>VWZE01003132.1:64490-76095 GCA_013396675.1 Eubucco bourcierii
GGTCTGTCCTCATAGCAGAGCTGCTGCAGCCCTCTGAGCATCTTTGTGGCCTCATCTGGATCCGCTCCAACAATCCCGTGTCCTTCAAGTTTTACAACAGAGATTGCATTGCAATAACAAGAGAAAAATGATTACTGTTTTCGGTAAGTTGATGAATATCCTGGTAATTATCCCTTTTTTTTTTTTTAATTAAAATGTTGATACATCCATGAGCTATGCAAACAACCAATGGTTGCTTGCACATAAGGATGGGGCTTTTGATACCTCTATGACTTGCCCAGTTATTTTTTTATTGCAAAGCTGCTCCACCATTTATTGCAAACATTGCTCTACCAATTATTGGAGCCAAGTACCACTTCTTCAGTAATTGCTTACATCCTTTTTGACACATCCTCAACTGCTCTTATGCCTGTTGTTTTGCACAGGAACAGGAATTAATGAACCCTGTAAAGCTAACCACTGCACATTATCACTGTAGTATTGTCTATAAAATGTTGTGAGACAGATTTAAAGTGGGTGGTGGAATTTGGAAGGTATTAAAGAGTTCATTGCTTTTGCTATTGGTGCATGCTTCCCACATTCATCGAGGGTTGGGGTTGACCAAAAGTACCAGTGTGAAATACACCACATCTTAAAAAAAAGAAAAAGGAAATAAATTGAATTTTGACTTTTCACTTGTGATGATCACTGAAACCAGCTAGAGACTGAGTTTCTCAAAGCTTGTGGTCCAGATTCTTCTACTAACTGCTTTATGTCAACTACCTTTAATTCAGAGCCCTGACTTATTTGCTCCATCTTGCTCCCCTTTCCCTGCTAGAGTCCAAGCTTGAAGTATTTGACCTTTTCCAACGTGTCTTTCTGGAGACTCTGCATGGTCTTCTATTAACAGATGTTCCTGCTGATCCAGTCTGGGTTATGTCAGAACATTCAGTTTGCCAAACCAAACTGACAAATTTTCAAAAGAAAAACAGTCCCTAAGTCTTGTCTCCTGTTTAATTCATATTTAATTTGCTAATGGAACTCAATAGTATGTACAAAGGCAGAGGGCTAAATTCCTGCAGTGAAATCCATGGAGATAGATATGCACAAGGAATGTAGATTTGGTTTATTTTAATGACACTTTTTTCATTAAAGACTAAGCTTGAAAACCACAGCTATGGCTAAGATGAATACTGCCTTGCAGATCCTGAGGTTTGCTTTATTCATGGTTGGTATTCCACTGCAAACCTTGCTTTATGTCTGTGTTCCTTCAGCAGAATTTGTCAAGAGAAGGACATAACAAAAGAAAACCATCTTATTTTTCACTCCTCTACTATCAGGCAAACTATCTTTTTTTTTTTTTGTGAGAGGGATTTTTGCCTGTGTAACAAGTTAGAATATCTGTAAGCTTGTCCTTGCATTCCTGTTGCAGATTTCACAATAACATGCCAGCCAAGATTATTTTTGTTGACAAAGATCAAAGGGTCATATCAATTGCTAGAAAAAGCAGAAGAAAAGTCTCCTGTTTCATCACTAGGACTCAGAGCTGGCCCTGTCCTATTAGTGGTGATTCCCCCGAGTGACTGGATTACAGAGACAGTTCTGCTCGTCATAACACGCTTACAAATCAAATGAGTGGGCTGCTGGTTGCACAAAATCCTCAACCTTCATTCCTTTGTCAGGAATGATAAGATCTCACTCTGGATAACCCAGCAGCAGATAAAAGATGAGTCAATGTGTGTTATGCCATCAAACAGCGATTCTGCTGAATTGTGAGCAATGCCTCCCACCACGTCATGCTCGAACATTTCCTTCTTCTCTCGCCAGGCTTTTACTTCAGCTGTAGTGTATCGGGTGGCTGCATGTTTGTACATGCATTTGTTGCTTACACAGATGGATGTTGTGCCTGTTCTGTATATCTGCATGTTTATCTGCCTAAATAATCCCAGGTATAAATTAGTCATTGCTCTTAAGAGGGATTATTTGCTGCATTCTAAGATACTAATTTTATCATGCAAGGAAAGAAGCGGCTACGTGAACTTCCGACTTGCTGTACCTTCCCCATTTTCTTGCTCTGAGTGTTTATGGCAAAATCTGCACCTGTCAAACACGTAAGTAAAAGGCAGGGACTCGCAATAAATCAGCCAACTTCCTGCATGGCACTAGCTAGCAGAGCTTATTTGGCAAAACCAGGAATACAAGCAGGGAAAAAGCACCAGATTTGTTAGGAGTCCACTCCCATTCAAAAGAGACAACAGCTGCTGTGCAAACAGTGGGATACTTCACTGGAGTATTTCTATATAGTATAAGAGTTGATAGGAACAAACTCAGATGGGTGCTTGTCAGGTGTGTGAAATCAGCTGAGCCTGATCTAAATCTAATGCTCAGTAACATGGCTGATAGCCTGGAGGAGAGCTTTTTCTTTACTTTGTTCTCCTTAGGATTTAACAACTTTATACCTCAATTACATTCTTCCACCTACACCTCGGACACCACCGGTAGCTTAGCATCTAGTCCACAGTGAAAAGAATGGTTTAGCTGCTCAAACTATTAATAAAAAAAGAAAGAAAGAGAAAGAAACTTGCTAACAGCCTAATTCAACCTTCTATAAAATAGCTCATTAAAACAGCTAATTTGTCTATTTTTAATATTTCAACTAAGAAAAAGAAAACAAACAAACAATCAAAACAAAAAGAAAGAAAAACAAACACAAACACCAAAACCAAAAACCAAACCTGTATAAACCTGTATTGCCTTACAACTTTTACTCTACACTGATCAGGCCATCAGCCTTTTAGCAACATCCAAACTGTTCCAGTATTTTAAAGTTATGTTTAACAAATAGCCTTTGATTTCAAATCAGGAAGAAAAGAAAAACAACACAGAAAGAAAAATCAACTTCCCCCTCTAAAATGTATGCTTTCACACGCCTTTAGAACTCCAGTGATTGGGACTATCAGAAAGTGATTGGCTTTATCTGAAATGAAACAAACCCCTGGTTTCTAAAGTGTCTGAGCTCACACTGTACAAGAAGTGGTTGATCCGTTTTCACAAAGGTAACACAAAAATGTTTGTAATCAGCACCTTCAGGTTTCTGCTACATTCTGAGATAAACGTGAAACTACACAGCATTTGTTGTGGAAGGCAATTCAGTGTTATTGTAACTCAAAGGAGATAAATCACTGGGAGAAAAGGCAGGGTTATCTTATCGGTAATCAAAGCAAAATTGGAACAGAGCCTCTCACAGATGTTCAATCAGTCCTAGCTTTCATCCTCTTCATCTACCTTATCCTAACAGATGCCAATCACCTGGTTTCAGTGAACTCTACTAGGAGAGGAAAAAAAAAAAATCAGAACTTTGTTTTGGAGAGAAGGTGTAGTTCAGAAACACAGCTCAGAGAATTAGGTTTTCATTAACGTGTATCGGTCAGAAGCAGTTAGGACAAGATAGACAGATTTTAGTGCACTTGTGATGTAACCAAGTCTTTTAAATGAAACACTCCTGCCTACCTTCCATTGCAGCCAGGAGTATAGTTTGATTAAAACCAGATACATGGAAGGAGGAATGTTGCACCAATGTTTTCTTTCAGTTGCACTGGCATAGGCATGGACTCTTTTGACTTCAAAATACTGATGCATATGTTTCTTATACTGTAAAACTGAGAGAAGATTTTAGCTCATTAATGTCAGCACTGTTTAGCTACATGACAGCCCTTAAAGTGTGCTTGATTTGAATAATTGAAGGGGTCATATGATATCTCAAAGACATAAAACATTTAAAGACAAGCTGTTTTCCCTTTGCTATTTGCATTGTTTGTCCTCTTTTTTCCTCTCTGAAAGTGAATCTAGAGTATCCCTCAGTTTGTTTGGTTTTTAATATAAAACATGAGAAATATTAATCTGTGAGCTAAAGAAAAAATTACCTTAACGCTTTTCATATTTTTGTAAAAGCACTGCAGTATCCCATATTCTGGATGTGGCTTTGTGAGAAAGGTTATGACACATACTTAACTGTGAACTTCACACATCTTTAAGCACAGAACAGTTACAAAATCACAGACAATAAATACTACCACTATTTTTTTTTTGTGTGTGTGTGTGATGAATCAGAACTATATGATGGTGAAGAGAGACCAGGATCTAGTCTTATTAAGCAGATATCTCTGTAAGAAGAAATTTACCTGGCTCAGTATTTGAGTAGGTAACATTAAGCAGTTAACAAGGTCAAGTGTAAGGTCCTGCACCTGGGTAGGCACAACCCCAAGCACAACTCCAGGCTGGGTGGGGAATGGTTGAAAGCAGCCCAGAGGAAAACGACCTTGGAGTCTGGGGTGATGAAAAGCTCAACATGAGGCTGCAGTGTGAGTGCAGCCCAGACAGCAACTGAGTGCCGGGCTGCAGCAACAGCAGTGTGGGCAGCAGGGAGAGGGAGGGGATTGTGCCCCTTGGCTCTGCTCTCCTCAGACCCCACCTGGAGTCCTGTGTGAAGTTCTGGAGCCCTCAGCATAGGAAGGACATGGAACTGTTGGAGTGGGTCCAGAGGAGGCCATGAAGATGATCAGTGGGCTGGAGCAGTTCTGCTCTGAGGACAGGCTGAGAGAGTTGGGGCTCTGCAGATTTTCACGACTAAAATTTTTAAATCATCATGGTATCATCAGTAGTTTGTTGCTTAATAGTCCCCAAACATCTTGATGGGTCTTGACATTACCCAGACAGTTTTTATTTTCACATGAGGTGATGTAATTGTTATTGTTATTGTTATTATTATTATTATTAACCACTTATTTCTTTGTTTTCAGAAGCAGTGGCTCTTTGGAAGAAAAAAAGTGATGATAAAAATAAATGATTAAACCTAAAATTTCTCAGATTTGTGCAAAATCCAGCATGTAGACATTTTGTATTCACATCAAATACATCTGCATTTTGTTCTTCCTTGTGATTATGACAAAGTATTAATTGTATCCCGTGAGATAATTTCAAAGTGATTTGTCTGCTTGGTCTGATGTAGCACTGTAGCTATTCAATGTGCAGCTTCATTGAGGCACCATGAGTTGAGGACCAAAATCACGCTCACTGAGGGTGTATTAGCCAAGTAGAAGGCTGAGTTAATATATCTACAGTGTTTCTACTATTTGAGTTAGCACACTTAGAAATCATCACAGTATCACCAAGGTTGGAAGAGACCTCAAAGCTCATCAAGTCCAACCCGTTAGCACAGACCTCAAGACCAGACCATGGCACCAAGTGCCATGTCCAAACCTGCCTTGAACACCTCCAGGGATGGTGACTCCACCACCTCCCTGGGCAGCCCATTCCAGCAGGCAATGACTCTCTCAGGCAACAACTCCTCACCTCCAGCCTAAACGTCCCCTGGCACAGCTTGAGACTGTGTCCTCTTGTTCTGGTGCTGGTTGCCTGAGAGAAGAAAGCAACCTCCTCCTGGCTACAACCACCCTTCAGGTAGTTGTAGACAGCAAGAAGGTCTCCCCTGAGCCTCCTCTTCTCCAGGCTAACCAATCCCAGCTCCCTCAGCCTCTCTCCATAGGGCTGTGCTCGAGGTCTCTCCCCAGCCTTGTTGCCCTTCTCTGGACACGTTCAAGGACCTCAATGTCCTTCTTAAATCGAGGGGCTTCCTTAAGTCAGTATTTTACCACATTACTTTGCCACAGTTTATACAATGTTGTGAATTATAGATGTTGTCTCTAACAGCTGGGGGTTCAATGGTACAATGCATCATTTCCAGTATTTCTCCTGAGCATTCCTGACACCAGCAAAAAATCGGAGGTAACAAAGATGTTACCTACTCAAATACCAAGCCAGATAAATTTTCTCTTAAACAGATCATAGAATCATAGAATGGTAAGGTTGGAAGGGACCTCAAGGATCATCTAGTTCCAACCCCCTGCTATAGGTAGGGACACCTCCAACTAGTACAGCTCACTCAAGGCCTCATCCAACCTGGCCTTCAACACCTCCAGGGAGGGAGCAGCCACAACCTCCCTGGGCAACCTGTGCCAGTGTCTCACCACCCTCACTGCAAACAACTTCCTCCTAACATCCAGTTTCAATCTCCCCTCTGTCACTTTAAACCCATTGTCCCTTGTCCTGTCATTACAAGACCTTGTCAATAGTCCCTCCCCAGCCTTCCTGTAGCCCCCTTCAGATACCGGAAGGCTACTCTAAGGTCTCCTCCAACCTTTCTCTTCTCCCGGCTACAGAGCCCCAACTCTATCAGTCTGTCCTCAGAGCAGAGCTGCTGCAGCCCTCTGAGCATCTTTGTGGCCTACTCTGGACCAGAAGTAACATCGTTAACAACTGTATTGAAGCTGCAATTGTATAATATTAACATACTTCTGCAAGCATATTCCTTTTTCAGTATAAAGAGTATTAAAATCTTTTCCAGCTCTTAAAGAATTTTGGTTTCAGGTATCAGACTCACAGAGTAGTTTGCACTTCAAAGATCTGTGAGCTTATTTAAAAGAACGAATAAATATGAGGTGCTAAGTTTGTTAGGGATATCAGGGGGGAATTTCAGAAAGCCCAGTGGTTCTCTTTTCAAGTGTGATATTTGGTATTCTACTACCAACTTACCACTGACACTTCAAAACTTAAAGTGTGTGAGACAGGGTGACCTGCAGTGAGTCAGCCATCAGTGAGCGAGGCTGTGAACTCTCTCACTGGCATGAGGCTGCAAGAAAGAACGTCTCCCTACAGCTTAAAATACTGTGATGTAGTGAAAAATCCATCAGAGCTACATCTGATCTGAAACTGAGAGTCCTTTTTTATTACTGAGCTAACAATATAAAACTGCACTAATCTTTTACTAAGGTGAAATAGCTAATATGCATAAGAAGAGGCTTCCCTGGAAATTTAGTTGTGGTTAAAAAATTGGGAGGGGGGGGAGGAAGTAAGTAACACTTGAGTTTTCAGAACCTCAGAGGTAGATTTATCATGGAAAATGCATTTGTCCTGCTATAAAATATTTTGTGCTTGAAAATCATGTATGGACCCCTTGTTTCCACCTAAAAATGTAACAACTCTTCAAAATGTTGTGATTAATAAGATGCGAATAGACTCTGGAGTCATTCTGCTTACAGGTAAATCATTATAGTATATATAGCAGCTTAGGTAGATGGACTGTGGCCAGGTTTTCTTAAATGGGTACAGATCAGTGACCTCATATTTTCAATTTCAGACATAGCTATCAACACTCCTTCTGCTAAAATTTGCTTTTGCAGCGTGGGACCCACCCTTCCCTTTGATCACCTAGCCAGCATTTGGAGGAATTATCTTTTCATATTAATAGGATGGATGAGCAAAATCCATGCTTGAATTTACATCCTTCAGACAGTTTCTTCCAATCCACAGGGGAAGGTTTGGATGAATTTCAGCAAGGGGTTGAAAGCACTGACTGCAGTTAAACAGCCTGTGCAGCTCACATACAGACAGACACAGCTCTGCTAATGCACTTTAATTGCAGCTAAATAAAGGAGGGTTTTTTCCTAAACACTGACCCTTCGCTGCACAGAATTCAGTGCCAAATCAAAGTAAGTGATGATGCCCAATTTTGCTCTTCATTTACCCTAATGAAAATCAATGCACTTGCACCATAAATAAAAAGAATCTGATTTCTGTGGTTCTGCAATATGTGGGACACATTTAGTGACCGTTAGATTAAACATTATTTCAAATTAGTTAACATTATTTTATCAAATGTTTCCAGTTGTACATACAATCTGTTAGGTTAAGTTCCATACATCAGAAAGGAATTTCCAGTTCTTCACTTCCACCCAAATGTCATATACATTAATTAATAATTAAGCAGCAGCAAAACCCTCAGTAAAATTTTTTCAACTCAAATTGTCCCCTGCTTAATGCTGCTCTATTAATCAAAGTTTAGAATTTATTTCAGTTCTACTACCAATAGTAGTACCAATACCAATAGCTCTACTACCCTCAATAAAACTTTTTCAGCTCATATTTTCTCCTGCTTAATGCTGCTCTATTAATCAAAGTTTAGAATTTATTTCAGTTCTACTACCAATAGTAGTACCAATACCAATAGCTCTACTACCCTCAATAAAACTTTTTCAGCTCATATTTTCTCCTGCTTAATGCTGCTCTATTAATCAAAGTTTACAATTTATTTCAGTTCTACTACCAATAGCAGTACCAATACCAAAAGTTCTACTACCCTCAATAAAATGTCTTCAACTCAAATTGTCCCCTTCTTAATGCTGTTCTATTAATCAAAGTTTAAAATTTATTTCAGTTCTACTACCAATACCAATAGTTCTACTACCCTCAATAAAATGTCTTCAACTCAAATTGTCCCCTTCTTAATGCTGTTCTATTAATCAAAGTTTAAAATTTATTTCAGTTCTACTACCAATACCAATAGTTCCACTACCCTCAATAAAATTTTTTCAACTCATATTTTCTCCTGCTTAATGCTGCTCTATTAATCAAAGTTTAGAATTTATTTCAGTTCTACTACCAGAACTGAAATTCTTTTTTACTACTTTTAGTAAAAAAAAAAAAGTAATACTATTTACTATTATTATTATTATTATTACTACATTTAAATAGGGAACAAGACATTTCAAATTAAGTGTTAGCTTCAAAATGGAAAAGAAGCTTTTAATAACAATTGTTACATTAACTTTCTGGATTCTGGGCATACTCTAAAGGGGTTGGGTGGGGTGTGTGTCTGCCTAAAATTTCATGACATGCAAGTGAAGTTTGAATCATAATGCTGATAATACTAAGAAATTACAGGGTGAAGTACTTTAACTAGTTTTAAAATCTCCCACAAAAAAAAAAAAAATGTCTTAATCCACTCCACAAAAGACACAGGCCATGGAAATGGGCTATTGTAAGTGGTAAAATTGGTTAGTGTCAAGGGGCAAATTGATAAGATCGAGAAAAAGAAAACCTTAAAAGGGTATTAAATTTAGAGACACAGCTCCTAGCTCATCAAGTTCCTGAAATTTAAATTGCAGGAGACTTAAGGGAGTATGCTGGGGAACCATCACTATCTGATTGCCCTAATCCTATTATCTTCTCCTACTATAGAGGGTGCCCACCGTGGAAACCTTATATTGCTTTGACTCTAATTGAAGAGAGTTTATTCCCCTGCTAGCCACATACAAATGAAAACCTAACTCCGTTGAGTCTAGAGGAGAAAAGATGCAAGAGTTGAAATGTAATTCAGTAAAATAACTGCTGTCACTCCCCTCTCACCTGGACCATACTTGGAGGCTGCCAGTGAGTCCTCCCCAACCCGCCCTCCTCACCACTCTGTGTCCTCTCCTCAAAGCCTTTGGAGCCTCTCTCTGAGGTGAGTAAAAGCATCTGCAAACAGCATCGTTTCACGCTGATTGAGCCCATCTTCTGTAACAGCATTTCAACTTCGAAATCCTTTTAAGTATCTTTTGTTTTGACGTAACTTGTCCATATTTGATCTTGTAAGTGAACACCAGAAAGACATCAGCGAGTTCCAGAAGAGATGGGAGAGGGAAAGTGAGTGGATTATCAGCACTCAGGTAGCACCTGCTGTCTGGCTGGGCTTAATGCATGACAAGATTTGGATACAACTTTGTGGTGCTTGACCTCAGAGCACAAGTTCATTTGCTCACAGACATGTCAGTGTAAATACAGTTGGATTTGTTTGAACATCAAATCACCTGGTGCCTCAGGCTGCATTCAGACCAGCCTCAAAAGCTATTCAAAGATAACTGAAAGTAACTTTAGGATGTTTTGACTCCAAATACACTCAGCCCATTCCACCTGAACCAGCTCATGGCAGGTTCCTGGTGGATGTTATCAGCTGGAATGCCATGAACTGCAGGTACATTTCCTCGTACCTTCTACAGCATCAGTAAGAAAGAGGTGACATGCAGACACTTACAAATGAAAAAGTGAAAATACTGCTCCAAAAATAACAAAAACAAGCAATATTTTGTTCAAGGAAATTAACTGGGAGTAAAGCTGATGTGACTGCCTACCATGCTAAAAAATCACCTGTCCCCAGTTAATTTTTTTTTTAATTTTATTCCTTTCCTCCCTTTGTGCTAGCACAAAGGAGGTCTAGTCCACATCACTGATCCTAGGTGTCTAGTCAAGCTAAATGAATGATAGTTTATTCATTGTGTCAATACAATAGCATCATTATCCTCAGTGTTAGCATCACGAATAAGGTTCAGTGGCATTTTGCATCAGGGAAGAGAAATAAAAGTTTTATGTTCCTGAGGCTCCAGTGGAATATGAATGAGAATCAGTATAATTTTCCCCCCCCTTTTTTTTTTTATCTCAAGCCACAAAACCTGCACTTTTCTTACCAAGACAGAAATCAGAGATCACATTCAGATCATTTACTTTGGGTCCCTGTCAGAATCCTTTAGAAGTTGACCTGTAGGCTGAAGGTGATCATGAAATGCCCCTGGCACGCTGAAATGGGCAACAGAGTTTGCTTCCTTTTCTTTATTATGTAAAATGAGAATTTGCAAAATGTTCCCATTTTATGCAAAATGTACTGTGAATTTTAACCTAGTTCATTATTTGGTGCTCTACATTTCTTTGCCCTTGGAGTGATTTAAAACAGGAACAGATTTAACCTGAATTGATGAAACACTCTCCATTGGAAGCAAATCGCCACCCCTGCACAATGAGCTTAATGAATTGCTTACACAGGTTGTGTAGCCTCAGTTTAAGTTTGGTTTATGTAAAGGACACATTAAAAAATGGAATGTTTTGAGGGAAAAGGCAGGGCACTTTCCACTTACCCTTCCAGACCAAATGATATTATTCATTCTTAGCAGCTCCACTGGTTACTCTGCTAATTTCCCTCCAAAATAATGCTCCTTTGGGTGCAATATTCAAGTGTATATGTATGTCAACTGCCTCACAGGCTTCCAAATGCCCACATTGATCCAAGATACCATGAGTCACTGTTGACAGATGAGGAACATTCACACAAAACCCCCACTGAAAATTAAAGGAGAACTCATATTTTCCCTTGATGGTCACACACTAACACACATTGAGGTTAATGGTGTAATGCAGAGATTTGGGGGTGAAAAAAAAAACACCAACTTTAAAATATTAAAGTTGTAATTCACCTAAAATTGAACAAGACAACAATTCAGTGTTTCCAAATTATGGCAATACTGGGTGTTCCCAAATAGATTCAGCTTAGAGAAATTAGTCTAACTCTATTGCTTTATTGGTTTCAGTAAACCCAAATTAATTCACAGCAGATGTGAATATAACTTATAGAATCATAGAATAGTAAGGCTGGAAGGAACCTCAAAGATCAGCTAGTTCCAACCCCTTGACATAGGCAGGGACACCTCTCACTAGTACAGCTCACTCAAGGCCTTGAACACCTCCAGGGAGGTTGTGGAGCACAGAATCACCCAACATGATCAAAGATCACGTTGGGTGATTCTGTGCTCCACAACTCCCCTGGGCAAACTGTGCCAGTGTCTCACCACCCTCACTGCAAACAACTTCCTCCTAACATCCACTTTCAATCTCCCCTCTGCCAGTTCAAACCCATTGCCCCTTGTCCTGTCATTGCAAGACCTTGTCAATAGTCCCTCCCCAGCCTTCCTGTAGCCCCCTT
>VWZE01003132.1:76199-116554 GCA_013396675.1 Eubucco bourcierii
CCACACTGCTCTTGCTGCAGCCCAGCACTCGGTTGGCTGTCTTAAAGTGTACTACGTTTGTTTCTAAAACTCCATATCATCCAGCAGGATTTTCATTAAATCTGGAATAAATTAACATCATGATAATATATATAATCTGACCATGATCCATTTTCTACATGTTTCTAATGTTTGATGACTACTACCCATGAAAGACATTAGAAAGCAGCATCCTGACGTTCTTGTTGCAGACTCAATTCTTATTTCTAAAACAGCTCAGGAAATCACTCCCTGTCCTGATGGTGAAGGGAGACACATAAATACTGGAAAAACTTGCAAGAGTTGGTATCTCAGTCTTGAAATCAGTGAATCACAAGCCTCCATGGAACATTACCAATCAGTGTACAACCAATGCACTACTTTGTCTAAAGTTAAACTATTTCTGTTTCCTGTACTGCCAAATAAATATATAAATACTTTTTTTGGGTTGGTTTTCTTTTTTTCCCTTAAGCAAACATAATTCCAGCAGCAGCTGACATGGTAAACATTTGGATTTATTTCTGGCTAGCCTAATTGTGAAAGGCATCAGGGTAGATAGGTTTTCTTTTTGTAGCCATTAATACTAATTTGACCTACTAGGAAAACAATTTCAAAATGTCAACATTTGCATGCCTGAACCCTGCTATGAACTAAAAGGAATTGTGTGCAGAAGTCCTGCCTCAAGCTGTGACACAATACTTACCTCCTCAGAGGGAGTTAACACATTAATTTGAACAAATGAAATTAGAACAGCCAACTCTCCATGGTGGTCAGGGGAAAACAACCCTGACCATAGTGGCTGACTGCAGCTTAAGTGGCATATTGTTATTAAGCTACAGCATGACAGCTGAGTAAGACATGCATAAACACCACACCAAGTAGGAGGCCTTTAAGCTTGGAGGTAAGTACGAAGGCAGTACCCAACTGCCTAAAAGCAAAGTTACTAATGCCCTCCTTAGAAGTGTAAGCTTTGAGATTTAAGAGAGTCATTGACACGTCTGCTGTGTCTGCTGCTTTCTGCAGATGTGTATTCCAGAAAGCACTCTGAGATTCAGGTACTAACAGAACAGAAAACTGGTAGAAAGGTCTGCAAACTGAGGAAGCTTGTGTCTGCTCCACTGCTTAGTTCAACCAGGTCATGACCCTTGAGGTCTACTCCAAAGCCAAGCGAAGGCAGTGGGATTTTACTGATTGTGCTGAAACCTGAATCGAGTCAATGGATTATGTGTATTGTTCCTACAGGACCTGTGTTTTCAGGCACTTCCTCCAAATAATTTACCCTTATAAGCTCAGAAACTTTTTTTTAAAAAAACCTATGCATTTCAAGCTAAAACAGAGGGCCTCAACGGATGTCACTAGGTAACACTTATGGCAACACTTAATGCTCCAACTACAGCAGAATTGTGCATTTAATCTTAAATGCATAACTCTAAATGCTTTGCAACGATCTTCTGTAGAGAAAATATAAGCAGTGAGAGTTTTCTACGTTGTCTTAGTCTGTGTAATGTGAGTTGAAAGTTGGCTTTGGTCAACTGAGATCTGGTGTTAGTTCGTGGATGTTATATGCCCTGGAGGGCAGGGATGCCATCCAGAGGGACCTGGACAGGCTGCAGAGGTGGGTCCAGGCCAACCTCATGACATTCAACAAGGTCAAGTGTAAGGTCCTGCACCAGGGTAGGCACAATCCCAAGCACAACTCCAGGTTGGGTGGGGAATGGCTGAGAGCAGCCCCGAGGAAAAGGACCTGGAGGTCTGGGGTGATGAAAAGCTCAACAGGAGGCTGCAGTGTGAGTGCAGCCCAGACAGCAACTGAGTGCTGAGCTGCAGCAAGAGCAGTGTGGGCAGCAGGGCAAGGGAGGGGATTCTGCCCCTTTGCTCTGCTCTCCTCAGACCCCACCTGGAGTCCTATGTGCAGTTCTGGAGCCCCCAGCACAGGAAGGACATGGAAGTGTTGGAGTGGGTCCAGAGGAGGTCACGAAGATGCTCAGAAGCCTGCAGCAGCTCTGCTGTGAGGAAAGGCTGAGAAAGTTTGGGCTCTGCAGCCTGGAGAAGAGAAGGCTTCCAGGAGACCTTGGAGTAGCCTTCCAGTATCTGAAGAGGGCCTACAGGAAGGCTGGGAAGGGACTATTGACAAGGTCTTGCAATGACAGGAGAAGGTACAATGGGTTTAAAGTGGAAGAGGGGAGATTGAAAGTGGATGTTAGGAGGATGTTCTTTACAGTGAGGGTGGTGAGACACTGGCATAGGTTGCCCAGGGAGATTGTGTCTGCTCCCTTCCTGGAGTTGTTCAAGGCCAGGTTGGAGGAGGCCTTGAGTGCCCTGTACTAGTGGGAGGTGTCCCTGCCTATGGCAGGGGCTTGGAACTAGATGATCCTTGAGGTCCCTTCCAACCTTACCATTCTATGATCTCATCCAGTCTCCCACGTGACTTGAGTGTTTCAGAACAATACTAAAGTAATGGGTAGTACACACTACACCTAGCTTGGATATCTGATCTCCACCTAAGTTTTAGCTATGCCATGAAACATGTACTAGTGGGAGGTGTCCCTGACTGTGGTAGAGGATTGGAACTAGATGATCTTTGAGGTCACTTCCAACCTTACCATTCTATGATTCTATTATAATTTACCTAAAATAAGTGTTATGTAGGTCAGTGGAAGTTGTGAGATGCCCCTAAGGACCTCCACAAGCAGATAAAGTCTGTCTAAATTTAAGAACCTAAATTAAACAAATCCCTTTTATTCTGCAAAATGGACGTCAACATTAAACTGAATTTTTAAAGTATAGATATTCATTACTTGTCATTAGTTAGGTTATTTTTTTCCCTGTGTTGTCCTTCCTTTGCTCAGTGTGCAGAATGGATGTAAAATCAAATTCATGTTTGGGGGTTTTTTTTAGCTTTTTCAGTATTTTTGCCATAGTAATACTCAGTATTTTGCCCTAGTGGCAAAAAGCTGAGTCAGAAACATGATTCAATGAAAGAGAAGCTGTTATGATTCCTAATTTACATAGCCATAGGAAGAAATAAAAGTACCCTAAAATAATAGGCATTTGATTTGACTCAATAAGCCCTGATCTTGAAGAATACTTAGCATGATGAGATACAGGATTTCAAACCAGAACCCCACAACTTCCCAGTGCAGAAATGTGGAAAAGAAAATGTGCAGAAAAGTGTGGAACCTGTGGATACACAAGGAAAATGTAGCAAGATATCCTGAAAAGTGATGACCTCATTCAATGACCATCTAGCACACAGTACACAGAATGATAAAGCAGCAAGATAATAATTTATATATGCAGGAGATGAAACAAGTGCCTTTGCCTTTTTGTCCTCTGCCTCTCTCATTACACTGATGCTAGATTCTGCAATAAATGAAGCCGTAGTAGTAGTAACTCTGATCTCAACTTGCTGCTTTACCCATCCCCATTCTGTACATCGAGGAAAGCAGAAGTCCCTTAGAAACAATGCTGAAAAAAAAAAAGAAAAAAGAAAAAAAAAAATCAAAGATTGCATGGGATTGCTGTACTCTCAGTATGAAATGGGCTGCTCAATCCTCCTCCAGTCACGTAAGGACAGCAAGGCTTCTTTGCAGTTCTGGCCAAGTGGTAGTGGCAGTCATTATCATCCAGAAGTGATTGTGTTGGGCAAAAACTTCCAAACAGAAAGAAGCAGGACACTTAGAATGTAAATTTTCTGTCCAAATTATTACAGGTTGTGTCATTGATTTATTCTAGGAAGTACCAGGCACACTGAATTAGTGTTAAACAATAAAGCATTTACTTTTTCTGGTCTTAAAACTTAGCATATGCTGTCCTACTGAAGTCAACAGCATGTAACTCCTGATTTAGATTACATATGCTAAAATGTTTCTGTAAATAAGGGACATTAACTGTTCTAGAATTAGGTGAACATGCTTCGTGTTTTACTGTGAGGTAAAAGCAAGACGAAGCGAACAACCTGCAGTTTCCTCACATCGGAAACCTCCATATCTGCATGCAGATCCTAATTCCTGTATAATCCTGACTGGTTTACCTCTTAAAATAAACAGACTCTACCTTATGTCCTTACTGGATTACTGGGAGTAGGATGTTTACATAAAGGATATAGCTAAGTATTCACTGAACATAACAAGAGTGCAATTCATTCCCATGCGTCAGAGCCCATTATAATTTGGTGGCTATATTTAAATAAACCAACATTTAACTATGCCAGCATTTACTATCTAATGTTAATGCTGTAATTGTGTCCAATCCTTGTTTGATTCATTGAAATGTTATCTGCACTAGCACTACCCATGGACTGTAAATATGATGATGATGATGATGATGAGCATTTGGAGTGAGTGAAAATAAGAACAATTTATTGTCTGGGTGTATTAGATGCCTGCTTAACAAACATTATTATTTGCACCACTAATAATAGTAATTATACCATGCTTTGCCCTTCATGCAAAGATCTGGCCACATTCGAAGAAATAAAAGGACCTGAGTCTCATTCTCAGTCATTTGGGCAGTGCTGAAGTGGTCCAAAAATTAAACTAAGTGCTTTAAAGCTTATCTGTACTACCCTAATTGTGGAATACCTCTACCTCAAGAAGATGTGTACAGTTCTGGAGCCCCTAGCACAGGAAGGACATGGAAGAGTTGGAGTGGGTCCAGAAGAGGCCAAGAAAATGCTCAGAGGGCTGCAGCAGCTCTGCTATGAGGACAGGTTGAGAGAGTTGGGGCTCTGCAGCCTGGAGAAGAGAAGGCTTCCAGGAGACCTTAGAGTAGCCTTCCAGGATCCGAAGGGGGCTACAGGAAGGCTGGGGAGGGACTATTGACAAGGTATTGCAATGACAGGACAAGGGGCAATGGGTTTGAACTGGCAGAGGGGAGATTGAAAGTGATGTTAGGAGGAAGTTGCTTGCAGTGAGGGTGGTGAGACACTGGCACAGGCTGCCTGGGAGGTTGTTCAAGGCCAGGTTGGATGAGGCCTTGAGCGACCTAGTGGGAGGTGTCCCTGCCTATGTCAGGGGGTTGGAACTAGATGATCTTTGAGGTCCCTTCCAACCTTATCATTCCCTGATTCTATAAATTCCATGTGGAAAATTTTAATGAGACAACATGGTAAATACCAGATAAAATAGGTATAGGTAGACACCTCTTTAATGGTGATTAAGTAACAATGTTAGCACACTGAACACATTTTGATTCTTTGACTCAGTTATTCCTCAGACCTTACTCTGACTGTTGGATGTGGGCACTGAGGGTACTGTGAGACTTAAGCACAGCCACTTTGTTTTGAAGAACACTCTTGAAGAAACAGTGAAGGTACTTAGTTCAGAAGACAAAACAAAGCAACAGAACAAAGCACAACAAAACCCAACCGTGCTAACGTTGTAATACATTGTGGTTGTTTAAGAAACAAGGGAATATTGATATAGAAAGCTAAAAGAACCGAAGCATTAAAAGTAACTAATTTTCCTTTTATGGTCTGTTGCTGCATGGCTGAACACTGCCACTAACTTGGTGTTTTCAGAACATTCTGAATTGAAGAAGACTCTTTTGTTCCATTTGCAGCCCACATGCTGACACAGCATCTCATCTCCTATTGTTCTAACAACTATTATCTGATACCTTTAATGTGCTGAAAGATAAAAAAGCACAAAGATTCCAGTTACCTTAGAGATAAGAAAAGAAGAGTTACTTAGCAAAAGGACAGCTGAGGAGGGGCTGTTTCTGGCAGTTTCACTCTAGTGTGTGTGTTAGACCCACAACTGTGAGTTCAGACCTTGCAAGCCAGGAGTCTTTGCTGGGGCTCTGCTGTGCACTGAATGATCTCACCCTCTCCTGACTCCCACACACAGAGGTATACAGGGAAGAGCAGGTTCAACCTGTCTTAAATTCCTGTGACAGTTCAGACTCCAGATAGACTTTGCAGCAGTGAGGAAGAAGCATGGCTCATAGCAAGAGATGAAATTGTTTTCAAGAAACAAATTAATTTATGGTTAATAAATGCTTCTACCATTGTTTACCAAGGATGCCAGCTCTGGTGATGAGCACAAAGTTAACTCACAATGGACTGCTAAGGGACCTTTTAAAAGTCTACAGCATCTGACAAGGTACAGTACTAGGGAAAAAAAATGGTTCTGATATAGTTGCCCCAAACATTTTTGAAAGACAGACAATTCTTGAAGTCTGAGCCCTTAGAGCCTCAGCCTCAGCTACTTTTTGCTAGGTTAGATGTAACCAAGATATATTCCCTAAGTATTGCGTTGACTGGCCTTGTATCAACAATCTAGGAAAGCTCCCCAAAAGTCTTCTTCTATCAACTTTATTTAAAAATTATAAATTGCACTGTTTCTCCCATGGAAAGTAAGTTCCATAGACGTGGGGGAAATTAAGCAGATTATTTGATCAAAATGTCTGGCTCTGTTTTTCTTGTTTCTTTGGGGTTGTTTGTGGTGGGTTTTGTTTGGTTTTGTTGTTGTTTGGGGGTTTTGTTTTGGTTGAGGTGTTGGGTTGGTTTTCTTTCAAGAGAAGAAGACATGGGCTAAAATTATCATTGGAATTAGAGTAGAAACCAGAGCACTTCATAGGTCTTCAAGTGATTGTTTCGCTTACATACAAGGAAATTTAAATGAATAAATAGTATAAAAAGCAAATTGCTAGAGAGTAAGAGTTCTTTCATGAAAACCAAATCGTACTCTGGTCCCAGGAAAGACAGGCACTCTTAGTTAGGTTCATGAATAAAGAATATCAAATGAAGGCAAGAGGAAATAAAGTCTGACTCCACAAGATGTGTGCCAACTGTGGTCTCATAAAGCTCAGAAATCTGGGAATGCTTTGAGCATGTAATATTTTTAGCACGCTAATAAGGCACACCTGAGCTCCTCTTTACCACATTTAAAGATATGTACCACAGAAGCTAGATTCTGCTATGCATTTTTGCCTATTCCAGTAACCTGTAATTAATAAACACTCGTGTGGAGAAGAGCAGAACACTCAGTTGCCTATTCAGATTCCTCTGAATCACTCCCACATACTTTTCTAAAGTGTACAACATATAGTAATGATCCTGAATTATTCTTAAGTCATTAGGCTAAGATGAGAAGATGACATTGCTATGTCAGCCTTGCTGAAATCAAATATTCTTCTTCCTTCTACAGATGTTCTTCCTCAATTACTTGACTGGTTGGAGTGCCTGCACCAGCTGTCTCCCTTCAGCATCTCCACAATTCTGAGCCAGAGTGAGAAACAAATCTGTCTCTACCATTATAAAGGTTTATTTTCATTTTACCTAAGCAGTGGAACGTAAGAGAAAACTGTAAGAAGCTCCTCCATGCAAAATACGCTCACTAGAATAACCTACCTGTCCACCCTGCTATTCATGTATTGGTATCAAAAGTCATACTGTACACAGAGAAGTTAAAATGAGCTATAATAGCATGAAGGAACTGAGGGAATGTTTGTTTCACTCCATGCAATTTGGGTGCAGTCAGAGGTGATGTTACCCAGAAGCCCAATGCAGTCCTAGCAGCTGCCAGAATAATCGGATACGCTATATACAGTAGATGTGAACCAGAGATGGAATAGACAGAGCCAATCATTTGGAATAACCATGTGCCAAATAATTGTGGTAGCACAACTGTAGAGAAAAGCATGAGATCAAAATACACACTGGGTGGTATCAAAACACAGGAGGACTGAAAAAAAAACTTTAAATACTTAAAGTTTTACAAGGAATCCAGTTAGGTTTTGATTAATCATAGAATGGTAAAGTTGGAAGGGACCTCAAAGATCATCTAGTTCAAACCCATTTATTAAAAATAACAATAATCTAAAATGATATTAAAATTAAATGCTTTCCCCTTTTTTTTCTATCAAAGAATTTAGTTTATATATTATCCAGGAGTCAACATACTAGTCCAGAATGTATATACTTAATTATACTTTCCCAGTCAGAAATTAAGCTGGCACTTTCTGTATTAGCTGATCTCCTATAATCTTTATATTTATTTTCCACCAGAGTATATTGCATTACTGATCTCCAAATACACTGCTTGCCTGCAAAGGCAACATCTTATTGCTGGTGATAACTACCTAATGGGAGGCTACAGAAGAAGTCGATACAGAACTTCCCTGAGGTGCCCCATGACAGGAAAAAGGCACCACAGTAAATTTTAATTAAAAATGAGTACAAACTTCTCAACACGAAGTTGCCACAAAGACCCAGAAAGGATGAGTGTTTCCAACCTGAAGATACTCTAAAGTTGCTTGGACAGAGTTCTGGCAATCTGATTTAGTCAGCCCTGCTTGAGGTAGAGACTAGATGACCTTCAGAAGTGACTTCAAATGTAAATTGCTCTGTGATTCCATAATAACTGACACCATCCATCATTCAGGAAAAAAAGCAGAAGGATTAGGATCATAAAGACATCTCAGACATACAGTTTCTCTTATAGTTACTTATATCATCTACTCAAGAGTTAATGAAGTTTTCATACAGACATTCAAGCCTTCCTTTTTTTGCTATATCCCACTATTTCTACAACATCTACATGGTAACCTGCTTTCCTCAGGTTAGAAGGCACAAGCAAGATGATGTATTAGAGGTTTCTGTCACAGCACATAAGCACCTAAGACAGTGAGCTAGAAAAGCAAAGAAAAATATCCAAGGTAACGGCAGTGCATTTGTACTATGTGTTATGCACCTGAGACACTCTTATCTAGTCCCACTGAAAATCATAGAATCATAGAATGGTAAGGTTGGAAGGGACCTCAAGGATCATCTAGTTCCAACCCCCTGCCATAGGCAGGGACACCTCCCACTAGTGCAGTTCACTCAAGGCTTCCTCCAACCTGGCCTTGAACACCTCCAGGGAGGCAGCAGCCACAACCTCCCTGGGCAACCTGTGCCAGTGTCTCACCACCCTCACTGCAAACAACTTCCTCCTAACATCCACTTTCAATCTCCCCTCTGCCAGTTCAAACCCATTGCCCCTTGTCCTGGCATTGCAAGACCTTCTCAATAGTCCCTCCCCAGCCTTCCTGCAGGCCCCTTTCAGATACTGGAAGGCTACTCTAAGGTCTCCTGGAAGCCTTCTCCAGGCTGCAGAGCCCAAACTATCTCAGCCTGTCCTCACAGTAGAGCTGCTGCAGCCCTCTGAGCATCTTTGTGGCCTCCTCTGGACCCACTCCAACACTTCCTTGTCCTTCCTGTGCTGGGGGTTCCACAACTGCACACAGTACTCCAGGTGGGGTCTGAGGAGAGCAGAGCAAAGGGGCAGAATCCAATTCCTCTCCCTGCTGCCCACACTGCTCTTGCTGCAAGCCCAGCACACAGTTGGGCTTTCATCATCCCAGACTCCCAGGGCCTGTTCCTCAGGGCTGCTCTCAGCCATTCACCACCCAGCCTGGAGTTGTGCTTGGGAATGAGACCTTGTAGTTCAGGGAAAACTGCTGCAACTTGTTAGGCTAAGAAACTCAGATGAACTAAACCATTTTTTTCCCCCTCATTTTTCTATCAGTGAAAACTCCAGTCTTTGTGCTGCTGCTGCTGTTGTTGAAACAAAGAGATCTCAGGAACACAAGAACACTGTGGGGGTGGATACAGAGAAAGTGGCAACCACAGACACAACTTAAAGCAAGCAGGTTCAAACTTTAATGACCTGTGTAGGAAGATAAATGAGACTTCAAGAAAAAAACCAGCACTGTTAGCATGAGGATGTTGTTAGGTGTGGAAGGCAAAGCACTCTCTGTGCTGATGAATTGGGAGCTGACAAAGAACTACATCTCATAATGATACATCTCATAATGATAAAGCCATGATCTATTTTTTTTTCCTGCAAGTTTTTTCCTCTTTCATCTCATCTGTTTGAATGAATCCTTAACGAATATCATGCACTGTTTGAAATTAGACAGAAAAAACAACAGGCACACCATCGCCACTTATCAATCACATTACTTTATCTCTCAATTATCCTTAATTTAATAATTGCATTATTTTCATTTCTGTTTTAAGTTTAAGGGCCTGTATTTCAAATGTGTATTTTTGCAGGTGGTTTAAGTTACCAGCAATTTTCAGTAAGACCTATATTCCCTTATTTTTTTAATTTTTTTTTTCCCTGAAAGCTCTTCTCTCTACCATTATTTTGGTTAATCATCAGCCTTCCTGAAAATATTAATCATTATGTCTACTACACTTTTAGGAAAGCCTGCTTCAAGTTTCTTCAAATTGCTTCTCTGTTTATCTTAGCCACAGTCTGAATAAAATTATTTGAATAAACAGGTCTGAAGTGTATCCTGAATGGTACAGTTGGGATATGAAACTGAAATCCAACATATTTCCTGGTATTATAGTAATAATATTTAGTAGAAAGAAAGAATTGTATTAAATTATAAGTGCATGTGGAAAGGAATTCTATACAGATAGTTATATTTTCCAGAGCAAAATGCATTTTATTATATATGCTAGTGGGATGTGTCCCTGCCTATGGCAGGGACTTGGAACTAGATGATCTTAGGTTGCTTTCTTCTCTAGGTTGCTTTCTTCTCTCAGGTAAGCAGCACCAGAACAACAGGACACAGTCTCAAGCTGTGGCAGGGGAAGTTTAGGCTGGAGGTGAGGAGAAAGTTCTTCACTGAGAGAGTCATTGACTGCTGGAATGGGCTGCCCAGGGAGGTGGTGAAGTCAGCGTCCCTGGAGGTGTTCAAGGTAGGTTTGGACATGGCACTTGGTGCCATGGTCTGGTCTTGAGGTCTGTGCTAAAGGGTTGGACTTGATGATCTTTGAGGTCTCTTCCAACCTTGGTGATACTGTGAGACTGTGATCTTTGAGGTCCCTTCCAACCTTACCATTCTATGATTCTATGCTTCTATACTTTGTTTCTTATACAGAAGACCATGAGTCTAATCTGTTAGGAAGTATTAGACTTTTTCCATGGATTTTTTTTTTTTTGACCCATCATATACTCCCTCATTTGTGTATCATTTAGAAATAGTCAGCTGAAAATATGGACTTAATTACACCATGATGTGAGATTTGGTAACATGTACACAGGAGAGGAAACAAGGTTCAGATTATAGACTTAAAAACCTAATGTCAAACCCAGTCTAAATCACAGAATCATTAAGGATGGAAAAGATCTGGGAGATCATCAAGTCTAAATGTCAACACTACCACAATCACTAAACTATGTTCTGAAGTGCCACATTTGCATGTTGGTTTTTAACACCTCCAGGGATGTTGCTGACTCCACCACTTCCCTGGGCAGTCAGTTCCAATGCCTGATCACTCTTTCAGTGAAGATTTTCTTTCCTAATATCCAGTCTAAATCTCCCCTGACTGGCTGAACATGAGCCAGCAATATGCCCAGGTGCCCAAGTAGGCCAACAGCCTCTTGGTCTGTATGAAGAACAGTGTCCCCCAGAGGAGTGGGGAAGTGATTGTGCCCCTATACTTGGCACTGGTTAGGTTGCAGTCGGAGTGATGTGTTCAGGCTTGAGCACTGCAGTATGAGATATACTGAGGTGATGAAGAATATCCAGTGACTGGTAATAAAGCTGGTAAAGGGTTTGGAGACCAAGTCCTGTAAGGGGTGGTTGAGGGAACTTAATTTGGAGAAAAGGAGGTTGAGGGGAGACCTTATTGCTTTCTGCAATTACCTGAAGGGAGGTTGTAGTGAGGTGAGGATTGGAAATACCACAGTGTTTTGTGGGACATAGCACTTCAATGGTTGTACTACCTATGTACAACTTAGTCCAGTTTAGGACAGACGAGTGATTGTAGTTTTGAAGCTCCAGTGTTACTAACTAGCTCATTTGCCATCATTTCTGTGCAATATGTGGCACAAATCCCTCTACATGAGCCTATCATAGATGGATGGACAGCACCTTGATGAACAAGCACTTATGTTCCTTATGATTTCTTGGTTTAAGATTGGCCCAAGAGAATTTCCACATCACTGATTTTAGTTTTCATTTAGTCCTGTATTCAACAAAGCATTCTGATCTAAAACTTTGTATTCTGAAGACTCACATGTATTTATATCTCCACAGGGACAGAAGGTGTTAATGAGAGCACAGTTCTAGTTCCAGAAGCTCACAAGACTTAACGTAATTATTTTGGTGGTTCAGGGAACACACAAGGACATTTTGAGATATCGTTAGATTAATGTGACTTGGCACAGAAAGTTGCTTTGACTGCTGGCTTGGGTTTGTGCAAGCGGTTCAGTCTGCTCTGTACAACAGGCTGGGTGGTGAATAGCTGAGAGTAGCCCTGAGGAAAAGGCCCTGGGGGTCTGGGGTGATGAAAAGCTCAACATGAGGTTGCAGTGTGAGTGCAGCCCAGACAGCAACTGAGTGCTGGGCTGCAGCAAGAGCAGTGTGGGCAGCAGGGAGAGGAATTGGATTCTGCCCCTTTGCTCTGCTCTCCTCAGACCCCACCTGGAGTCCTGTGTGCAGTTCTGGAGCCCTCAGTACAGGAAGGACATGGAAGTGTTGGAGCGGGTCCAGAGGAGGCCACAAAGATCCTCAGAGGGCTGCAGCAGCTCTGCTCTGAGGACAGACTGAGAGAGTTGGGGCTCTGCAGGCTGGAGAAGAGAAGGCTTCCAGGAGACCTTAGAGTAGCCTTCCAGGATCTGAAGGGGGCCTACAGGAAGGCTGGGGAGGGACTATTGACAAGGGCTTGCAATGACAGGACAAGGGGCAAAGTGTTTAAAGTGGAAGAGGGGGGATTAAAAGTGGATGTTAGGAGGAAGTTGTTTGCAGTGAGGGTGGTGAGACACTGGCACAGGTTGCCCAGGGAGGTTGTGGCTGCTCTCTCCCTGGAGGTGTTCAAGGCCAGGTTGGAGGAGGCTTTGAGTGCCCTGTACTAGTGGGAGGTGTCCCTGCCTATGGTAGGGGGTTGGAACTGAATGATCCTTGAGGTCCCTTCCAACCTTACCATTCTATGATTCTATGATTCTGTGAACTGGATAGAGCTGTGTCAATGGTACTCACACTGATTATTAGGCATTAGCTGTTGCCCATAATTAAAAAACAACTGGCTTGATATATGTCTCATAAAGTAATGGTTACAAAAGTGCTGCCACTGACAGCTCACAAACAGTGTATGTTATTTCCATTTTTTACAGGTTTAGAAAATAAAAGGATTGGTTAGCTAAACAAAAAATGGTGTAAAAAATAGGTCAATATATTCTGAAGAGCAAAAGCATAACAGCAGTTTAGTTGAATTACAGAATAGTTTCATTTTGCCTAATGAGTGCTATTGATTTTTTGGCATGGAAGAAGAAAAAAAAAAGAAAGGACAGATGGTCAAAGAAATAAATTAAGCTACTGGTGATGGAATACAATATCACACTGAATTCTAAAGAATGATGAACAGAAATCCCTTTAAACAAGCACCTACACTCAGTATGAAGAGGTTCATACCACTGAAGTTCATAACTGATTATTTTGGCTTATTGTCTAGTTATTAAGAGTCTTTATTTTTAACATAAGCTTCAATATGAATTCAAACCAGAACCCAAGACAATGTAGGAGAGATTCACTTTGTTTAACCATAAGCCAGAGCTCCTAGTGATGCTCTAAAATGCATAATATTGTAAAGCTAATCAAACAAAAAGGAAAAAAATGTTTAAGTTTCCTTCTCAGATCTTTACTCCTCATTGCAGATTTGAAGAAGCATGTGTATGGTCAAAGCCTTGACTCAGGCAAGCAGCACCAGAACAAGAGGATACAGTCTCAAGCTGTGCCACTGGAAGTTTAGGTTGGAGGTGAGGAGAAAGTTCTTCACTGAGAGTCATTGGCTGCTGGAATGGGCTGCCCAGGGAGGTGGTGGAGTCGCCATCCCTGGAGGTGTTCAAGGTGGGTTTGGACGTGGCACTTGGTGCCATGGTCTAGTCTTGAGATCTGTGGTGACAGGTTGGGCTTGATGATCTTTGAGGTCTCTTCCAACCCTGGTGATACTGTGATACTACATTTTCCAACTCTTCCAGTGACAATGAAAAGTATTTTCTCTCCTTTTACAGATCCTGCTTTGTTTATGCATGCAAGAAGTAATAAATTGTTAAAGATCAATGCATTTAAGAAAAAAAAAAAAAGTTGCCATGAGTGGTGAAAAACTGTTGTGCAAGGTGACCCTCTGTTCAGAAGCAAAATGACAAAGCCTAATTTTGTCCTGCTAACAGGGTAACTTTTCAAGAATTTTCAGTTTGACTCAGCAGTGATAACGCTCCGCTTGTTTAATGTGACCTCATCAACATTTGGGTCACAGGCATGTTATCAAATATGGTGGAGAGGTTTATTTTTCACATTCTGAAGATTATTTTGCCTTGTAGTGCTCTCATCTTTCTGTAAATTAATGTTCCCCCAAGCCACAACATTATGTGGTAAGCAGAAGTCTAATCTCAGTGTAATTGCCTCATGAGAATTATGTCTCTGTCCTAAATCATTGGAGATAAATCCCCTTTAGTGTCCATGGTTATCTTCCATTATTAATAATATCAATATTTTTCATTCTTTAGCTGCCAGACGTGGTTTAAAGATGACTTGGTAGTACTACTTCCATTTAGGAGTTGAAGCATGAACATGTTTTACTCGGTTTTGAAGGCACAAATCATGTCTGGGGATTATGCTACTCTTACTGAAAACTTATCTGAAGCCTTACACTCAATTTCTGCAGCTATAGATACTGCAGCTTTAGACTCTAAGGAAAAGTCAGGTTGTCAAGCCCATACACTCCTTTTGCACCTGATTTTAGTAGAGATCTGGAGAAGAAATTTACATCAGTGTCTGAATTCACTTTATTAAAGACATTTAAGTGTGGGCTCTTCAGCCTGGAGAAGAGAAGGCTTCAAAGACCTTAAGAGTAGCCTTCCAGTATCTGAAGGGGGCCTACAGGAAGGCTGGGGAGGGACTAATGACAAGGTCTTGCAATGACAGGACAAGGGGCAATGGGTTTAAACTGGCAGAGGGGAGATTGAAACTGGATGTTAGGAGGAAGTTGTTTGCAGTGAGGGTGGTGAGACACTGGCACAGGTTGCCCAGGAAGATTGCAGAGCACAGAATCACCCAATGTGATCTTTGATCTTTGATCGCATTGGGTGATTCTGTGCTCCACAACCTCCCTGGAGGTGTTCAAGGCCAGGTTGGATGAGGCCTTGAGTGACCTGTACTAAAGGAAGTTGTCTCTGTCTATGGCAGGGGCTTGGAATTAGATGATCTTTGAGGTCCCTCCCTGTATACTGGAATATACACTTGCATATATACACTAGAAAGTACAAAGACTGCCTTGAGATCTGATCAAAAGTGATCTATGAACTATGAACATGATTTTAAAAATGTATAGTATTCAGCAGAGATGAGAAGAACACAACTTTTGAAGCATGAATGAGTAGTAGTATTCTGATTTGGCTTGTCTCTCTTAAAAGACAATACTTTCAAAGGGGTTAAATATCCAACACTTCTGCTGACTAGATACCTTTGAAAAAAATGAGGTTCAGAGCTGTGTTAGAAATATCAAAGGGCATAGATAAAACTGAATGCAATTTGAAATCAGTCAGTCAAAAAAAAAATCTAGAAATTAATTATCACTTTGTCTTGGTTTTGCTTAGAAGAACTGGAAAAAGAGCTGTAGAGGAAAAATGTCAGGAAACAAACCTTAGCAATAGTTGGCAAGAAATTGAGCATGTTCACTTCTAAAGAAACATGGTAACTTCTCAACTGTTTCCAACACAGGTTGGATTGTGTTGGTGGTAGGGAGAATACTAAAAAAAAAACAAACTGGTATAGACATACTCTGAAACACAACTGTGCAAGATTCAGCTCTTGCTCGTCTTTGAAATGCCTCTGTAATCTGTTGCAAGGCTTGAAATGATTCAGAGTTGGTTTATACCCTTTTTTTTTTGTTAGATCCACAGTCATCGTTGATTTAGAAAATCCCATTATATTGATATTTTCTTATGATGACAAAATAACATTTTAAGACCTGATTTAATGAAGACAGAAATTCTCACTGTTTATTTTCCTTCTTTGTATCTCAACTGCTTTTTCTCAGCTGTTTATTTTCTTTCTTTGTATCTAATCTGCTTTTTCTCAGCTGCCAGTTGCAGTGGCATCTGCTGAAGCTCCTTATTTTTGCGGCTCAAAAATAAAGTCAGCTTTGGTTTATGTTTTTGGGATTTTTTAATTTTTTTTTTTATTCCAATCCAAAACCTGGATAATATAGAACTAATGTGGTTGTGTCCTTTCCTCATGACTCCCAAAAAAGGTCAAAGTACAACCTTGGCATAAACACTTATCCTACAATGTCTCCATTCCCTGCTTAGCTAGTCACACAGTCTCACAGTATCACCAGGGTTGGAAGAGACCTCAAAGATCATCAAGTCCAATCCATTAGCACAGACCTCAAGACCAGATCATGGCACCAAGTACCACATCCAAACTCGCCTTGAACACCTCCAGGGACGGTGACTCCACCACCTCCCTGGGCAGCCCATTCCAGCAGTCAATGACTCTCTCAGGCAACAACTTTCTCCTCACCTCCAGCCTAAACTTCCCCTGGCACAGTTTGAGACTGTGTCCTCTTGTTCTGGTGCTGCTTGCCTGAGAGAAGAAGGTAACCTCCCCCTGGCTACAACCACCTTTCAGGTAGTTGTAGAGCACAATAAGGTCCCCCCTGAGCCTCCTCTTCTCCAGGCTAAACAATCATGGACTATCAGGTTTTCCACACAGAAACACTGTTTAGCTGTGTCCAGTGACATCTTTGCTTCACTGAGAGACTGTCACAAAAATAACAGCCAAAAACTGTGACAGTGAATTGAAAAATGATGAAATAAAAACTAATATAATCTCTATAGCTATAACAAAGACTCAGAGTATTGTCTTCCCTGAAGTCGATACATTTTCTCCTCACACTAATCTACTTCTGCTTATAACGTTCTCTGGTTTGTGCTAGAGAGGTCTCCAAACTATTGCCTTGGCAACCAAAAAAAAAACACATTAATCCATGTGAGATTTTCCTCTTGAAATCCTTTCTATATTGGAAATGTTATGTAGGAGGTAAATTTCTCTGGAACTGGAAAAGATGTGCTGCTTTTTTTTTTTTTTTTTTTTCCTTGGTTTTTGCAAAAAAAAANTTTTTCCCCTGGATTTTGCAACAAAACAGAGTCCTGAATATTTCTTGTGTGAGAACAAACTCACTATCACTCTGACGGAATTGACTCCAGTGGGCACGCCTGGATTGTCCATTTATCTGTCCCAGGAGACTTGCAGAACACCGAGTAATCTAACAAAAGACACAACAGAGTTTGTGTCAAGGCCTGAAGCAGTTTACGTAACACCAGCTCCTAGCAGCAAGTGACAGAACAAGAGGAAACAGCTTCAAATTACACCAAGGGAAGCTTAGATCAGATACTAGAAAAAAAGTTCTTTACCAAAAGGGTGATGAGGATCTGCTCAGGAAGATGGTGGAGTCACAGCCCCTGTGAGGTGTTTTAAAAAACATGCAAACAAAGCGCTTCACAAAGTGGGTTAATGGCAGTGGTACTGTTACATCAGCGGTTGAACCTGATGATCTTCAGGGTCTTCTCCAGCCAAAATAATTTTATGATTCTATGATTTTGCATTCTTAATTCTCAGCTATCACATATACTGAACAGATCAGTTTCAAGGGAGCAAATTGAGGGTTGCATTTAGGAGCATGACACACTGTGAATCTGCGATTTTGTGAGGTGGCAAATGCCTCTGCAAAAACTGCCCCATTTCTGGATGCTTAAAGCACTTTTGAGCTTGCAAAGCAAGGCCTACCACTGCTGACATATCACTTGAAAAGATTTTGTCAGCAATCCAATGTACCTTGGCCTGCCCCATCAGGTAAGGCCAGTTGTTGCATTTGAGCTCAGAAAGAGAACTAGCATTGTAACATCAGCTATAACCAATGACTCTGGCCTGCTTTGTAGGACATCAAAATCAGTAGGAAGACTCATACTGAATTACTAGTGGGAGGTGTCTGTGGCTATAGCAGGGGGTTAGAACTAGATGATCTTTGAGATTCCTTCCAACCTTACCATTCTATGGTGATTTAATAGCACAAGAAGGACATGGAACTGTTGGAGAGGGTCCAGAGGAGGCCACAAAGATGATCAGAGGGCTGCAGCAGCTCTGCTATTAGGACAGGCTAAGAGAGTTTGGGCTCTGCAGCCCGGACAAGAGAAGGTTTCCAGGACACCTTAGAGTAGCCTTCCAGTATCTGAAGGGGGCTACAGGAAGGCTGGGGAGGGACTACTGACAAGGTCTCGCAATGACAGGACAAGGGACAATGGGTTTAAACTGGCAGAGGGGAGACTTAGACTGGATGTTAGGAGGAAGTTCTTTACAGTGAGGGTGGTGAGGCACTTGAACAGGTTGCCCAGAGAGGTTGTGGCTGCTCCCTTCCTGGAGGTGTTCAAGGGCAGGCTGGACAAGGCCTTGAGTGAGCTGTACTAGTGGGAGGTGTCCCTGCCTGTGGCAGGGGGTTGGAACTAGATGATCCTTGAGGTCCCTTCCAACCTTACCACTCTATGATTCTATGATTCTCATTGCACCTCCACAGAGCAATGCTGAGGGCTTAAATTATACCCAGAACCTCATACAGACCAAGACAGTAGCAAACAGGCACAACCAGTTTAAAGGACCAATCACAGTCCACTGATGCCTTTCCAAAAGCTTTGAACAATCGCCACAGAAGTGAGAGCAGCAATCCAAGAGGAAGACGAGAGAGGTTGAAGCATGACTATGATGAGGCCTACATCCTAAGACTGTTGCACAATGCACACTTGGAAGTTGAGTTACGCGGGGTATGTTTTATCGGTAAGCGCAAAAACTTTGGCGCATTTGCAAGTGTAAAATAACACATTGCTTGGGTCTCCAAGGACATGATGTGGACCACAATCCATGTTATTTCAAAATGACACACAGGTTATCACTCATTATCGCTCTAATAATCTGTATTTGAATGAATAAGCAATGGCAATGTGTACTTACATCACAGAAGGAGTAACTCCAGCAAAGGAGAAACTCTGGTTTGGTATTCCTTGTGGAAAATAAAGGAAACCTTTTGTAAATAAGCACCATTGTTCCAAGACTTACCCCCTCAAGAAAGGTTAAAGCCCTCAGAATGAGTGGATGGTTTCCTTAACATTCAAATACAACACAGGATTAACTTTTCAGAAATGTTTTCTATGCCTAGTAACCCTCATAAATTCATCTATGCCAGAGTCTAGAGGACTGCACAGCTTGCTTTAGAAAACAGTCATTCTTCTTGTGTGACACTTGGAAGTCCCTTGATAATCTCTAGCATTCCAGTTGACTGATATAACAATCTACACCTGAAACCACAGATCAAAAAAGGAAAAAAAAAATTTAAGAAAAGGAAAAAGAACAAAAAAAGAGCAGAATGCACACAGTTTCATCACCAATCAGAATGAAAATGAAACTCCTGCTCTTCCAACAATAATGTGAAACAAGCCTGTCTTTTCAGAGTGAAATGAACATATGTAACAAATTGGAGGAATTTTGCACCCTTTAAACCTAACTGCCTAACATACAGGTGAGATGTAAAGGAGAAGCTTTGAAAATAAAAACTGTCAGCTTTTGAATTTTATACGTGGTGGAAAAAATCACTGAGGACTCTTTAAGATCAAAAAGAAATAATCAATGACCTTTTCAACTAAAAAAATTATCTTTTGTTTACCCCCTCTAAAAAGAATAGGCATCTAAAAACAGATGCAAAAGTAATGCAGTGAGAAAGGTATCTTCAAGTGACTAAATTTCTTGGGTTTATGAAATGAAGCCAGATATGCTATTAAGGAAGTGGCTGTTAGGGTTTTTTTGGTTTTTTGGTTTTTCTTCTTGATATGAAAGGTCGAGGCAGTTCTTGGAGAAAAGCTTGAAGAGGAGACTGAGGAGGTAACCTCATGTTTATAAAGATGTGAAGGGTGTCAGGAGGACAGTGCCAGGCTCTTCCCAGTGATGCCCAATGACAGGACCAGGGGCGATGGGTGCAAGCTGGAGCACAGGAGGTTACAGGTGAATATAAGGCAAAACAATTTCACTGTGAGGGTGACAAAACATTGGAACAGGCTGCCCACAGAGGTTGCGGGTTCTCCTTCTCTGGAAACATTCAAAACCTGCACAGATGTGTTCCTGCATGATCTGCTCTGGTAGAGGATTGGACTGGATGATCTTTCAAGGTCCCTTCCAGCCTCTAATGTTCTGTGCTTCTACAATTATTATTCGCTTTTTTACCAGAAAGCAGGACTAAGGTTTTGTTGGGGATTTTTTTCCCTTTCTCTTGGTACTTAGCTGTTTGAGCCTTGAACTAAATGCTCCTGTTATTTATCAGTCGTACTGCTTGTTCTAAATATCACAGATAGAATCTCATTGCGTAAAAACAGAGTCCTTGGCTTCAAAAAATATGCAATGGCAATGGAAATTAAAGCAACTGTACACAAAAAGTCGTTGCACATTGGAAGCTGAGACATAGAGATACCTGATGTCACACAGAAAGTTTATACAAGATCCTGGAATTGAAGATCATCTATCAATTCAGAGTTCTACCCATGAGATCAATCTTCCTGACATTATTAGCATACTCAAAACATGAAGCTACCAATTCATAGCTCTACCCACAAGACCAATGCTCCTGACATTATTAGCATCCTCAAAACATGAAGGCAAACATATTTTGGCTTATCAATATAGAATCACAGAATCATAGAATGGTAAGGTTGGAAGGGACCTCAAAGATCATCTAGTTCCAACCCCCTGCCATAGGCAGGGACACCTCCCACTAGTACAGGGCACTCAAGGTCTCCTCCACCCTGGCCCTGAACCCCTCCAGGGAGGGAGCAGCCACAACCTCCCTGGGAAACCTGTGCCAGTGTCTCACCACCCTCACTGCAAACAACTTCCTCCTAACATCCAGTTTCAATCTTCCCTCTGCCAGTTCAAACCCATTGCCCCTTGTCCTGTCATTGCAAGACCTTGTCAATAGTCCCTCCCCACCCTTCCTGGAGGCCCCCTTCAGATACTGGAAGGCTACTCTAAGGTGTCCTGGAAGCCTTCTCTTCTCCAGCCTGCAGAGCCCCAACTCTCTCAGTCTGTCCTCAGAGCAGAGCTGCTGCAGCCCTCTGAGCATCTTTGTGGCCTCCTCTGGACTTGCTCCAACATTTCCATGTCCTTCCTGTGCTGGGGGCTCCAGAACTGCACACAGTACTCCAGGTGGGGTCTGAGGAGAGCAGAGTAAAGGGGCAGAATCCCCTCCCTCTCCCTGCTGGCCATCTTAGATGTTTTATTCTTTTAAAGGTCTGTCAGTGAAATTACAATTAATAACAACACTATTTTTTTTAAAGTAATTTATTAAATCCTATTTAAGAATCAGACAAAATTTTAATGTGTTTTTTTCTGCAACAAATGTTGAACACTTTGGTTTGATGTTAACACGTGTGTACGTGTCAAGATGGTTTGGAGCTTCACAACTCACATAGGAACTTTGAGAAGAACTGCTTTTCTAGGACAACACAGTTGCATAGAAGGAATGAATAAAGCTGAGAAAATCAAGGAATTTTTTTTTTTCTCTTTTTTTCCTCATGGGACATTACAATATTCCAACATCTGTTTTAGAAATAAGAGAAACAATCAAAATGTGGAACTTTTCAGAGAGTGACATGTTAGAAAAATACGAAATCCAGGAATTAATTAATCAGGTTCTTTAAAAAAAAAAAAAAACAAACAAATTTTTTATCAATTTTTGTTCTTGTTTGAGTGTCCAGCATTCTTAGGCTTTATTAGAGGAAAAGGTGCTGATAGCCCAGATATGGTCACGCCATATCCCCAAATCAAGGAAACATGGAAATGTGTTTAGGATCATAGAATCATAGAATGGTAAGGTTGGAAGTGACCTCAAAGATCCTCTAGTTCCAACCCCTGTCAGAGGCAGGGACACCTCCCACTAGTACAGGTCACTCAAGGTCTCATCCAACCTGGTTTTGAACACCTCTGAGTGTGTTCTGTCTTGCATGCCATTATCTGACATTGAACTGCAACTTATGCAAAGGATAAAGATGCCTCATCCCCAATTCAGATCTATTGGCCAGGATTTGAGACTAGGCTATACATTTTATACTGTCCTGCCACCACATAACCCTTATGCAGATTTCTAAGGCACTTTCAGGGAGCTATAGTTCTGTGCAAGAAAGAAAAGGGTAAAAAGCAGAAAGAAAAGGGTAAAAAACAGTAAAGCTACAGACAGTTCTTATAAACCTTCCTGTTATGCTCCATGCAGAGAGGTTAATGTCAAATGAATATATTCATGTGGGCCTCAGATCAACACAACGATCCAAAATAATGTTTTCAATTGGATAGTACTGGTGGAAAATTTTGATTAAATGGAAATTTCCTTTTTCATTGACAATTCATTTTAATGGGAAATGCCTCCTTAATCCTTGTAATACCCTACCAGACAGACTCACAAGGCAAATCCTCCTTTTATGCATGACTTCAAGAGAATGATCATCAGCCAGGTTCCTTCAGTGCTTTGCCATCACAGCTCAGCTCTAACTTGGTTGCCAAATCAAACCTGGGGTGCCAACTGTGAAGGTGAACACTATGAACTGGTCAATCACTTGTTTCACACACGCCACAGACCAATTCCTGTATGATAGTGCTTTTTCATTTACCACATATGCTGAACTGCATTTGACCTGGTGGTGAAAGGTTTCATTTACCATTACAGTCACTTCAGCTGTGCAGTCTCCAGTCTGTACATTGATTTATGGATGGATGGATTTGCATATGGCAAACATCCACACAGCTCTGTAAGTTTGCTTTTATGCCAATAAATGGAAAGCCAGGGCTATGACACTAGTATGAGTAATGCTTTTATTAGAAATAGCTCTGCTTGGGTTTTTTGTTGTTGTTGAGGTTTTGTTTGGTACTTTTAAAAAAAATGGAAGTAAGGATAAAATTTCACTCCATTTCCATTTTAATACACAGAGACACTGCTAAAAAACCCAATCTTTTATTACATATTATTCTTCTTTATTGCTTATATCTTTCTTATAACAATTCCCAATATGTGGGGATTGTCATCTTCCAGGGGCAGGACCGACAACAGATCCTGACAGTGATGGTGAAATTTCCAGGCCGATTTTGGAGATGGTAACATAAGAGCAAAGATATCCTGTCAGACCAAAAGTCAGCCCAATGCAGTTACTACTGATGCCCATGGATGATTAAGGAAAGAACGTGAGAATAGAAGACATAATTCCTGAGAGTTCTTACATCAAAGCTGAAGAAAACTGTACTAGGGTTTTTTGGGGGGGATTTTCAGTTTGGTTTGGGCTTTTAGTTGCTGGGGTTTTTTGTTGTTGGTTTGGGTTTGGGTTTTTTTGTGGGTGGGTTTTGGGGTTTTTTTTTGTTGTTTTTTTNTTGTTTGTATTTTAACAACATTTGATCCCCTTCATATCTGGCCAAGTTAATGGGCTACTGCAGAAGACTCGTGTTTGTGTAGCTTCACTACCAACACTGGTAACACCCTCTACAAATACTTAAAAGCCAGTGCCCTCACTTTGAGAATTTTTTACTGTAAGCAAGCTGTCATTCTCTCCACAATTTACATATGTATCTTCAATTAATGTTAACACTGTCTTGATGAAACATGATGACAAATATTCATTCAATCTTTGTTTCCTGGTATGAGCAAAGGAGAAGAGATCCACCTACCACCCACATTCTAGAACAGATGTAGGAATGCAAGACCTTTCATGCTTAAATCATCCACTGAGCAATGCAAACGTTTATATCCACTGAAACACAAAACACATCATTATTTTGAAGCTTAATTTTGAATTAAGACTTTTAGACTGATGAACAGCTAAAAATAACTCACAGCAGGGTGTGGCATAATTCTGCACTGTTTATGGATCTGGTCCAAGTAAGGGTGTGTAAATAGTTCCATATCTGTATACATTATGTAGGTAAATGCATTCATCCACCTAAGGATACTTTCAGAATTCAGACAGTTTGGGAAGTTTCTTCCCTCGGCTTAGCTTCATAGAGGGATAGGCTGAGCTAACCAGACCCAAAAAACTCCATTTGGAAGAGTAGTCAGATGGGTGAGAGCTTCTCGTCTCAGCAGGACAAAGCAGGGGAAGGAAATCTCCACGTTCCACTTACAACTTCATACACTCTGCCACTGGTTGGTAGTTTTGTATAGCTGTCTGATGCCCATGCATTCTTAAGTTGCCACTTGAACAGCCTCAGAGACTTCCTTAAAGTGGTCTTCTTTATGTATGAATCTATTGTGTATATATTAACATATAATACAATTTCTACCTTTCAACATCATCCTTGTCCAGCACAGCAGAAGTGGTAGGATGTATGGATGTATCTGTTCAAGACATCACAGATTTGTTTACTCACGAGTAACTCTGTGGGTTGTTTTCTGATTGCTTTCATAGTTAAAGTAACAGCTCCAACTCACTGAATTGATGCCCCTTATAACCTACAGGACAGTCTCACAGCCAACTGTTCCAGAAATCAGAAGTAGAGGAAATGTGTTTTCTATTGGATTTTATGCCAGAAATGGTTTCCACCTCTATTTTTTAATAGAAAACATTCTTTTTGCTTCCTTCTTTAAACGTATACCCATCATAAACTATGAAAAAATTTATTGCCGCGCTGCCTTCTACTGCATTTGAGACTCTGCATTTTCTTAACACCTGACAGAGGCCACAATAAATTTTAGGATAAAAGAAGTGTCTGCACAAGTGGCTACATCTGAGTGTCTGCAATTTGAGATTCCTCTTGCTGTTTTGCAAAGAGCACTGAGAGCCCATTGACAAGATGTCTGGGGTGAGGGAGCACATGGCCCCGTGCTCGCTGTCCCACTTTGTCAGACTGATGTTTGAAAAGGAGCAGGGATTATTTACTCTCCTACTAGCACTGGCAGCTATTTGGAGTGGCAGGAAAACAGCTCTTGAATCTCCTGTTGTGGGAAGATCTCCTGGGCCTTCCCCAACAAACTCCTGTGAGAAGCAGGCAGTAGCAACTTTAACTCAAAGTGCCTGGAGCCATAGCTACAGTAAGTAACGCTCCAGTAAGGGATAAAAGTTTCCATAATGCAGTGCCCTTTTTAAATGGATGCAGAGTTACTGGAACAGGATGACTGTTCTGGAAATCTTGCTCCAGCATTGCAGTATTACTTATCTAAAGTTACTGTACTTCAACCAGTGGAATTGCTGCAAGTCTGGTTTCTGTCTAATATGTACTTTGTGTTATATTCACACCGATGGACATCTCCAGAGAAGGTTTTAATGGAAGGGCCCATTAACAGGGAAAATGGGAGAGGTCTTGGATAAGTTATGAGATTTTTTTATTTCAAAACCTCATTTTAAATTTGTATGGGCATTCAAAACATCTGAGCAGACTTCCTTCTTCTGTCTTCCAGACAGTCAATCCAGTGCTGAGCTGCATCAAGAGCAGTGTGGGTAGCAGGGAGAGGTAGGGGATTCCGCCCCTTTGCTCTGCTCTCCTCAGACCCCACCTGGAGTCCTGTGTGCAGTTCTGGAGCCCCCAGCACAGGAAGGACATGGAACTGTTGGAGCAGGTCCAGAGGAGGCGACGAAGATGCTCAGAGAGCTGCAGCAGCTCTGTTCTGAGGACAGGCTGAGAAAGCTGGGGTTCTGCAGCCTGGAGAAAGCTTCCAGGAGACCTGATAATAGCCTTCCAATATCTGAAGGGAGCCTCCAGGAAGGCTGGGGAGGGACTATTGACAAGGTCTTGCAATGACAGGACAAGGGACAATGGGTTTGAAGTGGCAGAGGGGAGATTGAAAGTGGATGTTAGGAGGAAGTTGTTTGCAGTGAGGGTGATGAGACACTGGCACAGGTTGCCCAGGGAGGTTGTGGCTGCTCCCTCCTTGGAGGTGTTGAAGGAGGCCTTGAGTGAGCTGTACTAGTGGGAGGTGTCCCTGCCTATGGCAGGGGCTTGGAACTAGATGATCTTTGAGGTCCCTTCCAACCTCACTATTCTATGATTCCCATGAACTGGGTGGAGCTCAAAAGTTTCAAGTGATTCTTACAATTGCTTGTTCTTGTTAGTCTGCCATTTCATAAAAGAATAAGAACTTCTATATTGTCTTAAAAGGGCACTTCAGACCATGTACATTGAAACCAATTGGGCTACTCCCAAGTAGCAGCTTGTAAGATTAGAGTGTTTTTTTCCTCTCATTTTTAATCTCCAGGTCAATACCGAGACAAATCACATTTCATTACAGGAATATCAGTGTGACTGAGTAAATCCCAGAGCCTTTGAGGAACTGTCCTTCAAAAATTCACTGAATGAAGTGATATTTATCTTTGTCTCCACGAGTTCTTTCAGCAAAATGTAACCAGATCAAATCAGAATACAGATTTTTTTTTCTTGAGAAGGAAAATGTGTTGTGTCAATGAGCACAGGGGTGACACTATTTACTGAGTTATGGAGATTGAAGGAAATACATCATGGCAAGGCAAGTAGATACAAACTACAAAACAATGTCACGGGAAATTATATTGGTAAACTACAGCAACAGTCCCATGTTATCTCATGATTAAGCAGTAAGTAGATAATCCACATCACCACTGGAGGTGAACTTTACTTTGGAAATATTTTCTACTACTAGTGCCTGTCTAATCACAGTTTTTGGAGCTGTTTCAGGCATAAATGGCTTAGTAAATCTTTCTCTCTCCACATATACACATGCCGATTCTATCTAAGCAGACACGAGGTACAATAAAACATGTAGAAAATTGTCTGGTTTGGGGCCTGTTAAGATTTTTATTCTACTCCATGTTCCTCATTTTCCTACTGCTTTCATTTTTTCACCTCTGTGCACGCATGAAGGACTGTATCTTCACAGACACATTAAGTTTTACACTAAAACATTCACCCATTCTACCCATCTCAGCACATGCTTAAACTACAACAGCAATGCCCAAGAGCAAAATGGTGAGCAGTCTGCAAGCAAGATTAAACTAGTGATTATTTTGGGTGCCTCCTGGGTCAGATACTGACGTAATTCAGAATAACACTCAAATTCTTTACATCTCTTTCACTCCTATCACACTTGTCTTCCAGGTCTTCAGTGACAGTCTACATCCACTTGCTGCTTAGATCTCCCTCCCTGGAGGTGTTCCAGGCCAGGTTGGAGGAGGCATTGAGTGAGCTGTACTAGTGGGAGGTGTCCCTGCCTATAGCAGGGGGTTGGAATTAGATGATCTTTGAGGTCGCTTCCAACCTTACCACTCTATGATTCTATGATCTCTTCTCCTTCCNAACTTCTCTCTTCTGAAAAGTTAAAAGAAGTAGAAAACAGTAGTGGGAGACTTGATGCTGCTTTTTGAGATTCATTTTTACTCTGAGTGATCATTATTACGGCATTTATTTAGGGCACGGGAGTCTCAATACCTGTGAATAGGTTAAGGTTTTATGGTGCTGTTTTGCACAACACTTTGAAATGCAATGATCTTTGCCAGGAGCTAGCTAGGGAACTATTTACATATCTCCCTTCCTACCTCAGCTGACCATTCACATGCAAATAGGAGCTGTGACAGTTCCTTCACACATTTAGGAAACCAAACGATCTGTTCATTTTTCAGCTCAGAATGAAAAGTCTGACGGTGCCCTGTCAGACTCTACATTAGTTCCTTTCTTTGCAACACTGAATGTGAAAAAAATAGTAAAATAAAAGACAACAAATAAAATGAAATTCATGTTTCTCGGAATGGAATTTTTTTGGGGAGCACAATGAATGCATTTTGGTGTTAATACATAGGCTATATCAGAAAACAGCTGGAAGACAGCAGTATTACAAACTATTTGAAAGGCAGCACTGACTTAAACCCTTGGGGTTTTTCTCCTCCTTTGGTCACTCAGAACACCTGAAAACAACCCAGACCCTTAAGACTCCTGACATTTAGACTAAGCTCAAATCATCACACGATGGGCACATCATGACATCAGAGGAGGAAAATTAATAGCAGAAACTGAAGCTGGCCTTGTCTGTTATACCCTATGTTTGACTTGTATTATTGAACACTTGCCCATAGGATGTACTCACTCTTAAGTGGGTCCCAGAACAATTCACCTCTACGTACAACGGGTTCACAGTCTGGCACTGCACATGCAAGCAAATACCTCACAAACCCTGGAGTCCAAGAGATCTGGGTGAGTGGTTCAGCGAGGACAACATTGTGCTTTCGTGGTGATTATCAAAAATTGTTACTATTCTACCTACCTGCCAGTTCCTATTTTAAAGGAAAACTTCAGACCTAAAATCTACTTTTCTGGTGTAGTTTCAGTGTCTTATAACCAGAAACAAGTGCACATTTCCTAGTCTAAAAAGCTGTATTTCACCTCTTGTCATGTCATTTACATACACTGATTGCTTCCATATGTCTGGCATAAGGTAAAATAGTTTCTATGCATAGTAATGGGGGTCAACCTACAGTGAAGCAAAACTCAATGTTTGTCATATTCCTACATTCTGGTAAAAAAACTTTTTAAGAGAGTGGCAGTTACGAGAAATTATCTAAAAGAAACCCAAAACAACACTATTTATGGTGTCAGCTATGGAAATGGTGTTAAAAAAACTAGAAGTTGTGTTAGCCTTGTCCTCAGTCCCTTTGGTGAAATGTCAATTCAGCAGTATCAGTGATTCAAGCATGCACCCACTGCAGTCACAGCCATTGACGTTACACTCAATTTACTCCAGAATAATTGATAATAGCTTAAATTTAATATTAAGCTAAAATTGATAATAGCTTAAATTAAAAATTAATAATGTGATAATAATACACATGAGGTTTGACACTGCCCTCTTTAAAGACAAATTTAAAAGTTCCTTTGTTCTAGTAAACAGAACTTTTTATGTTGGGTTTCTGTTGGTGTGTTTGCCATCTTCAAGAATCATAGAATCACAGAATGGTAAGGTTGGAAGGGACCTCAAGGATCATCCAGTTCCAACCCCCTGCCATAGGCAGGGACACCTCCCGCTAGTGCAGCTCACTCAAGGCCTCCTCCAACCTGGCCTTGAACAACTCCAGGGAGGGAGTAGCCACAACCTCCCTGGGTAACCTGTGCCAGTGTCTCACCACCCTCACTGTAAAGAACTGCCTCCTAACATCCAGTCTAAACCTCCCCTCTGTCAATTTAAACCCATTGCCCCTTGTCCTGTCATTGCAAGACCTTGTCATTAATAGTCTCTCCCCAGCCTTCCTGTAGGCCCCCTTCAGATACTGGAAGGCTACTATCAGGTCTCCTCCAAGCCTTCTCTTCTCCAGGCTGAAGAGCCCCAACTCTCTCAGTCTGTCCTCATAAAAACATGACTTAGCTCTCCTAGCACCAGCAAACATGTCAGAAAATGAAGTAGAACATGGTCAAGCAAGATGCCATAGTCTGACAAGTCAAACTACAAACTTGTGCCTGAAGTTCAAAGGTACACCAAAACCATACAAAATCTTGTATTTGCTCTGCATTTGTTAATTAGACCGTTATTCAAAACAGTTACGCCATGTAAGTGGCATGAGGAAGTTCAAAAGCAAACAATAAAATAAAATTCCTTGAGTAAATTCAGTGAAGGGAATATTTCAATGTTGCATTGAAGGTGTGTGGAATATATGAACAACCACTTTTGTTTTCACATAGACCGAGCTAATGAATGAAAAAGAGGTCTTCTTATTTATTTTAGGAATGAGGATGTGAATTGTACAGAGATGCAGAATTCCACTTCTCAATTTATTAGAGCAGTTAATCCTCATTATTAGGTTTGAAGCAGAGCTGTCAAGTAACAGTGTTCCATTGAGTGAGTCACAAATGACAGGCAATTATAACTGAATGAACTGATTACTGAATATTTCCCCAAGTGGCTGCCCTGATCCTGGAGAAGGCAAAGAAGCATTTTGGGTATGGGAAGTCCTGTGTGCAGGAAGAAATAGAAGATTTCTGTCCAAAATCTGTTAAGGAAGGAAACATGTATACATGTTGAGGCAGTGGAGTATGAAACACCAGTGACCTGGTAAGGTATCTGAAAACTGGTAGAAAGAGCAGGAAGTGCCCAGAGTGAAGTTGGGTTTTTTTTCCCTCTGATAACCATAAGGGAAAAAAAAGATCTTTTTTAACTTGCTCTTAATTTTAAAATATGATCATCAGCTATGACAAAAAATAAGAGAAGACTAACTTAAACTGAGAAATAGGCCAGGATCTTGCAAGCACTTGCATACCTTTGGTAGACAGTACTGCTGCATACCTTTGGTAGACAGTACTGCTGCATACCTTTGGTAGACAGTACTGCAAAGACTAAACACAAAGGCTCTTCTTCTCCAGAGCCATCTGTAATCACCTTCACAATGTATTAAGTGTGAAAAGGAGGCAAGTACTCTGAAAAACACTGTGAAAGGTTCCTATGTAGAACCCTCTGTAATATCTAAATTGAATTAAATTAGATATGCTTTCTGGATAAAAGGTATGTGTTTCATGTCGCAGGCATATACAGCTGTGACTATAATTACTATATTCACTTTAAAGTACCTGTAAAGCCTTTGCAAGTTGATCAAAAATAAGTTAGAAGTGAACTTTGAATATATACATTAATGGGATTATTGTGAGAGAGGGATACAGCTCTGAATAAGCATAGCAAGTCTCTGACCTTGAGCCATTTGTTACAAGACCACTTAAAACCATTTTACAGGTGAAGAAGCTGACACAGAAGAGAAAGAATTAATAAGATTTCACACCTATGGTACCTTCTTTGATTCCTCATTAGTACAGACTTTCTGTGTACCATCAGTTGTGGTGCTGGGTTTCTGCTAACCTTCAACCTCCATTTGTAGGTGAGGGTTAAAAAAAAAAACTTTCTTAAGCTGCATGACTGTAGTCTAGTAAAGAGCGTGAGTTCCAGTGAGTTTTAAAAGAATGACACCATAGAATCATAGAATGGTTGGAAGGGACCTCAAGGATCATCTAGTTCCATTCCCATGCCATAGGCAGGGACACCTCCCACTAGCACAGCTCACTCAAGGCCTCCTCCAACCTGGCCTTCAACACCTCCAGGGAGGGAGCAGCCACAACCTCCCTGGGCAGCCTGTGCCAGTGCCTCACCACCCTCACTGTAAAGAACTTCAGACATAAAACTGCAAAAGTATGCCAGAAAAGGAAGTAGAATACCCAGCAGATCACAGTTCCATTACAGATGGGAGACAAAAATCTGAAAAAGTAGAAGATTTAAAAGGTATGTTAAACTTGATCTCAGTAAACCAGGCTGCAGAGAAACCCAAAAGTTTCAACATTTACTTTGTAACACCCCTTTAGAAAGAGTTATAAAGGAATTTTCTTTCAAATTCAACAAATTACTAAATCTTCTCACTTGAGAGTTTGTTTGTCTGTTTGCTAGAGGTCAGTTTTTTACAGCTAGAGTACAAATGACTAAGGATACATATTTAGAACAATGGGCAGAGCTTTACCATAGCACTAACTGCAGAGCTGACATCCTGCAAATACCTTCAGGACATTTCAGAGAAGTGCCAGCGACAGATCTTTGCAAATATTATCATATCCTCCCCGAACATCTGAATACACAACTGGCCTTGGTGGATGGTCTCTGACACAACTTTATTTAGGAATAAAGCCGTTTCCTAGCTGTGCGATTTGCAGTTAGCTGTTGTTTTCAAGGCACATCAGAGCAAGAAGTTCTGACACAGGCATTCAACTGCTGTAGTAGAAGGGGAATATGAGGAATAAAAAGTAATCTGGAAGATAAAGTGTTCTCTCTGAGATCCCCAGACATTTCTGCTCTCCCTCCTATCACTGGACAGGAGCTAGCATTTAACACAAAGGCCTATCAGACGGAAACATCGTATAGGACTCCGAAGAACAGCTTCACCGTATGCCTTGGTCAGGCACAAGATCCATGTCTAGCAAGGGACAGCTACTGCCATTCCAGCATCAGCAGGTGATGAAAGCTGTACCCTGCACCGACTGCAGCTCTTTTGGATGCTTGTGAGCTGTATTTATCATTTGTTGCCTCCAGAAAAGGCCACTAACCCCTCCCCCTTGGAAGGCAGCTCTAAATCCTTTAAATTATCTCACAGAGCTTTTTTGTGTCCTTTTCTCACACAAGGCAGGAATTTCAAAGGGAGCCAAGAGGGGCCGTCAGAACCAACGTGAGTTTTGCTTCATTAGAGTGGAGAGTAAAGGAGAGCTTGCTTTTCTCCTTCCTCCACAAGTTAGATGAAAGCAAGCAACTACTTCGTTCCTCAGATTGTTTCCTGCAAAATCTAACTTTGTACAAAACCATTTATATGAGATGAGAATTGTATTTGGCTGCTCATTTCTAAAGTTTCTGCAGCATCCATCTTGAGAGATAAGTAGGCTGCCCAACAAATGTCAATTTTAAAACATGAGAAGAATGACAGAAACTTTAGACTTCACTGTGTTTGGTTAGCAAACAATAAAGGATGAAAATGAGATGTGACACAACTAGACGTGATCACACACTTCAGGGACTGCTGTTTACAGGGAACTTGTAATCCCCAAAGTGAAAAAATAATTCCTTGATCTGTTTAGGACTTTTAGAAAGGAACCTAAATTCAGGTTTGTCCTGTTCTTATTATTGGAATTGTTCCACTAAGAAGAGGAAAATCAGGATCAAAGTACCTCTGAGTTACACATCTGCCTATTTATTTTTATTTTTAAACCATGCTATATGAAATTGAATCTTGAATACATTTTTCTTTTAAAGTATAGAAATATTCAGAAAATAATAGGTTTGGTCAGGGGAAAGTTTATTGAAAGCTCCAACTGATTAAGGGAAAGGTTATTGAAAGCTCAAAATGATAAAGCTATTAAATGAGTAAAGCTCTGCAGCCCCAGACAGTCACTTCCAGAATGTGTTACTGGATTTGAGATGGGTTTGTTAAGACGGAGAGCCATGGAAAACACAAGATGTAAGTCAAGTAATTATTTTAACAATATGAAGAATGTAGTGATACTGCATGTTCCTTACTTTGTTTGATGCAAATTTACAGTCTCAGGTGACCTCAAGATCACAAGCACTGAAGGGATACCTAAATTTAATCAGTTGATTTTTTGCACAACTTCAAACACTCGTTTAAGCAGAGACAGTTTCTTAAATTAGGATGCTTTGGTTCAGAATACAGCCTAAGTTCTTCCGTAGCATTTAACTGGTGCCTTCTTTTCACACCTTCACAGAAAGAAAGATACTGAATGAATGAACAACCAGCTTAATTCCTTTTACAGTCACAGAAGAGATGAGCACCCTTTAAGTCTCATTCAGCCTGCCTAACCCAAGATTAGCTCTCCTAAGACACTTCTCCTTACATTGGCAGTGAAAAAAGCCTAATGTGGCTGACTATGTCAGTCAAAGAGAAAGAGAAAGACACCACAGAGAACCTCCTGTGGCGCAGCAGAAAGGCTACAGCCCTCTCAAGATTTCTGATGCTCTCAACAGCTGTGGCCATCCTTTTCTCTCTTGTACATTGAGGCACTATCCACTTGGGGTGGGGGGTGGGAGGGAAATCAAACCCACCAAACCAGAAAAAGTCAAGTAAATGTACTATCATCACAGTTATTCTCACTATCCACAGCTGTTACTGGAAGACAGCAGCTAACCTATATGAAGGCTGTATGTGGGAGGACCGTGAACTTGCAGACATTCCTGAAGGGAGCTTTAATCCTGCCAGGGAAAGAATTCGCTGAATCGCCCACCAGCACCAGCACACCACCAGCAGCAACTTTCACATGTAATCTTAATTAACAGGAGCACTAGGACAAACTACAGAACTTTCATTTCAAATTTTGACATAGAGCTGCCAGAGACCACCCCACACATTTGCTAAAAAATAAACGTGTGGGAGCCTGAAGACAATTTTACTCCTTTTAGTTTTCAAACAACTGGAAAATGTCACAATTATTGACACCACTTAGAAGGATTTGTTTCCTTCTCAGTCACTTAGGCACTGCCACAAGTGATGATGTGCTCTTGCTTCAGACTGAACAAGGGTCAAGTCAGAATCCAGATGATGTAGAAAGCCTTCAATATATTGGAGTGACTTTGTATTCCTTGTACTTCTACTGCCATGTTCCAGGTATACACTCGAGAGAAAAAGCCCTCAGGGTAGAGGAAATAAATAAAAAGAAGTTTCTTAATAGCAGCCGTGAGCATTAAAGGCTGTATGCAGAATCAGTGATCAGGCAGTACAGCAATGCATTAAATGCAAAGCCTAAAAACACTTTGAAGCAAAAAGGAAGAGCTAAAAACACAAATCATCCAGTGGTTTTTTTTTTTCCCCTCAGGTAGAACTCCATGCAAACGTTTTCTGTATATAAAGAGGCACACAGAGGACAGAATATCAGAAAAACAACAAAGATTTGTGCTGTAACAACCTGAAAATACTTGGTTTCTTACTTAAAACTGTCGTTTGCTAAACCTTACAGACTAAAACCACACTTCAATAAACCTTAAGCAAATAGGTAAGTACCTCAGTCATGATCAAAAAACTTCAGGCACAGAAGCAAATTTTAAGGCAGACTCCACATATCAGTAGATCCACTGACCTCAGCAAAACTCTGGATGTTTAAATTGCTTGGCAGGTTAGAGTTTTAAAGATGCTGTGACAAATGCTAAAAGTAAGTGCTACACACTTTGTCCACAGCAGAAGAGTTGTTTGTTTCCATTGCTGTCAATAGGGACTCCTCCATGAATGATTCCCTCGTTAGCAAATTGTAAAACACAAATAATTATAGAGAACTCCAGCTTCTCAGAGAAGAGAGGCTCTGTAATTCAGAAACCACTTTTTCCAGTGGAATTAAATGGGAAAATTAGAAACACAAAATTAAAATGTTGGGTTAGGTTTTCACTCTCCTTGTTCTCATTACACTGCCTGCCTCAGCCCAATTAGCTATCTGAAAATTTCCCTATATAGGCAAGATGAGAGCTTAAGCAGTTCCTTCACCAGCTTCTCCCTCCTGTCAGGCTGTGGGCTGTGTCAAAGGCAGGCAGGGAAGTCCTACTGTTCCCATTGACAGTTCTCAGATCTCACGTAGACCTCAGTGAACCGATGTTAAAAGACCTCTGAACGACTCAGCATTTTGGAGCAAAAAGCAGAAGGCTGAAGAGGCTTTGGCTGCATCTGACATCTTAACTGTCTCCCATCCTGAACTGATTGAAGGGTAAGGTCTGAGAATGCCAGATCTGTGCAGAAATGCCATCAGGAATGGAGGAAGCTGAGTATTACAAACCTTTGCCTAGACTGCAAACATCACCAGTTTGCCTTCCTTCACAGCCTTCTTCCAACATCTAGGCGTCCCTTCTCTCTTTCTCAGACACTTCACAGTGGCCTTTCCCTCACACAGTACTCTTACAACATGGTTTAAGCAAAAGTATTTTTAAATGAATACCCTGAAATCTGAGAAAAACTCCAGTTCTGATCCCTCGTCAATATTTCTCTCCCCATCTCCTTTTCCAAATTTGTTCTGCTTTCCCAATGTTTGTGGAGGTACTGAATTGTGAGATATAGAGTTTGATGGAAAGGAAAAAACCACAATCAACTGCCCTGGCAGGTCATCAACTGCAACCAGACTGGGTCAACAAACTACAAACCGAGGATCATATTTACACTAGAGTACATACAGGTAGTTCAGAGCAGTGTCATTTCTCCCTTGTCATGGCATGTTGAACAGATTGAAATGGACAGAATTTTTGCTGTTGCTTTCACTAGGGACAGGTTTTCATCTACATAGAAATCCATGCTATAAAGTTATAAATCAATGGCATGCCAGGGATGGAGTGTTTCTCACTATCACTGCAACTTTAAACAAGACACTTATTTTTAATATGGCTTGAACTGGAGCCAGGGAGTAATGGAGCTAAATCTGTGTGCAACGCTTTTCCAGTTACTTATTCTCAAGTAATATGTATCCAATTGAGCAATAATAACAGAGGAGAAACACACATGTACTCTTACAAAACATACTTACAGCATTTAGTAATTTTCAATAGACAAATAGGATGCAACAGATGGATTTGAGAAAGTTTGGTTCACAAGATTTACTCCTAGGGGTTGGTTTAGGGAAAAAAAATGTAATTCAAGGAATAGTTAATGGAAACTCTTTCTTTGGGCCTACATGCTTATCTTTAAAGGTTACTGTATCTGGTTCCATCTCTATGTGTCCTTACCTCCATGTGTAGAAGACAGCAAAAGAAAATAGGAGCCAATAAAAGATACAAGAAACCCATCTGGAGCTAGGACTGTATTTATTATTTTAAACTTTGCACACATCATCATCTTTCTGAGAACTCTAGACTCTTTGTTCAGAAAACTTCCACAATCTGTGACCTAGTGACACAATACAGAGACCTACAACTGTCACTGATCTTGAAGTCAATAAGATTAAAAAAATCCAACAAACGACCCCCCAAATAAACTCAAAGAAACTCCCCACATTCTTTAAGAAAATACTTCTTTCCTTTTGACATATCAATAATGACAGTTCTTGTTACTTTACAATAAGGACACAAAGTCTTTGAAGAGAACAAAAAGAGAAGCACAGAGGTTGAAGGGCTCAACTGAGCTTTCAGTTTCATAGCCTGTTTTACCACATGGAGGCTACAATCCAGAACTTACTGACTTCAACGAACTTTGGATTGGGCCTTTAATCATATTAATTCCCTTCGACTGAAACAAGAAGCAAAATGCCATCTGTGCAAATCTTTCCAACCCATGTACTAAGATCAAAATGTTTGTAAACTTTAAAATGCATGAAGCAAAATCCTGATGCCACCAAACAGGAGTTTCACCACAGACTTCACCTGGACAAGGATTTCCCTACTGCTCTCCTTCAATTTCCTCCCTTTCATATACTAGCAAAACCAAGGTGATATAAACCAAATAACCAGGACTCTGTTTTACAATAAACAGAAGAAACCCTTTCAGACCACAGACGTGGCCTTAATATATGCATTTATACAATTCCTCTTCCTAGCCATAACATGTCCCGTTGGATGCTTCTAATCTTCTGCAAGACTGAGTGACAAGAAGTTAAGAGGAAGCAAGAATAGGAGCTCACTGGAACTTCTGTCCAGCAACCTGGGAAATGGCAGAGCTATTACTGGATCTTTGAAAACAAGTGACCATAGGAAATCAAGGTTGGCAGGGATTTAACCCTTCATGATTCATACTGCTAACTTTTCAACTAAATGTTTGAGCCTTTTAACCATGTTTGACATCTAATTAGCTGACAAAACCAAGAAGTTAAGTACATCCTTGGTGTTTTTATTTTAAATAAAGCACCAACAATTAGCTCAAAAAAATTTGCTTAGGAAAAAAACAAACAAGCATGAACAAGACAGCCACTGAAAAGAGAAGTCACTTGGGTTATTCTTTTTACCTTGTGTTTGTTTGGGTTTTTTTATTCAATAGCATACATTTATTCAACCACAACTCTACTGGGAGGCAGAAGAGATAAGTAACTTCTTTTCCTAACTGTTAGCATTTTTAGTGGAGATGAATCATATACATAAGTATCATATAGTCATATAGCAGTGTGGTATACCTTGATAGATTTGTAGTGGTATGCAAGGTATTCAGACAGTGCTTAAAAGACGTATTTTCAATACCTACAGCTCTTACACAAGGTGTTAGCATTGATCTGTGCATACAGTACTGAGCTAGAAGTAAAATTTGTCTGGAAAAGCAGAGTCTGGTAAGGATTAGTTTCCCCTGACTAACATCAATATCCCTCTACTTCAGGATCAACGCAGTAGCACAGGGAACACACTCCTCTTGACCTGGCCAAGCATTTACATTGGTATTTAACATTAAGCATGTGAGCAATCTGATCTGATTTTTAAGGTAAGGCATGTTTCAAGTCAAATATGTGATTAACTATATCTATGAATCAAAGGCCAGAGTAACAATTCCTCTAAGTCTTCTGACTTTAGCTTGCCTTTAATCAGCTATGCATTTACTTTACTAGATAGGAAATAGAGTTGCCTTTCTACAATGATCTGCCAATCATAACAATAACTTCAATGTTCCTTTCAGTTTCCTGTTTTTGGTCATACAGAATTACTGCATATCAAAATTTGATGTCTGGTGTATATAAAATTGAGACCTTTTCCCCAGCAAGAGCAGAACTGGAAAACAGCTGATCAGCAGAGTACAAAACTGGATATGGATACAGTACCAGTGGTGCGAAAAAAAGAAAACAAAATAAGAAAAAGAATCGGTCAGATTTGGCCATGCTTTGAAATTAGTTTCAGTGAATTCACTCAGTGTGAGCAGGGGTAGTAGACTTGAGCCATCAATAAACTTTAAAAAGGTGAACCTTCCCCCACACAGTAATTAATTAGCCATTAAATTCCTTTATGGGATATTTTTATAACACTTATGCTTCTTTATACTAATCTGAATTTCAGTGTGATTGTAAAAGTTTGGAAGCAATTAAGAGGTTTTCATTGAGATTTTGACATGGCATAGTACAAGCTTTATTCAGACCTTATTATACAAAATAATCAATTTTGTGATAAATACAAATGACTTCCCTTATGAAAATCGTATTAACAGATTCTGAACTTAAACTGTTCTTTCAATACATATATTTTCAGGTTTAAACACACAGAGATATGCATATATGCGTTCTTTAATAAAATCCTGTACATGTATTTGTTCTATACAGTACATCCAAGTGTTGCAGGTGTTTAATTTTTGGGTTTCTTTTCATCTCGAGTGTGAAAATAATGTCTGCCTTGTATCAGACAGGATCTTCTCCCTCTCATTTGCAGCACAAGAAAGACAAAAAAATTTGGACAGCATACTTCTACTGGCAAGAGTATTGACACTACACTGTAAACTGAGATTGACATCTACAACCAGGCATGCACACACATGTTCTCCTTTTCTTTCCACTGCAGGACCAGTGTGTTACTTTTTCTCCCTTCTTTCAGAACTGTGGCTGCTGCTCCTTCTCTCAACCTTCAATAATCTGAGAACTGTGAGAAGGCAGCTCTTCGGAGAGAGGTGTATCTACCCACAGATGTACAGATCTCCCTTTCAGAAACAACACTCTGCAGCTCTTACATTTTAAACTTCTTTCCCAGTTGTGCATTCTCCAGATACAGTGAATTCTGCTGAAAAGGTACTTGGAGAGGAACTATGCCGATAAAGAGAAACTCTGCCTACTTAAGAGTCCTCCTTTAACACTGGCAGTATTATACAAAAGTTAATTACTGATAATTGCAGTGTGAGTGGCATTACACAATTTCAAACGTAAACGTAATCTCACAGCTCTCTTTTTTCAGTTACACCTTCCCTGCGATCTCTAGTGAAACGCATCAAACTACACCGAAAGCAATCCCAGTTCAAACAAATTGCACTGTGTTACACACACACAGGCAGTATTTTCTAGTGCAGAGCAGTCCTTTCGCCTTTTTCTGGACTGATCTGTTCTTTTCAGTTTATAGTTTCTTGGCAAACCCACCATCTACTGCTTATGTTAGGCATCTGATTGTCAGATTTGTACAAACTGAATATTCATGACTTGAAATTTAACCACTTCGTGCCTAAAAATAAGAAAAATCTAAATCTCCCATCTATTCCATGCTGTTTGAAACGTATCTGGTATTGTGGCTGCGCTACATGCTCGGCACTGGAGAGATTAGCTGGGTGGCCAAACACGTCTCATCGTTTTGAAGAGTGAGGTCCGATGAAATAGCACAATACTGAAAAATGCTCTTCCACGGATCCTCAGCGCGATCCGGAGTCTCTTCCTGCAAATACAACTAACTCTTCTTTGTCTGCGTGGTACCGAGCACAGCACGGAGTGGCTTTTTAAGTAATTTTTTTCAGAAATTCCTCTTGATGCCAATTGCCCCTTTAGAAGATAAGGCGAACCAGGAAGGAAAGTGGGGAGAGAAGGGAGCGACGGGGCAAGGAGGCGAGATTTTGAGGAAACCCGGGGATAAGAGAGAACAACAGACTTACCTTTATAGGATAATTTGAGCCTTGGCACATTATTCTTCACATGCTGGCAGTTCACTCTTCCTGCTAGTAATACTCCCAAGGAAAGCAAGGCAATCCCCCTGAGCCAGCCCATGCTGCAGCAGCCACTGTAGGGTCCCTGCGAGCCGGAGCCGCAGCGCTCCCCGTCCTGCCGGGCGCCGCCGGGGAACTTCAGGCAACCTGGGGAGCGGAGGTAACAGGTGATGGGGGTGGGCTCCGCGCCCCGCCGCGCCCCGCCGCGCCCCGCGCCGCCGA
>VWZE01003132.1:116738-131062 GCA_013396675.1 Eubucco bourcierii
ACACACACACACACACACACACACACACACTCTCTCTCTCTCTCTCTCGCTCTCTTCCCCGGCTGTCACACCACACATGCGAAAAAAAAAAAAAAGAGAGACAGAGAACACATCGGAGCAGAGATCAGAGGACAGAACAGAAACGTCCGTCGAGCTTGGGAAAGCTGTAAATTTCACCAGCTATTTGATGTCATTGTCCTTCTTGGGTTTGAGGTTGGTTGCTTGTTGGCTGAGTGGGATTTTTTTTTGTTTATTTTGTTTTGTTTGGGTTATTTTTGTTTGTTTGTTTGTTTTCCATTTTGCAGTTCTAATTAAAAGATGTACGTTCCCTTTTAAAAACAACAACAGCACAACACAATCCGCAATGTTGCTACCCACATAAATAACATCTCCCTGCCCATAACGTAATCCTCTTTGGCTTGCTCCCAGTTAAAAACAAGTAACAAAGTCCTCCATCAGCATAACTTTACCACTGAAGCTTTTAAAGCCTTGTTAGGGAAGGTTGTTCTAACCCTTCCACCCTCCCCACCTCCTGCACTACTCCAGTTCAGCAACAGAAATTCCTAGTAAAGCCCACTTCAACAATCAGCTCAAGACATGTACAGGTCTAGAGGGGCTTATAAATTACACTGGAGTATTCTCTGAAGTGTTCTTACGAGTTAAAAACGTTCCAAACCTTCCAATTTCTAGGACTGTATGGCTGTTATAATGTTATATTTTTATGCAGCATAACTAGATCATGATTTTTGTTTGTTTCTTTAAACAAAAGGGCACATAAGATCCCTAGATGTCTTCTGAATGTTAAGGAGCTGTAAATGCAGACATATAAGAGAACTAAGTTCCCTCCCACACATCTGAACAACTGCCTTCTAGTGAGAGATGGTTTATTAAATTTTCTGTGCTGTGCTGAATATCAACTTAACGTGCATTTGGGAATGTAAAGTCCTGCAGAGAGACGTACCTGGTATTACATTCCTAACGCAGTATTGACAGAAATGCTGGAATCAACCTCTAAACACACTGACATCATCAAAGAAGTATAATGACCGCTCTTTATTTTACTCTATACTTCTCTGGAAAGAAAATGCCTGTGGGTGCTTTGTGGTGACAGAATCTACGGTGTTTCAGTGAGCTCTCTTCCCTCCTTTTTACCATGATTTACTGTGTGTTAAAAAGCAGTTATCTAGTCTCGCTGATAGAGACCATACCACACTGAATTTTACTGAAGACAGCATCTCTTTTCTATCTTCAGACTTGGCTACTAAACCAGCATCTAGGAAATAGTCTTAACTTCGAAACTGAAGTTCACAGTTGAAAACGTGGGTGTCAGTATGGTTCTAATTAAAATGTAAAGACTCGTGCAGAACAAGGCTTGATGCTGTAGTAAAGCAAGGACTAAATTTCTGTCATTGCTGCTTTCATTGCTTAATATTCACACACCAGTGGAAAAGAAGAGGCTTTTCCTCTCTCCTCTTTAACAAATTCTTCTGCTTCCTGGGCTTTATTCATTAATCCTGTGACATTGTATCTGCCAAATCCAGCACTTCTATTGATCAGCAGTATTGTTAAGAAAATTAAATGAAAAAAAAAAAAATGTTGATTTTGCTCATTCCCACACTTGTTATCCTGAGCATTTTCATGCTCCAGGGCAGTGGATTAGAGCTCCAAAATGACAAGAGACGCCTGTCTGTTTTCCATGGATTACTCGCTACAGACATTCACTCTGCAGAGGAATTCGTGTCACTTTGAGATTATTTGGAGAACTGACCTAATGAATTATCCTTTTGTGTTGAGCAAACAATCAGAAACGAACCACAAAAGATCCTACATATTCAGGACTTCATAAAGCACATCATTTTACGATGTTGTTACACTCAATTTACTTCTGCTTGCATAAAGAAGGTACAACTACTTTTTTTTTTTTTTCTTACAAAGAAAATAGTATAAGGCTAACAATCTGTCTTTCTCGTACAGAATGAATGTGTAACACTCCAAACTATTCCATAGCAACCAAATAAGCAAATCATGGTCCCCAGTAAATATATATTATATGCCCAGAAAGCATATGGATAGTACAGAGTGAATACTAACTTATCTAAGATTGCATCTGAGAGAGAAAACACAACATCATTTTAGGAGAGATGAGAGACACTTCTTGCATCCTTCATGTGAGGGACCGCTCACGTTTTGCCTTCTGCTGTGGGATATGCCAGTCTAAAGACACAGAGAAGGGTATAAACTGATCCTGTGGGTTGTTGTTCTGCTATTGAGTTCTAAGTAGTGCTAATCAGCTACTCGGGCGAGCATATGCAACACTCCCTTATAAGGAGAAGAGCAATGGCAGCACTTCAGTGGTTCTCCAAGAGGCTTTGTATCTCAAAGGCACCCATTGCTTTATGTTGCTTCTGCCAAGGAGAAACTGGGTTCTGCTTGGAAGGCATGATTTGGCCAGTGCTACTACAAGTGCCAAAAATGTCAGCTCTGGGAATTCAGGGTGGGCAACAGCTTGCTTTCAAATGACAATGTATTCACCTTTTTTCCTTTGGTCTTTTGAAAGTGATCCAGCTGCTGAGTTTAGAGAGAAGGGGAAAGTAAAATTTAAACTTGCCTCATTCTTCATATAATACCCTTCTTCCTTGAAGAAAAGACCACAGATATTAGCTTAATAAATTACTCCACTAAGGCAAGTTCAAAAGGAATAAAAATTATTCTGCATCATCTCCCATATTTGTTGCAGATTTTACTTTTATTTTCTGTAGTGGCATTTCAATGACATTCTATCTAAGTGCTTTACGTGGCAAAATGCAGATAGGCACTTGAGGGCTGTTCTACATTTCTGGTCTCATGCTGTGTTGCACTGTGATTTGCAGTTTTTTATACCACTTTTCAATATGTGAAGCAACTTCACATAGAATGGTAAGGTTGGAAGGGACCTTGAAGATCATCTAATGCCAACCCCCTGCCATAGGCAGGGACACCTCCCACTAGTACAGCTCACTCAAGGCCTCCTCCAGCCTGATCTTGAACAGCTCCAGGGAGGGAGCAGCCACAACCTCCCTGGGCAACCTGTGCCAGTGTCTCACCACCCTCACTGCAAACAACTTCCTCCTAACATCCACTTTCAATCTCCCCTCTGCCACTTTAAACCCATTTCCCTTTGTCCTGTCATTGCAAGACCTTGTCAATAGTCTCTCCCCAGCCTTCCTGTAGCCCCCTTCAGATACTGGAAGGCTACTCTAAGGTCTCCGCGAAGCCTTCTCTTCTCCAGGCTGCAGAGCCCCAAATCCTGTAGCCTGTCTTTATAGCAGAGATGCTCCAGCACTCTGATCAACATTGATAGATCCTACAAAATTCATATTTCGTTGTATCTGGACTTTCACTATTGACCATTCATGCAGAATTGCTCTTTCAATTGCTTACAAGTTTCCATCATTTGATGCTTCTCATTACTCAGAAATAGTATTACTTGGCTCACGATTCCTTAAAACCTTCTTGTTGCTTCTGTGATTTTTATACTTGGAAGTTCTTGAAAGCTTAACTGCTCTAAGAAAGTCTTTAGTGTACTTTAAACTTGTACTTATGTTTTGAGAATTGTTTCCTTTATTTTAGATGAGTCATTACTTGTTTATATTGATCTTCTCAGAATCACACAGGAACTGCCATAATCCATTTTTGATATGCAGTACTAATCTAGTAATTTTGGAGAGTCAAATTTCTTGGGTTCAGTGTGCAATTTCTGCTTAAAAGCAGCGAATAAAGAAAACCTCTCGATCTGTATCTGATTGCTAAAAGCCTCCCTAGAGAATGCACTTCTGGAGGAAATGTGAAATCTTAACTCAAATCACTCCCTGCTATTTTCTTCCTTAGCAGGTGAGTTGTTTGATAAGCAGCCTATTTACCATTCTGCAAAGAGTCCCATTGAAATTGCTCCAGTTGTATACAGAATGATACTTGTAACCTGCTTTAGAATAACTGGATAATTATTGGCCCAAAAGGAGGTTCAGTCTAGAGGTCAATTATTAGCATATTTCTTATGTGACATGTGAGCAACGTAGGATGCAGTTTCACAATGTGCTCACTTAAACAGTAAAATCCCATTTAAGAATGTCCAGCCATAGAATCATAGAATGGTAGGGTTGGAAGGGACCTCAAGGATCATCTAGTTCTGACCCCCTGCCATAGGCAGGGACACCTCCCACTAGTACAGGTCACTCAAAGCCTTGTCCAATCTGGCCTTGAACCCCTCCAGGAAGGGAGCAGCCACAACCTCCCTGGGCAACCTGTGCCAGTGTCTCACCACCTTCACTGTAAAGAACTTCCTCCTAACATCCAGTCTAAATCTCCCCTTTGCCACTTCAAACCCATTGCCCCTTGTCCTGTTGTTGCAAGACCTTGTCAATAGTCCCTCCCCAGCCTTCTTGTAGGCCCCCTTCAGATACTGGAATACTACTCTGAGGTCTCCTGGCAGCCTTCTCTTCTCCAGGCTGCAGAGCCCAAACTCTCTCAGCCTGTCCTCACAACAGAGCTGCTGCAGCCCTCTGAGCATCTTTGTGGCCCTCCTCCGGACCTGCTCCAACAGTTCCATGTCCTTCCTGTGCTGGGGGCTCCAGAACTGTACACAGTACATCATATACTACATTTTGCTCTTATGTCATGGATTGCCACACTCTTATTTGGGGTGGTACAAACTTTTTGTGGGGACATACTGGAAACACAGTGAGAAAGAATTGTTGGTTTTTGCACAGGTATGATGCACGCACTAGCTAACAGAGCAGAAGGAACTGCAAACCGGCACTGGGGAAAAGCAGACGCGCAGAGGAACTTTGGATGATGGCCTCACTTCAGAAGGCAACGTATCATGATCCTCTACCTGTAGGTTCAAATCCTTTGCCAATATCAGACAGGAATCTAAACATAGAATCTGTCTGCATAGAGCTTAATGCTGACACACTGCTTCTTGTTGGGTTTTTTTATTTGCAGGAAGAGAAACAAACAAACAAACAAAAGCCTATAAAAGGCCTATAGGGTGAAGAGAAATGCTTCTGATATCCAGACGTGCTAAACTGGATATCTGGTATTGTTTTCACAGTGTTGATGAGTATCACATTAGCTCAAGAGGTTATAAATAGCTGCTTCCACCTGTATTTTATCAGATTTAAAATTTTGTGAAGTGGCACATTTGAAGTTCTGTGGCAAATTTGCAGTGCAAATTTACGTGAAAGCGCATCAGCAAAAAAAAAAAGGGAGTCAAAGGTGTAAAGTTAACCATTGTATCGAAATGGAGTTGCCAAAATCACTGGCTTGCATCTAGATCTGGAAATATCCTTGCTGTTGGAAGTCTAGACATGCTTTTCCCCAGTGTTCCCTTGGGCTATGCTGCATTTAGTAGTCTTATTCAGATCTCTTGAATCTACATAAACCTGTAACATTTCTTATTATTGCATGTGATCAGTTTGCTAACCATGCTAGTTAGTATCTGCACTCTCTCAACAACACTGCATACCACCATCTTGTGACAATCAACCTTTCCCTCATTTCCCAAGACTAATGAGACTGTACTACATGTGATGCTTGTATTTTTGGCAGCATAGTAGGATCTGTATCAGTATGACGTGTTTTATTCACAGTGGTTTCAGGTCTATTAAACACCTCATCAAATTCTTCACAAATATTTTTTTTTGCATCCTGTTCTGTACACAGGTTATATGCCTGCCTGAACCATGGCATTTTCAGAGTACTCTTCAAATCTCAACTAACCTTTTTGATTCTCTTGACCTCTGCTGCCTGGTGTTCATCTCATAGGAAAATATATGACATAGTAAGAAACCCACCCTAACAGCTCCGTTCTAGGCATGTGATATTAATAAGAGCCACAAAAACCTTATTTTCCCCAACTCCTGATATGGGTCAGTAGCTTCTGTTTCGAATGGATTAGCTCTAAGGTACTCAGCTAAATTGAAGAAAACTTCCAAGTCTATTAATTTTCCAGTATAGAGACTTGTGTCCTTCCAATTGCTTATATTTAGTGGCTCTTGGGCCTTCAGTGAAGAAATACTGTTGAGGTCATGTGGGTTTTGTTTGGTTTGCTTTGGGGTTTTTTTGCAGGAGATGAGGGAATTGCAAAAGAATATTTGGTGTTCTAATTCTTCAGAGTGTCATGGTAGCCCTAAGCAGGCCAAAATGGGCTTATACATGGCCTGGCTTGCCCAGACAGCTTTTTCTGCTCTTCCTCCCTCTGTTTTCAGGAGAATCAACAGTGGAAAAGAGGACAAAGAACCTGGAGCCACTGAATCTGAGGACCCTGGCGCTTTGCAACCTGTGGTAAACAAAGTACACAGGCTCAGCTTGTGTACGCCTTGTGCAGGGCCTGTGCTCTGCCCTAAAAAGGGTAAAGCAAGCCTATGGCTTCACCTAATATGGTCAGGCTTGGCTAACTGCCATTCTGATTGGCTATTCTGTGTCCAAAGGCACGTTAGTCTCGAGATCTATGGATAAAAAGGGAGGAGCAGGTCACACAATGTGCTCTGCCATTGTGTCTGCTCTCTGCCATTGTATCCATGCACTCTGTTGTTATATTCATGCTGCTTTATATCCTGAACTGCCTGGAAACTGCCTGCCAAGAGCTTACCAGGAACAGGCTCTAATTTCCTCCACATGATCAGCCTGCACAGCCAGCGTGACACCGTGCTGAGACTGCACATGGCATTGCATCCTGCCTGCTCCTGAAAGCCTCCTGCCAGGATGAGAAGTCCTGGAGACACACAGATCATCCAGAGGAGATCAGGACCAGCTCAGAGCTTGTCTGCCTCCTTTCCCCAGCAGCCCAGGAAGAACCAGATGTCTCAGTGAATGACAGAAATTTCCCGAAAGCCTTTGGGTACTGTCTGAAGCTGTAGCCAGCCCTGCCAGTCAGGAGATAATATTTTGTGAGTCAATCCTTCAAGCCTCTTGTAACTCACCATTGCCTTCTGCCATGAGCAGAAAGGAGCTCCCTGAGTCCCTCTAGTGGCCAAGCGGAGTATTGACCGCAAGCAGTGCACTGCCCGCAAAGCCTTCTCTGCCAGTTCCATCGAGTTCAATTCATGTTATAGATCATTGCTGGTTATTGCTAGAACCTGTTATAACCTGGATATAAAGTTTCCATGACTGATGCAAAGAACCAATTATTATTAAAATTAATGATCAGGGTGGTGAAAGTTCTGAATATTGAATATTAATAAACAATATCCATTTTTGAAGATATCATCTGGCATTAATTACTCCTCTACTACACAGAGAAAGGACAATTTGTGGAAAATCATTACAAAGGGGGAAACAAAGCAACAGCAGCCTTGAACTGTTTGGCTCAGTAAATCTTGTTCCAGGCCTGATGTGTTGAATTTAATTAAGGGAAGTCTAACCAAGCTGGAAGGTTTCCTCCCAAAAGACTAGCTGCAGAACAATTTGCTTCTATAACTCAACAGATTTTATGGTTGGTGGATCTCTGAAATGGTAGATAATAAACTAGTCCTGTCCTTTTTCTCACTGCTGGCTGAAGACCCAGCTTGCAAGGTGTCTTACACACAAATGCATCACCGATTCAGTTACTTTGGCATTCAAATCTAATTTCGGCTTTTAACACCCATATTTTTTCATAATTGGAACAACTTAAGATACATATTTCCTGCATGAAACCCAAGAAACTGCTATGACTCAGAAAATAAAGACATAGATCAATATCAAAACATAGTTCTCAAGATTTTTGTGCTTGAAAGTGTCCTTACATTACGATTTGCATTTTTAGACCCCTGTATACCTTTCAAGCTCTGATCCTAAGGCAGTTGCACAGGGTTACACAGTAAGACTTTAGCATGACAAGAAACTGATCCTGGGTTTCTCATGTAGTATGCCAACAGTCACATCCTTACCTCTTCATTTGTCATAGTATGCAAGTGATTCCTGGCAGTCCTAAAAGTCCCTGCTTATCACTCTGTATACAGAAAATCCCCAGCTCTATTGTATCTGGGATCCATCATGGCCAACCTTTTGGTCCTATGCAACTCTGCTTAGTAACCTTTACTGCCAGCTGTCAAAGACTTGAAAGACACAACACTATCTTGTATGCCACCCATTCATCACAGGCTTTTAAATTATCCAGGTGAATCACAACAAACCACAAACTGGAAGTATATACAACATCTGCTGCAATATTTTCTTTCAGTTCTGGACTTTTCTTTTTCTCTCTCCCTATTGTTTTGTTTTTATCTTCTTCTGCTGAATGGTTCATTAGTATATGACAAAGATATAAGACCAACAAAACCACAACTACTGTCTGTCATTTTCATACATCTGCCCTATTTGACTTTCTAGACTAGAAAAACTTTTTTTTTTCCCCCTGGACAAGTTTTAAGCCTGATACTGTTGAACATTGTGCGCATGCAAATTTCCTTTGGAAGATCAAACAATATCAAACAAAATGTAGGAGCTAAAAAGTCAGTTTATGACTTCCAAACATATCTATTTAATCATTATTTGGATAGTCTGTGGAAATGGAATGGTAGGTAAACGGTGATACTTAGGAAAACTTGGTTACATTTTGAATAATTTGACCTCAGCAAATCCTTTTAGAGTCAGCCATACATAGAAGTGCGTGCTGGTAGAGAAAGAGGGGAATTCAAAGGAAAATAAGTTAGAAAAAAATATTACTCTCTCTTTCCCTTTCTGAATCCTCAGTGAATACAGATTTCAACAAGGGAGGAGAACTTTATCCCTTCTTTGGACTGGATTTGTAAGTATTTCAGAAGAGCTTTTCATAACATTATCTTTCTATTTGTTTCTCTGACATCAGAGATTATGATATATTAGGAAGGTAAATATAGACAAAGAAAAGAAAGGTTCCTTCTGTCTCCTGAAGCGCTAAAATCCAAAACAGTTAAGACGGAGCTGAACCAGTCACATAAATCTTTTTTGTGGAAATCCAAACAGAGGTTGAACGCACACATACACCATTCTCTTTGAAAATAACTGAAAACATCTTAGTATTTGTTTCTCGGGGATCCTAGAAATACTTTAAATACTTTGCTGCTTTGACATTTGTATGTGCATACAGAGAGCAGAAGTACAAAGAGCACCAGGTAGTAAAACACACATCCCTGATCCATAATGATTTTCTTCCACTAGTACTTAGGCACCTAAAGCCTGACCAGTTGCAGTTCACCATCCCTTTTTTCTCTCCTAAGAGGATGTGAAGCTGCAGTCTAAGTGACAACGCTCCTTGGGTTGAAGACAGCTGGGGTAAAAGTGGTAAAAGTGCAAAGGAAATGTGGGTAGGTGTGGGGAGGAGCACTACCTCGTGGCATTTGAACACTCTGTTGGAGATCATGCGATTAGTGGAGATCTGCTGACACTGTAAAACATCTTTCTGCCCTCCCTGTTGCCCATACCTGAGAAGGAAAAAAAAAAAAATAATGCTGGTACCACACATTAATATTTTCTGTGATAACAGAAAACTGCAGTTCTGGACAAGAATTAGCTACATAGAAACATTGTAGTGACTTATGATCAGACTAGAAAGGAAAAAAATAATATATATATATATATATATATATATATATGTGATTTAGCACCTCAGACTTGCCCTCTGCCTTTCTTCTGCCATGTTGGATGATACACGATGTCATATGATGTGCAGTAATTCCCCTTTCTCTCTTTTGAATGCAATAAATGGGTTCTGTTTCTGAGAAAACTTATTTAAGAAGTGTGGCAAGGGAGGGGATTCTCCCCCTCTACTCTGCGCTCCTCAGACCCCACCTGGAGTCCTGTGTACAGTTCTGGAGCCCCCAGCACAGGAAGGACGTGGAACTGTTGGAGTGGGTCCAGAGGAGGCCACAAAGATGCTCAGAGGGCTGCAGCAGCTCTGCTATAAGGACAGGCTATAGGATTTGGGGCTCTGCAGCCTGGAGAAGAGAAGGCTTCCAGAACACCAGAGCAGCCTTCCAGTATGTGAAGGGGGCCTCCAGGAAGGCTGGGGAGGGACTATTGCCAAGGTCTTGCAATGACAGGACAAGGGGCAATGGGTTTGAACTGGTAGAGGGGAGATTTAGACTGGATGTTAGAAGGAAGTTGTTTGCAGTGAGGGTGATGAGACACTGGCACAGGTTGCCCAGGGAGGTTGTGGCTGCTCCCTTCCTGGAGGTGTTCAAGGCCAGGCTGGAGGAGGCCTTGAGTGAGCTGTACTAGTGGGAGGTGTCCCTGCCTATGGCAGGGGGGTGAAAGTAGAAGATCTTCGAGGTCCCTTCCAACCTTATCATTCTATGATTCTACAATTAAGCTAAATTTTACTCCCAGTTACTCTGATGTCAAACCCAAGCAGCAACAGTTCAAATGTAATTCCTTTGGATTCACACTGATGTCATGGAGAACAGAATGTGGTGCTTGAAGAAGCAGCTGTCACCTTCTGGAAAATTTTATGAAACATCTTATTTGGAAACAAGCATTCTTCTGTGCACTGAATGTCCCTGCACTGCTTCTCTCTCATTCTTTCTTTCTGAAGATAGTGCCTTTAGACAGAATCACTGTTGTTTCTTAAGAATTTGTCTGCTTCTGCTCTTACTCCCCACCTGACATCATAATCCTCTGTTTGTGACATAATAATCATATTTACAATGACCAATTGTGATACTACGAGCTGGGCTTAAAATCTGATCTGAAAAGTGCATTTTACTCTGACAAGTTACATAATGTCATATCAGCTTTCAGCTCAAGAGATAATAATTTCCACCAAGTGCCATCCATTAAATTTTCATGCAAGGGAGTGGTACATTTGATACAACTCTCTAGAGATAATTCCCTCCAGAGTGTGTGGTTTTATGATTTGACCTTTGAAAATATTTCCACTCTCTAGTCAGTGCTTGGCTATGCAATCCTAAAGATTTTGCTGAATGTACTATGTCTACAATTCAGTCCAGGCTCCCATAAAAGTTTAAAGTTGCAATAAGTGGAAGTTTAAAAAAAAAGGAAAACCAAATGTAAATATATTTCTCATGAATTGTTCAATGAGTTTCAGATACTGTAATGTGTTATAAGAATAACCTGAAAAGCAACATCCTACTTGACAAGTGCTGAGTGAGTACCCTTCTAAAGTTTTCTGTCTTACATTTGAGGATACAGTTTCATCCTGTATTTTTGCTCTGAAATTCAGTGGTTTCTCTGTTCATCCTACCATCTTTGGCAGCTTTAACTGGAGTTATTCATAGGTTTCAAATTATGCACACACTTTTCTGGATCTGTGCCCATGTGTGTTGAATTTTTTTATTTTAGTTCTTTTTATGAGCAGGGTAGCCAGCGGAATCCAGAATCAAGGAGAACTGATTTTTGTTCTTTAGCACACTTTGAACTTTAAGGAAGGACCTCCAAGAAAATTTGAAATCTAGGGAAGCAGGTTATCAGATTCTGTGTAGCCCAGATCTTCTCTTCTTGACAGTTGAAAACACTTGAAAAATGGCAGACTATGACTAATCTTAAGCCTGATGACTAACTCAGCCAGATACAGGATCAAGATTTCTAGAGTCTTAAAGTTTCTTGTTTAAGTAAACCACTATACAGAGATTTGAGCTATAAATTGTTTTAAACAAATACTACAGACTGAATTTTTTCAATGGCTAGAATTCAAGATGTTTCCTTCTTGTAGGAGTCATCTCCTGCATGCAAATCACTTTTTGAAAGTGGTGATTACATTAAAAACATGAGAAGTGTCTCAACAAAGATATAATCATCCTGAGAGAGGTTCTCTTCCCCCTCTACTCTGCCCTAGTGAGACCTCACCTGGAATACTGCATCCAGTTCTGAGCTCCCCAGTTAGAGGGATAGAGATCTACTGGAGAAAGTCCAATGGAGGGCTGCAAAGATGATTAAAGGACTGGAGCACTGCCTTATGTGGAAAGGCTGAGAGATCTGGGGCTTTTTAGTCTGGAAAGGAGAAGTCTGAGAGGGGATCTAACAAATGTTTATAAATAGATGAGGGCTGGTTGGCAAGAAGGAAGGGACACTTCTGCTCACTTGTGGCCTGTGATAGGACAAAGAGCAGTGGATATAAACTACAGTACTACTCAACATGAGGAACAACTTTTTTACTGTAAGGGTCACACAGCACTGGAACAGGCTCCCCAGAGAGGTTGTGGAGTCCCCTTCTTTAAAGGATCCAGACTTTAAAGACCTGTCTGAATGCATTCCTGTGGGCCCTGCATTCGATTACATGGTCCTGCAGGACAGGACAGTTGGACTGTAAGATTGAAGATCGACAGAGGTCTCCTCAAACCCCTAACACTGAAGGATCCGCCTGATGTGTCACCTCTGCCCACCAAGACAGCAGCTGCCCAGAGGCTGTGCGGGAAGACCCCCTGGAATGTGCAAAGATAAGATCGTCGCGAACGACCTGCCCCATGTGTCAGCTCTGCTCCCAGCGAGAGCACACCTGGCAGGCACACAGGCATTGTAATGCATATGGGCCACTTGGAGCTGTCTGGAACCAAGAAGAGTGTGAAAGCCCTGAGCTGTACTGGGGGGAACACCACCGGGGGCACCTCAGGCTACCAGCAGCAGCCCAGCACATCTCTCCCCCTCCCACCACCAAAAAAGGTTCATGGGGTGATAAGTATTTCACCTGCTCTCTCTTTCTCCATTTTCTCTCTCTTCCTTCCTTCCTTCCTTCCTTCCTTCCTTCCTTCCTTCCTTTCCTTCTCACTTTTAACTTCCTTTGAAGTCACCAAGTGGGGAACACACTTTGCCTGGGGGAAGACAGAGCTGAGCTGTTGCTGGCACTACAAAAGGGGACCACTTCTCGCTCTTCCCTTTCTCTGGGGCCCCACTTTCAGGTGAGGAGAGGGCTGAGTGGCCAAACCACCAGACCCTAGGACTTATCAACCCTGGGCCATACNTTTCTTTCTTTCTTTCTTTCTTTCTTTCTTTCTTTCTTTCTTTCTTTCTTTCTTTCTTTCTTTCTTTCTTTCTTTTCTTTTCTTTCTTTCTTTCTTTCTCTGTTTTGTTTACTCCATTTTCTCTCTCTGTAACAGTCAGTCTCATCTTGATATATGACCTTGTTTGTGTCTTAATTTCACTCACGAGCATGTTCAAAAAAGAACCCACCCTCTTTCCTAACTTCCAGACCCGGACACTTCTTTAATAGGTATTTCTAAGGAAGTTACTTCCTCAAATATTTGGCCATTTAAAATATATTCATATACAAACCAACAGGTGGAAGAAATGAACTAGCATTTTGTGAATATTCTCTGTAATGACTGTGTTAATGTCATTATCATAGAATCGTAGAATCGTAGAATCNCCTCCAGGGAGGGAGCAGCCACAACCTCCCTGGGCAACCTGTGCCAGTGTCTCACCACCCTCACTGCAAACAACTTCCTCCTAACATCCACTTTCAATCTCCCCTCTGCCACTTCAAACCCATTGCCCCTCATTCTGTCATTGCAAGACCTTCTCAATAGTCCCCCCCAGCCTTCCTGTAGCCCCCTTCAGATCCTGGAAGGCTACTCTAAGGTCTCCTTGAAGCCTTCTCTTCTCCAGGCTGCAGAGCCCCAACTCTCTCAGCCTGTCCTCAGGCTTATTTTCCATTAAGGAACTCTGAAGTTCCCACCCTTCCAGAAGCCTTGTTTTCCTAAGTCAAGAAGCTTCTTGCTGGTAAAGGAATTATTTCCCTCGTGGTAAAATGTCCTGCTATGGTAAAATGTTCCATCTGGTGTGTGGAGCTGCAGAACTGTAAAAGCAAATTTCTCTGTGCTATCATCTCATGGAAAGCCATGTGCACACAAGATGAATCTCTTACACCATAAGATGGATCTCTGATGACATGAATTAGTACATAGCATGTGTTGCTTTGGAAAACTTTGTTTAATATTGAACGCTGGTTGATGATACTCTCCAGTGATATCCCATTACAAAACTGATTATAAAAATACCACAATCACATTCTGGATAAAGTTGTTATCCGTTCTGTTTGCCACACCAATGCCTTACTGTGGAAATCCATCCTAGATTTATTGACCACAAATTATTCTATATGTGAAATAAATTAGTTGGAGAAAGAAGCATATCTTTATGGCTTTCAGCACATCTCCTGTGGAAACAGCATGAAAAATGCCAAACCTATTTCAATAATCTTTTCCAAGGTTTTGCACATGCAATAGCTGCTCTCTCAAAAGCTGTATTTCTTCACTGATCACGTTTGCAAGACTCCTGAAACAAAGCTTTCAAAGTACAGTTTGATAGAGACTAATCACTTGCTTGCTTGTTTATGTGGTTTTGGTTTGGTGTTTTTTTTTTTTTTTTTTTTG
>VWZE01003136.1:0-21039 GCA_013396675.1 Eubucco bourcierii
AAGTCCCCAATGGTAAGAAAATCCTCCATGCAGCACCAGAAAGCAAATAAATAATCACTACATTCTTCCTGCAGTTTCTCATCTTGAGAAATCCTTACTTCCACCTAGCTTTGAGGATGCATCAGTCAGCTCCTGCTGACCTTTAGCAGGCAGGTGCTTCATTTATCCTCAGCATCAGTTCCTTGCAAAGCACCAACACACACAGCAGTGCAGCTCTAGTTCTGAGGCTGGTCACAAGCTTGGTGAAGTATTTGTTTCACACCCTGCTTAAATGTGATGGTATTGATTGCTTTGGGTGAGACCTGCTGGCTCTCCAGCACAGGGAGGACATGGTGCCTGCCTCGAGGCACCCACATAGGTTTCAGGGACCAGGTGAGGAACCCCCACGGTGCAACCTCCCTGTGCTGTGCTGCCCATTAGTTCTCCTTCTGCTAACAGTCCACCAACCTCCCACAAAAACCAAGGAAATCTGTAAAACCTACAGTCCCCTCCAGGCATTTTTGACAGCCAATTCCCTACCACCACCTTGTGCTGCAGACATTTCCTGAAAGCATCCACACACCGTTAGCTTTCAAGCCTAGAAGCACAGGCTGGCTCTGTCAAGCTCTTTGTCCAAAAGCCATTTTCACCCAAATGCAGGATTTTTTTTTTTTTGCCTTTTCCCTTCAGGAGGCTGTGCTTAGCCCTCTGGCAAGTCTCTCCCGTCACCGTGTGTCAGCACAGGAGAGATGGCAGTGAGATCCACTCACCTGGTGGGCAACTGCTTCAGAAAAGCTCAGCCAGCGAGATCAGGCTCTCAATGCATTCATGACAGTGTATTTGTTCTTTGTATAAAGATTCAAAAGCAAGTAGCAGAATGGTTTTGGACACATCCCAGGCCCTGGTCATGGCAACACTGGCATTCACTCTATTTAAAGGAACAGGGAAATTTGACAGATGCAAGTAGGGAACACTCACATTTGCTCTAAAAAAAAAAAAAAAAAAAAAAAAAACACCCAGTCAAGAAACACANAAAAAAAAAAAAAAAAAAAAAGAAAGTTATTGAACGACAGAAGAAGAAAAGCTTCAAGCAGTCGGTGTTTGCCAGAGTCCCAGCTCCAACAATATTGCCATCTCATTTACAGTATTTGCAACAGTCCTTGTCGTGGTTTTCTTTTTAAACACCACCACTAACCACTGTACAGTTAAAAACTAAGGGATAAAATAGGACCTAGGGGACTAGGGGGTGGGGAGGCTGGGGAGGGGGTTGTGGTTTTGTTGTTGGGGTTGGTTGTTGTTTTTTTTTTTGGGTGGTTGTTTTTTTTTTTTGGTTGGTTGTTTTTTTTTTTTTTTTTTTTTTATACAAATAATTACAAATACAATTCCAAGAAGATATATTACATTTTATATACAGAACACACCATTTCTATCAGGGTAGGGTATTAAGCCTAGCTTTTATTTTTTACACGGCAACCCTGAGATGTCTTTTGTCGTCTTCCCTTGCACAGAAACTATACAAGTTCATTAACTCCTCCTAGAAAAGAAAAATATTGGATTGCTATGTTTTAATAGCATCATCACCCTGTATAAATAGAAAGGGAAAAGCTTTGTCTCTTCCTTAACTCCATTATTTCCATGTTGGTTTTTTTTTTCCTCCCTGTTTCCCTACTTAGTAGAAACTGATAATGGTGACTTTTGTCACTCCTCTACCTGCCTTTTGGTAGTACAGTGAACAACTACTTCCTTTTTTTGTTTGTTTTTTGTCCTCCTTTTCAAAGACATTTCTATCAGGAACTAATAAGAAGCCTTTAAAAGATCTGTTTCCTGCAAATCCACTGTTAATTCATGAGCTACTTGTCAAACTAAAGGATGCAGATGTAAGCATTAGGTTGGCTGGAAATCAAATAGCTTCTGATGAATCATGGGGCACTGCTTTCTCCACCCCACCACCTCTTCATAAAAAAGAACCCTCACCATTTTCAGATCAGCATAACCAAGTCTTTCACAACAGTGACTTCTATGGAGAACAGGACACTGAACACATTTCACCATATTACCTGAAACTCGGGCGTACTACACTTCTATCTGTTCACCTGCAACCTACAGCATGCCCTGCATAAGAGTATCTGAAGAGCAAATTTCCTCTGCATGGAGCCTTGGCACGGATCCTGATACCCCTTCCATAAGCCCTGTAACTTCTTCAAGCCAATTCTGGAATAGCTGGAGCACTTCTTCTAAGCTTTGTAATTATGCATGGGAGTCGTCAGCGTCAGCTGTCCGTTGGGCGCAACTTCATTGCCATCATCTTCCAACAGCCCCGAAACATCAGCGTTGGGTATGCTGTCATGGTAGCTGCTGAAGCTGATGTTGTCCTCTTTGAGTTCAATGGTCCAAAAGGGAGCATTCAGTTTCCTGTTTTGATACTCACGGTACATGTAGACAGCACCCACAAAGCCCATCAGCAGGACCACAACGATGATGATGACCGTCAAAATGATGATGTTAAACTGAGTCCACGACACGTCTGCAAAAGCAGAGGTGCTGTTGTCAGAGGAACTTAGAGGAAATAGAGTCTGGATAGTTGTTGGTGACAACGTGCTGTTTGTCACTGCCGTTGGAAAGGTTGTTGCCTTGCTGACATTTGGAGCAGAAGTTGTGAACTCTCTTGTTTCTGGGGCAAGAGTGGTTTCTACAAAAGAAATTAAGAAGTGATCAATAAAAACACGCAAAGGTGCAATCAAACACCAACAGGAGAGATTTGACATTTCTGTCACAGCAAGGAAGTCTACCTTGGTCAAGCTGGTATTGTTTCAAAAGAGTTTACAAAAAATAGCAAACAAACAAAAAAAATAAAAATCAAAGAATGGGTTGAGTTGGAAGGGATCTGTAAAGGTCATCTAGTCACAGGATCACAGAATGTTAGGGGTTGGAAGGGACCCAAAGAGATCATCAAGTCCAAGCCCCCTGCCACAGCAGGACCACACCATCTAGCTCAGGTCACACAGGAACACATCCAGACAGGACTTGAAAGCCTCCAGAGAAGGAGACTCCACAGCCTCTCTGGGGAGCTTGTGCCAGTGCTCTGTGACCCTTACAGTGAAGAAGTTCCCCCTTGTCTTGAGGTGGAACTTCCTGTGCTGCAGATTCCATTCACTGCTTTGTCCTATCACAGAAATCAAGTGAGCAGAGCCTGTGCCACCCCCACCCCCCCCCAGACTCCCAGCCCTCAGATTTATTAAATCCTCTCTCAGTCTTCTCTTCTCCAGACTAAAAAGCCCCAAGTCCCTCAGTCTCTCCTCCTCGTGCAGTGTTCCAGTCCTCTAATTGTCCTTGTAGCCCTCTGTTAGACTCTTGAGTAGGTTCCTGTCCCTCTTAAACTGGGGAGTCCAAAACTGAATGCAGTACTCAAGGTGGAGTCTTACCAGGGCAGAGTTCACCCCCCCTGCAGTAAGCAGAGACATCCCTAACTAGATCAGACAGCTCAAACTCCCATCAAGTTAGACCTTAAATGTTGCCAGGGATGGGGCCTGCACCACCTCCACAGGAAACCTGCTTCAGTGTTCCAGCACTGGAAAATGGTTGCCCAGGGTTGGGTTGAGTTTTTAACTAGTTCTATGTGCTAAGTGCTCACTGACTGCAGCATTCCTTTGAAAAGTCTAAGGATGGATGGGTGGGAGGGAGGGTGGATGCAGCAGCCAAGATTCAGAGTTCGATACACAAGCTCATGTTGAAAACAAGCCACCCAGGCCAGCTTATATTCAGCCCAAGAAAACAGGGCTCTGCCAAGCTCAGCAGAGTTGGACTTCGCACATAATGAAGGCAGAGCCTAACTCGCTGTCTGTGTGGGCTGCACACAGGCTGGGAGGACACAGTGACTCCAGGAGCTTAAATCTTTCACAGTTGGCACACAAGATGTAGGATTATGTTCACGTTAGCATTGCTGTTCCTGCCTTACCTGTACCAGAAAACCAGAAATGAGCTAATGACCCATGAGTGTCCTGCCATCACACTGGCCAGCAATGAGTTTCAATGCTTACACTGCTTTTACGTAAAAAGGTAACAATTACCCCAGTTCTGCTTTTGAATGAAGAACTCATACACACATCTCATGGAAACTGCAGTCTGCATTAGCAGAAGGTAACCACAACAACAACAACAAGAAAAAGACAGTGGATGCCTTTTTGAAGTTTCCAAAGGCAGCAGAAGCCAGCTTGCATCCTGGTTTGGTTTCAGCTGCTGGCATACGTCCACACATGAAGGATGAGAACATGGGAACTACCAGACTGCGCCACAAGTTCTGTCTTCCTCTGCTGCCTGTTCCCAGGCACAAAATGGCCAAAAATCTGCCTTGCTTCCAGCAGATTAAGTTCTCAGATCCAGGAGTCAGACACAAGTTAACACCAGGGATCTCCTAAGTGGGATGCATTTCATTATGCCTTCCTCAAAGCAGTTGAGCTGCAGCCCTCAGAAAGCACCACAGGAGCCTATGCAATAAGCTTCCAAATGTAACTAATGAAGCATTTTCTGCACTGGAGTAACCTGATCTATTTCAGATTCTCGAGTCCAGGAACCCTCCAGAAACTGAAGCTTCAATCAACCAAAATGTTCTCTACACCTATTGCTCCACAGGACTCTCAGCTCCCTCTTTCCCACTCTCTTCCATTTCTCCTTTTGCTACCAGAAATGCCATTTCATTTTAAATCTACTTACAGCTGCAATTACAGTTGAGCTGTGCAGTATTGATCCAGCTCTCCTGAAAAGAACATCTACTAATTATGACTGAGAAGAAGAGTTACTTCTGAAGGACTGAATTTGCACTAAGTTGCATTGCCAATGGCAACAGGAGCTGGAAATATTCAGCACAGGCCCTCAGGGGAACTCCCACAAGTTAACTTTGGGTTGTCAGGTTCACGGTTCAGGCAACAGAGAAAGAAGCTTATCTGGAGGGGGCATCACACCCCTAATTTAGGCTCATGCTCAGAGTTCCTCCTTGCAACAGCTCCTCTGTTCTCTGCAGGTCCTGCCTTCGGTTGATAAGGATAATCAGGATACTGAATGCCAGAAGTCATTTCTCTGTGGGGCAACAAACAGAATTTCACAGTAGGAAGCAATGTGACAAGGAGCAAGAGAGGTTCCTGGATACAGCTTTGCGAGGAGGGCACAAGGAATTCAGTCATCCTTTCTAAATTCCTTCATCAATACTCAATTCTTGGCAAACCCTGCCAGTAGCTATAATTAGAAAAAAAACAAACAAAAAACCAGAATGGAGACAATGGCTGATTCACCAGCAAGGAAACTGGACTTTTCTGAGCTTTATTTGTGAGTCAGCATCAGTGAAGTGCTGGCAAGGGGCACATGGGTGAAAACATTTCCTGGAGCTGAGGGTAACGTCATGGTGAAACAGTGCCATGCTCCGAGCACGGACTGTCGCCTCTGGGCTGATACAGCAGTGCCTGTTTCCGCTCACCATGCCCATGCCAACCCTCCAGATGTCCTAAAGCAGCTCCTTGAGAGCAGCAGCTGCTCAGTCAATGGGCTGCTTTGGCAGCTTTGACATGAGCGTCATATCCAGCTGCTTGATTGAAATGCAGGCTCTGAAAAGCTTCTGCTACCTCCTTCGATGAATGAGCAGTAGCAGGAGCCGGGGCCGTGCCAGCAGCCCACGCGCCAGCTCTCAGGGAAGGCTGCGATGCTAGGCTGGGTGGCACAGGGCCATGCTGCATCACTAAAGTCCTTACTGCTATGCTTCACCAGCACAGCACGAACACCATCCACCCAGGGGCTGAAAACACTGACTCTGGTCATCCCACACATCTTTTGAATACTTTTTCCATCAGCCCTAAAAGCATCAAAATCTTGGTTAGGTTTAAGATTCTGGATAGGTCCTGTGGCTACTCAAGTTTGGGTTACACTTTGCCCAGGCTGTTCAAAACAAGTTCAAGACATTGAGTTGATAGAGCACATCCAGACAAGGGCAACAAAGGAAGGATCTAGATTTTCTTGTGGATCTAGAGGTCTTGTGAAGAACAGCTGAGGGGATTTTGGTTGTTTAGCTTGGAGAAGAGGAGGTTGAGGGAAGACCTTCCTGCTGTCTACAGATCCCTGAAATGAAGCTGTCTCCCAAATAACTAGCAATAGGATGAGAAGAAGTGGCCTCAAAGTTGCACCAGGGGAGGTTTAGTTTGGATATTAGGAAAAGGTTTTTTACTGAAGGAATGATCAGGCATTGGAACACGTTGCTCAGGGAGGGTTGTTCAATCCCCATCCCTAGAATTGTTCAAAATCCACAAAGACATGGCATTGCAGGACATGGTTTAGTGGATGTGGTGGTAGGGTTGTTGGCTTGATGATCTTCAAGATCTTTTCCAACTTAAACAATTCTATGATTCTGTGATTCTATGATTCTTTGCTGCCTTGTTTCAGCTGCAGCCACTTACACAGAGTCTGATTTCACTCTTAACTGCTCAGAACTAGGCCACTGAAATGCAGGAGTGGTTTAGGAAAATCTTAACCTGTAACTAGCTAATGCACAGTACCTCAGCAGGTCAATTTTCAGGCAGATTGTGTGTAAGAAACTGGAAATAAAATAAACTGGATGCCATTCAGGTGTCAAGGAAACAGGAACGCTAAGAGAGTGCATCCTGGTGCCTTAGAAAGGGAACAGGCTTTGCCCACATCAGGAACTGGCTGTAGCAATGCTTTAAAAACAAAACTGCAAGTGTACAGGCAAAGCCATATGCATTGATTTTACTGGAGCAAGGTCATGTGGCTCTTTGCACACAGACAGACTGCAGAGGCAGATAATAGATGACCTGATGCAAGAGTGCCTTTCCCAGCCCTGTACCAATACAGTTACAGCTAATGAGCATTCAACTTTTTTTGTATTGATCATCTCCCTGAGCAGAAGAGGACTCTGTGATTACACCTCAGAGCAGCACAGGAGTGAAAACCACATTAGGTCCTAGTGGAAGATTTGAATTAAATCTCTTGTTGATGACAAGGACAAATTTGGGCCCAAACACTTCCCTGAGCTCTGGGTTCTTTTACCAGTACTTTTTCCATGCATGGAGCTGGAGATCCACCTTGTGGGCCAATCTCCTGATAACCACTGAAAAAGCAGCTTAAGAACCATTTTCTCTTGTTTTAGGATGAGACCTCCTTCTGTGCAGTAGCCTCTAAGGACCTACCAGAGCTAGTATGCATCCAAGATATGGCTTCCAGTCTCTTGGATGTGGACTGATGAGAGATCTCCAGAGCAGGTACCAGTAAATTCTGGTGTTGACTCTTTGTAGAAGTTTGGATCTCACCTCTCTGAACTTTGGCTTCCATATTTAGAAGTCAAAGGAAAAAAAATACTATCTAAGCTTGGTCCAAGTAGTTATTGTTTGTAGAGTATCAGGAGTGACAAAATACAGGAAAGCCTATCTAGGGAACTAGACAGTGCTATGGAATGGAGTCATCAATGCCTATACCTCACTGGGCACTGACAGATCAAATGCATCCAGCAAGTAAAGTCTGCAAGCCTGTATTTAAATGCACTGCAAGCAGTTTTTGTTTTCCAGCTTGTTCACTGCCACAGTCTGGGGATCAGGGTGTTACAGAGCTAACTCTAAACCATGGATTTCAAGGCCAGCAGACACCGAGGTGTTACAAAGGTCTGATTTCTTCCCTGTAGCACAGGCCAGATGAATCTAAATCAGTCTGAACCAGGCATTGGAGTCACCAACCCTGGATGTGTTTGAGTCATTTGGATGTGGTGCTTGAGTATATGGTTTAAGGGTGAACTTTGCAGAGTAGGGATAATGGTTAGACTTGATGATCCCGAGGGTCTTTTCTAACCAGAATGATTCTGTGATTAACAGTACTTCAGGCAGCTTGCTCCCATGTGAGCTGCACAAGAAGCTTCCACAGGGATCTGAGGAGCACATTTTACCTTTCTTGGTGCAGTTGGTGCCCTCAGGATCTCGGATGTAGCCATCCTCACAGCGCTCGCAGTGGAAGCCAGCCGTGTGGTACAGGCAGCCCACGCACTCCCCGCTCTCTGGCTTGCAGACGCTGGGTGACCGCACGGGGTCCACGTTCCCGTTGCATTTACACCTCACACAGATGCTGTCAGAGTTGTAGTAGCCATTGTCACACTGGTTGCAGTTCGGGCCAGTGTAGCCAGTTTTGCATTGGTCACACCTTGGGGCAGTTTCACCAGGCTCTGAAGAACACAGAAAACAAAGTACAATCACAGAAGCATTTCCTTTGGCAAAGACCTGTAAGATCATTGAGTTCAATCATTCTCTAACGATGCCAAGTCTGGTCTTAAGCTATGTCCCTCACAACTACATCTCTGTGTCTTTTAAACACCTCTGGGGATGGGGATTCTACTACCTCCCTGAGAAGCCTGTTCCAGTGTTTCAGAACCTCTTCAGGGAAGAAGTATCTTCTAATGTCCAACCTAAACCTCCCCTGGTGGAACTTAAGGTTGTTTCATCTTGTCCTAACACTTGTTACTGGAGAGAAGAGACCAACTCCCACCTCACTGCAACCTCCTTTCAGGGAGTTGTAGAGAGCTATATGGTCTCCCCTCAGCCTCCTCTTCTCCAGACTAAACAACCCCAGTTCCCTCAGCCACTCCTTGCCAGACCTGCTCTCCAGGTTCTTCAGCAGATTCAGTGTCCTCCTCTGGACCTGCTCCAGCATCTCAATGTCCTTCTTGTAGTGAGGGCACCAAAACTGAACCCACTACTCAAGATGTGTCCTCCCCAGTGCTAAGTATGGGGGAGACCATCACTTCCCTGGCCCTGCTGGCCACACTACTGCTGACCCAGGCCAGGATGCCACAGCCCCTTGCAGAGAAACACTTGCTGTGGGGTTTGTTTTGTGAGACCTGACCACCAGTCACTATGACAAAAATCATCAGCCACTAAGCATTAACCAATCTCAAATTCTAAGTTGAAAATGTAACCTCTGAGCTGCTGCAATTCCTCTGTTCCTGGGGGGGGGAAAGTTGTAGGGATTTTTGATGCCTCGTACCAGCAGCAGAGAGCACGCTCAGCACGTTGCTAAGCAAACTGATTGTTATTCCTGAACATTTCCATCTCAAACAGCCACTTTCAGAAGATAGCTGTAACTATCAGGGATGCTAGCAACCTACAGTGACCTTCTGACCTATACAAATCCAGAGGTGGCTTGATTGCAACGCTGATTAAAGAAGTCTAAAAAGTCATCTTGATGTTTATTACAGCTGTGATTTCTCCTCTCAGCTACACGATAGCAGAACGTGAAGGCTGGGAATCTCTGCCTGAAGTACCATGAAGATGTTTTGAAGAGGTATGGATGGCTATGTGGCACTGCTGGCCATCTCCTGTACCTCTTCTGGCTGCCACAAGCTCAGCACTTTCTCTCTGCAAAACTTTGCAGGTTCTGCAGCAAAGCATTTCTGATGCCTCCACTGCAGAGCTGCTTTTACAAGAGGCAACAGAAGCACCAGGGATGCATCAGGACAGGAGCTGCTTCTACCAAGGTGTCCTGGTTGCCACATAGAGGAGATTCATGGGCTATAAAACATCAATTTAACTGAAAAGAGAAACATTCATTATCTGAGGAGTCAGACCAAAACAAAAGCCTTACGGATTCGGCAGGTGCCGGTCGATGCCACGGTGGAGCACGGGCAGCGGTGGCAGGCGTGGACAGGGTGATCACTCCTGTAGAAGCGCTCCTTGCAGAGCTCACAGTGATCTCCCTCTGTGTTTTCCTGGCAGTGCAGGCAGGTGCCTGGGGAAGGAAGAAGAGTATATTTGGCAGTAAGAATTGGAGCAGAACATTTGGAGCAAGAATCCATGTGGAGTGCTCTCAATTACCAGAACTCACAGGTGAGTTTGGATGCCCTCTGGCCAAAACACAATCCTGGCCTCTTATGACCTTCTGATGCTCGTCTCCACCTCCACAAACACAGTGTGAACAAGTAGGCAGCCCCAGAGTTTCTCACTTCAAGAGGTCAGCACAGGTAAACATAAGCTATCAGTATTAAACGGTCCTCAAGGAAAGGGGTTTCAGTTTGCATCTGTGCCATTGAGGTGGAGTCTTGATGCTTCCAATCTCCCCTTCCCATGAAGGGTCCCTCGGGTTTATGCCTTTTCTCTTTTTTGTGTGCAGCCTCTTCCTACAGCACACAGATGGTGGTTGGGGCAAGGAAGTGCCACATTCCTGCTCTGGGGACAGATGGCTCCATCTCAGCAGCGTGGCTCCAGCTCCTCCATCCCCATCCCAGGCAGAAAGCAGCAGCAATCCCTGACCTTCCCAGGGAAGCAGAGCAGAACTGGGTGTTCATGGGAGTCACTACCCTTCCTGGGGAAACCCTTGAATCAGAAAATTAACGTGCTCTGTCTCAGCACAGGCTGTGTCCTAATGGCTCCCTAAATTACATTTTGATACTATTGTGACTGGAGAAAGAAAAATCTCCCTAGTTATAAAACGTGGCCTCTATCAAAAGCCCATCCATCAACAGGAACATCCTGTAGCTCAGCAGGCTCCTCCTCGAGGTGGCAGTGACCTGAGGGAAGCTTTTATGATTAAACCCCACGTACAAGACTCTGGAAAGGCAAAAGCCACCTACCAACAAACCAGGGCAGTTTCTTCACTGCATATATAAGCACAGACAGGAGATTCATGGAGCTAATCTAGCACTGCTGTGGGGGTATGGAAAAGGCTCATCTCAACATGAACCATGGAAAAACTCCTGCATTAGGTTAATGTTGGCTGTTAGGAAAACCACAGCAGATTTTCTTGTTCATATTGGAACATTTTGGCTCCCTTGCAAACCCAACGAGCTGCACAGCCCCTACTCTTCTCTTTCCACAGCAATGACACTGCAGCTGAGCTCCCCTGAGCAAGCCCACCCTGGTGTCAAGGGCAGAAAGCAAAGCCCAGCAGCTGCTCCTTTGGGAAGCAGCTGATTCACTCCCGCGGTAGGACTGGCAGCACCCTGATGACTAAGGATGCTTCCTCAGTGCCTGCTCCCACACACTGTTTGCTCTTCACCCAACAGCTTGTCAGGCACGAGCCAGTGGTTTTTGTGGGAGAGATGTCAGGGTTAGAGGGGAAAATTCGCTGCTGGGCTCAGTTTCTCTTGTTGCAAGCCTCAATCAGCTGCTTCAGCAGGATGCTGGGGGCAGACCAGCTCATGGGAGGTCAATCTGCCCCATCAGCACCAAGGGTGCCTTGAACCGTGCTCTGCAAGCATTAATGGTGCCATAAATCTGGAATCACACCTGCATTTTCTGCACAGTCTTGGTCATTTCAATGTCTTTCCCATCACCAGAAATCACTCACATTTATCTACACCAAGCCTGCAAAATGGCTGCATTTCCAATGAGTCAGCAAGTTGCTCAGCCATGCAAAGCATGCATGGGCTTGCAATCAGGTATCGCTGTGGAAAGCCTTAATAATTAATAGCACTTCCTATCTTGATAATGCCCTCAGGAAGGATCAGACCTCACAATACCCCAACTGGGAAGAACCAACCAAAGCCATTGTACAGACACAACATAGAGCAGAAGGGTCGTGTCGAAGGAAGCACTGTCGCCTGGGGAGCTCTTGCTGCCCAATTTCCAGCCCAGTAATTTTAAATATCCCCTCTGGGCAGAGCCAGGCTGTGCTGAGCCGGTTGCAGAGACAGCAGAGGGAGCCCGAAGTACAGCATTAACGTGAAAGAAGCCTTCAACGTTTGACAAAGACTACACAGAGTTGATGGAAAGCTAGGGAGGTCACACAAAGTGCAGTCTCTGGAGCAGGCTGAGAGCACTGCGTTACTTTATTAGATGTAGGATCTAATTTTTAATCGACTGCTTCTCTGTGCTGCTTTTGTTGGGTCCCTCACCCCTGGCAGCAAATAAAGCAGATGGAGGAAAATGTAAGAAAGGGGGATTTTTGTCCAATCAACAATAGGGTCTTTAACCAATAGAGGAATTTTCGTTGCAGGGCTGTAGCCAGTGCTGGATAGCCCTAGCAGAAGGGATGCCTGAACAGCCCCATCCCTGGGGCAAGGTCTGTGCTGGGGTTTGGGTTGTTCTGTTTTTTAAAATCAAGGAGGGGGGGACACTGGTGGGGAAAAAAAGGAAGAGCAAATTATCTTACTCCTTCACAAAGCCCCAGGCTCGCAGCTCCAAATCAGTAACACAGCTCATACGTGCACAGCTTTAGGTACATTCCTACATCCTTCAGTATTGGTAGGACAAAAGCTCATAGAGTTCAGACCAGGAACAAATTCATCTTCAAGCAGTGCAGATCTGGTGCCTGCAAGCACCTCTGACACTGAGCAGGATCAGGGCATTGATTGAGCACTGCAGTTGCCCATTCCTCTGCTACAAACACAAAGGCCACAAGGGAATGGACACTGGTGCAGAAATTGCCCAGAAACACCACATTTGATGAGCTCTGCCTCTCTGCCAGCTACACAAAACCCCTGCAATGTTTCTTAAATTACTGCTCCTTTCTAAGCTCCTGGATAAATATCACAGAACTGCATTTCTGCCTGGAAGCTTTGTTGAGAATATGGATTCTGAAGCGTTGACTTTTGTTGCTGAAGTGAGGATTGTGCAGGCAGCCACATAACATTGCTCCTCTGGGATCCCTCCTTCCAGTGGAGATGGGAAAGCAATTAGGTTCCCCCCCACTCCACCCTCCCATGAGCTCTTCAAGCACAGGTGCCTCAACATTTGCACTCCATCAGCATCTGTGTGAGTGAGAGACAGTCACAGAAATGGTCAAGGAAAAGGAACAAGACAAATTTATAAGGAGTGGGCAGTATTAATGAGGTGCTGCCAGTTTTTTCCATCATTAATCACATTATTATTTGTGGCAGTAACAACCATCTTACGTCAGTGCCACTACAGTATATGTTTCCAGGTAAACAGCAGTTAAAAGCTCCTTAAAAGCTTGTGTTGTGTATTTGTGTAAGTGCAGAGAACAATAGAGCACTGATTTCTGATAGAGACTGCAGAATAAAGGTTCTGCACTGCAGCCTGGGGTAAATAACACAGCCCTTACAAAGAGGACAAGCTCCAACCTTGCCCCACATTTGAATTTTGGTTTTAAGGTTAAGATTCTGAGTGTTCAAAGCATAAAGATGCAGATGAAGAGGGTGAGTGTGTAAGTCTGCTGAATGAAAATGGCAGAAAACAAAGACAGAGGAGACAGGTAAGGTCTGCAGCCAGCAAGCTCACAAGAGGAGTTACCTGTTACGTGGTCACAGGTTTTGGAGTGGTTGTTGCACTGGCACGGCTCACAGTTGGTCTCGTTGAACCTGTAGTAGCCATCACTGCACTGGTCACACTTCAGGCCCTTGACACCAATTTTACACTGGCATTGCCCAGAGCTACACAGAGAAAAAACAACAGTGAGAGCTGGATGTACTGGAAGGTATCCTAAGTAGAAACCTGTGGTCAGGGTTTTGGAAGCCTTTTCCAGGGTGGGGGACACTGCGTGGAAATGCCTACTAGAAACAGGACATGACATCCTTGGGCAGCAATTTCCAAGAAGGGATGGGAAGTTTAGGAAAGGCTGGGTCTCCTCAAAACCAGTTGCCCTGACAGCAATTTCCAGCTAGGTACCAGAAATTGTCACTAGTTCTGGAGAGCCTTGACCCAAAGTCATCCCAATGGATCAGTCAGAGCAGATGTTCCAGCAGCCTCTCTCCAGTCTCAGCTTCATCAGGCACCTGCACTAGCCCCAGGTCCTGCAGGACACTGAGACACCCATGATCACTGTACCTGAACAATGAAAGAGCACCCACTTGGACAACCACCTCCCCTCCACACTGGTGCTGAGCAGCACCTCCCAGCTTTGAGGTGAGTGGACAATTCCTGCTCACCACCTGCTCTCCCAGGAGCCGGCGCAGCAGCTCAGGTGTCTCACTGCAGATTCAGTGCAGACAGGCATCAGCCACCTGCGCTCCTGCTTCTCCTCCATGATCCTGTTTATCCCTTCCACATGATATCTCCATGGCCACCTGGACAAAGCTCCCCTCTCCAGCAGAATTCTCCTACCCAGTGGGAGCCAGGGAAACACAAGAGAGAGTTTTCCCTTCCCCATCAGTTTACACTACAGCTAACCCCAGGCAGGAGCATGTTTACTTGGGCACCGAGTCTGGCTGCACAGAGGGTGGAGCTCTGCACAGTTAAAACAGAGGGCACTGGTGTTAGTTGGCAGAAGCAAATACCAGGAGGCTATAAAAGGCAAAGGTTACCCTCATTCCTTTGGCTTTCCATGCCAGTCTCTCCACACAGAGGCTTCAAACCCACTGCTTTCTTAAGCAGCTTTATATATGAGCAGCATTTAGGCTCAGCTCTCAGAGGAATCACAGGAATGGAGAAAATGCTCTTTCCCATCAGCCTTCCAGCACAGCAACTGCCAGCTACAGGCTCATCCCACCTGCACATGGAACCACTAACACCCGAGCTCAGGACAAGACAGCACAGAAGTGCCTCTCTGCATCTTCAGTAGCCCTCAGGCCACAGGTCAGAAAACTTAACAGCCACAAGGTGTGCTGCACAGGGAAGCCAGGATTTGGGTAATCAACATCATAGAACCCTAGAACATCCTGTTGGACTGACCTCCAGAATCATCTGGTCCAACCTTTCTCGAGAAAAGCCACAGTTGACTTCAGACTCCGGGAGATGATTTGGTCTCCTCCAGGAGATTGATTTATCTGCTGTTGAGGATGAGGCAGGTAGCACCCATGGAGCTCCCCCTGCATGCTGCTGGATGCACCCTCCTCCTGTCTCTCCCCTTAGACAATCTCCACCCCACTCATACATCTTTTTCAGTCAGTATTTGAGGGTCTGCTGTGCCTCCACAACAAGAATCACTTGTTCCCCCTCACCCCTCCTGGGGAAGGGTGAGCAGTGCATGATTCTAAACACCCCAAGAAAAATCTGCTGCTTAAACTTCAGAGAGGCTGAGGATCCAAATGGTTTCAATGCACTGGTGATGTGCTGGTCTGCTTTAGAATGCAGAAAACTGCAATGCTTGGGGGAAGGCATCACTTCTGGTAGAACATCATTTAGGATCTCTGGTGTTCATTTGCTTGCCAAAGGAAGATGAAATGCTCAAAGGCACACCAAAACAAGTGGCTACACAAGTAAATAGTTCCAGAATGTGAAGCTCCAGGCTTGTCAAATGGGCTGATTACAAGAAGGAAAAAGGAAGATGATGTTTCCTTGCTCTCCAGACCATTATGTGGAATTGCAGCAGGCAGATGCAGAATTCAAAGGGATGCTGCTAAGCAGCTCAGTATGTTTGACTTTTAAAGAGCTTTTCACGAGACCTAACATTAATCCAAATGTTGTCACAGTGTTTAAAACAAGAGCAAACAAAAAGCAGTTTGTTTTTATTTGCTTCTGACCGCTACCAGACAGATATTCACCTAAGGGGGTAGGGAACAGGCAGAGCCAAGCAGGGAAAAACAACTAATCTGGGGGGAAGAATCTACTATTTAGCCTGAAAATGCATTTTCTGGGGATGTGCCCTAGGAGTAGGGCTTTGCAGAACCAAGCACTAGAGCTGTATAACCTTCACCCTACCAGCCTCTTCCTGGAGCCCAGGGTGCTCTGCTGTATGCTCTCCTACTCCATCAAGCCTCTATCTTAATGACACCACCTTCTTCCTCCTGGTTTGCATCTTCTACTCAGCCTTCCACTCCATTCCTTTAAAAGAGGTTTATTTCCCCAACAACTCTGCCAGAGCTCAATGCAGCATTTTGGGGCACTATCCCTTGATTTTACTGATTAGCTCCAAAGTAACAGGAAATTTATTTTTTTTTAAAATTTTTTTTAAAGAAGGGGGGAAAAAAGACAGTTTTGGAAAGTTTGGGTTTAATGCCTCTCAAGTAGACCTTCTCTCAACATGTTACACATGGCACAGAGCCAAGTTCTGCATGTGCAAGAATTAAATCACTCAGCAAATATAAAGCTTTGCCTGTGGTCATTGCTTCCATAGAATAAAGCCCCCTTACAACACTCCTTTTCATAGCCCCAGTCCAGTAAAGGCTGTCAGACACTTTTTAAAGCAAAGGTCAATGATATAAATGCATTGAAACCACAAAAAGAAAAAAAAAAGTCCTGTTAACAGACTGATTGTGCCCATAAAAATCCAGAAACTTGAAAGAAAAGACCCACAGTGTAATACTTGCACAGTGAGAACTCAACTGGATTTTGAGTATCAGCCAGGAATTTCTTTTTCTGGGGGATGTGGGGGGGAAGAAGGGGGTAGGGAACAGGGAAACATTTTGATGCAGCAACATCAATTACTCAACTCCATTTCAGATGATTATTAACTCCACTGAAGCCAGCCAGTTTTTAGCTCTCAGAAAAGAATCAATTGAAAGATGTGTTGGGACAAAAGCAGGCCTCTAGTAACAAAAGTCTCCTGCCTGACTTGGTTTCTGCTAGGCTTTTATGAAAACAATTCCTTTAAAGACTGTGTAGGTAGTGTGTATCACCAGCACATCATCCATCAACTTTATACACGTTTCCTGATAATTAAAAACATCAGCAGCAAGAGATGCTGGCAGAAGGAGCAGGCAGCGAGTAGCCAGCCAGTGGGGACAGACCACGTGTGAGGTTCGGATCTGACGCCAAACGATCCAACCCTCCAGGGGTAAGTGCTGCATGCCAAGTCTGGGACCCCCCCAAGGCAAGAGCATGTGCATCTAATCACCTTCAGCCCCTGGGCTTCATGTTATGCTTTAGGAGTTGCTGTCTCAATACCCACAGGGTGATAGCCTGAGGCTGGATGACACTTGCTGGCAGGATGCAGCCACCCGGGGCAGCAGACATCGAAGAGGGGGCTGTGAATAAAGGCAAAACACTGAGCAAAGGGATATGGCCTAACCCCCAAAATATGTCTGCGAAAGCCCCACCCCCCATCCCCTTCCACTGTACCCAGAGGAACAGCCCCAGGATGCTGGAAATGCCATTACTCATTGAGTGCTTTATGCCACTAGTGGCAACAAACTGCTCCCTGTGGTGGGATTTTACACAGGACTGCAACTTGACAGCTATAGACCTAAGGGGATATAACAGACATCCCCTGCTCTGTGTATTGCTTTGGCTGCTGTTGAAGGGGAAGGTTGCAGATAGTTCTGACCTTGCTTGAAAAGTGTCCTAGGAGCAGAAAATGGAGAAAAGGTAACACCTCCTAAATCCTGTGTCATGCCTGGCCTGAATGAGACTGGTTTGGGTTGTAAGGCACCTTAAAGATCATCTAGTTCTAACCTCCCTGCCACGAGCAGGGACACCTTCTTCTAGATTAGAATGCTCAAAGCCTTGTCCAACCTAGTGCTGAACTCTTCCAGGGATGGGGCATCCACAAGCTGAAGCAGTAGAGCATCTTGAAGATAATTTTCTGCCAGGTCTGATGGCCAAGGAAAGATACAACGGTGGGACAAGATCTGTTTGGCAGCTTGGGCAGTCCCCCAGCCCTGCATGGCTCAGCAAAGGGAACAACAGGAACTCAAGGCCTTGTCACAAGGGAAAAATAAAACCAAAGCATTAAAATATCTGTGACCCAAGACAGATCACAACATACCACTGCATCTGCAACAGGTCTCACTCCTCCACACACATGTCCTTAAGTTATCAGGGACATGACAGACACAAGATGGATGTGAAGACAGATGACCATCACCTTCATGGCTGTGCGGAGCCATGCTGTGCTGGTTTAATGGTGTAACAGAAAACCCTTAGCAAGCTCCAATTGTTTACTTTCTTCCTTTTTTTTTTTTTTTTTTTCTCCCCCAAGGAGGAAGGAAGGGGGAAATTCATTCTGAATGTTTTCCCAGCTGCCAAAAAAAAAATGGATACCCAGATGCCACTGACAGCCAGGGGCTGCCTGACCACATCAGAGACAGCCAGAATGGCCCTGCACCAAGCTTCTGTGCCTTTAACTTTAAAACATATGGGACTGGTAAGATCTTGGGGCAGTCAGAGGAAAAGAGAGCTCCCGTGGGCCTCAAACCAGAGTATGCCATGCAGGTGAGCCACACAAAACCCCTCATGGCTTTGAAGGAGAGCTTTGCCACATACATTTACCATCTTCATCTTGAAACACAGAACACACATACACAGCCCTTACACCACAGCATCTCCCAGGATCATAGAGTCACAGAATATTAGGGGTTGGAATGGACCTCTAGAGATCATCTAGTCCAAACTCCCTGCCAAAGCAGGATCGCCAAGGGCAGGTCACACAGGAACACATCCAGACAGGTTTTGAACGTCTCCAGAAAAGGAGACTCCACAACCTCTTTGAGCAGCCTGGTCCAGGGCTCCAGCACCCTCACAGTAAAGAAGTTTCTCCTCATGTTTAGGTTGAACTTCCCGTGTTCCAGCTTGTACCTGGCTGTTCCTTGCCCTGTCACTGGGCACCACCAAAACAAGCCTAGCACCTTCACCTTGACACCTGCCCTTCAGACACTTATAGAAGTTGATTAAGATCCCCTTTTAGCCTTCTCAAGACTGCTGAGTGGCTGTGCTGCCCTGAGAAAAAGGACAGTGAAGGCTCCTGCCAGCTCCTCCCTGCCCCAGCAGCACCTCCAGCTTTGCTGCCTGGCCCCTCCCAGCCACTGCCGTGTAATTCACATTGCCGCGTAAAGGATTGCCTGAGTACAGACGTGCCCACCGCCCATCCCGGCAGGGCCCGGAGGTGGTTTCTGCAACATCCACAATTAACAGCACTGACAACACCCAGGATGAATGGGGAGAAAGCGTCGCTGAACCACGAGCATCTGTAAAACAATCCTCGTGAAAAGGCTCTGTCGCACTTTGATGGAGTAAGACAAAAGGATGCTGCAGAACGCGAGGAGGATTCAGGAGAGCCGCAGCTGCAAGCGGTGCCTTTCTCCAGCAAGCCCAGCTCCTTTCCTGCCGATTTCTGTGATGCCTGACAGCAGTCGGGGGACAAATCTCTTACAATTTCCGGCCAGCGTTAGAAAAGTTAACATTTGCAAGCTAAAGGGCTCCAAACCACTTTGGTGGAAACCCAAAGCTGTTAGCACTCAGCCCAAGCTAACCCAAAGAACCCTGCCTGCTGATTTTTCCGCAGGGTCACTAGTTTGAGCCTCAGCACGCAGGGAAGCAGAGGGCAGGGCAGCAGGTGTTTGGCTTTCACCTCTTCTCCCCCCAGGCTCAAAGCGAAGCCACCAGCAGCCTCGGCGGCAGCGTTAGTGTGAGTGCGGCGCAGTCCCGCGCCCGCCGCCCGCCTCAGAGTGGCCTTTGTGGAGGGCAGAAGAAGCAGAGCTTTATGGCAAGGAACATTGGGCCTTTGTGCGCCGCATTCCTCGCTTTGTGCCGGGGGACGGCATCTGTTTATATGGCAGCCCTCGGCGGAGAGGGGACACCTCGCGGCTCTGAAAGGCCATTCTGTAAATGTCAAAGGGCCACCTTGTCTGGCCAGCGTCGCCTCCGCGGCTCCCTCTCCCCCGCAGAGGATGCCCTGCGCTGCTTGGGTAAGTCGGGGAACTCCAGCCCGGGGCTCTGCTGTCTCCTCTGCATGCCCTCCTGGCACCATCCAGCAGGACCTTGGTGGCTGGGGAGGGAAGAAGGGATGGGAAGACCACCGTGGCCTTGGACAGTGAGGTTGGATGGGCTAGTTTAGCAGCAGCAGAAGTCTAGCCACGAACTCTCAACCCCAAACAGTGGATCCCACTTGCCAGAACCCCTGCAAATCATAGAATCATAGAATGGTAGGGTTGGAAGGGACCTCAAAGCTCATCTAGTTCCAACCCCCTGCCATAGGCAGGGACACCACCCACTAGGACAGGTCATGGTGCTCTTGATGCAGCCTAGCACACAGTTGCTGTCTGGGCTGCACTCACACTGCAGCTTCATGTTGAGCTTTTCATCAACCCAGACCCCCAGGTCCTTTTCCTCAGGGCTGCTCTCAGCCATTCCCCACCCAGCCTGTATTTGTGCTTGGGATTGTGCCTACCCAGGTGCAGGACCTTACACTTGGCCTTGTTGCATGTCATGAGGTTGGCCTGGGCCCACCTCTGCAGCCTGTCAGGTCCCTCTGGATGGATCCCTGCCCTCTAGCAAGTCAACTATGCCACACAGCTTGGTGCCATCTGCAAACTTGCTGAGGGTGCACTGATTCCTCTGTCCATGGCACTGACAAAGATGTTAAACAGCACTGGTCCCAGCACTGACCCCTGAGAGATGCCACTTGGCACTGGTCTCCAAGTGGACATTGTGGTCTTGATCACCACTCTGCGTGCCACCATCCATCTAATTCCTTATCCAGCGAGATCACAGTAATATGAGGATGGGACAGACAACCTCAATGCAGAGGAGGACACATCAGTGGGGAAGGCAGAGAGATGGGGCTGGTCCCCACTAGATGCACCAGTTTTGTCCAAGATAGTGCTTCCATCCCCAGATCTCTACTGATGTTTCCCTTCAGGCAGCAGGAAAAAGCATGGGGCTTGAAGTCAGGCTGGGCACCACCTCCCCCTAAACCAGGATTCAGCCGCAAGACCTTAAAAAGTGGAGCCAATATTTTTTTGAGGGCAGTTGATGTTTACCAGAGCAGCAAGTCTGCAACATACAGCATAGGAAGGGCAAAGCCTGGCAGAAAAATCAACGAAATAACAGGATTTCTGAGAAGCCACAATTACTGGAGAGGAGATGATAGCAATCTGCCTTCTCCTGCTGCTGTGCCCAAGCACTTCCCTCCCATCCTTGTCTGCAACCCAATATAAATGGGCACAAGTACTGTGCCCATAATATTTACCTGCTTGTGGGGTAAGAGAAGAGGCGAGCTGATGGGATGTGAAGGATCTAAGAGTCCATAATAGAAGAGGGATTTAGACAATCAAAGCACACAGAAAAACAAGCTCTAACAGGGTCTTTTTCTGCTTTTATGACGTCCACATGTAACAATTGCCACTGAAAAAAAAAAACAAACAAAAAACTGTTCTCTGCAGTGATGCTGACAAGACATTACTGGGAGATAATGAGCCATTACCTTTGCTCAGCCAATCTAGAAAGGGAAAAGTAGTCTTCTTTAAATTTG
>VWZE01003136.1:21096-109630 GCA_013396675.1 Eubucco bourcierii
GGGGGGGGAAGGACAAAAAAAGGGTTTTAGGGTTTTGCTCTTTCAAAAAATGCAAACCAAAAAAAAAACCCAATCCTTGATAAGTTGGATTTTCAAGGTCTTACCTCCAAAAGAGAGCAGTGCTCAATGTGGTTTACATCAGAATGCTAAAATACAGTGGAATGAAAATACAGCTCCCAGGCAAAGAATCACAGAATGTCAGGGGCTGGAAGGGACATTTCAGAAGTGTGGTGACACTCTACAGACAGAAAATGAAGATTTTTTTTTCTCTATACAACATGGGAACTCCATCACCTTCCCTTAGATGACCTCTTGTAATTGGAGTGGGCAGAAGCCCTGGGAACACAAGGTCTCTCTCATCTCAAACTGTGGCCAGGAGCACCTTTCCTGCACAGGCTGATAAAAGCTCCACAAAACCCTCAAATTTCAATGGATTTGGACTTTTTGACTTTGGAAAAAAAAACTAACACAACCAAAAAAAAAAACCCCAAACCAAATTCTGTCCCCCTGTAGTTTCATACCACAAGATGTTCAAAGTGTGTCTAGTCTGTGACCTTCATTTGGGTGCTTCCAAGGCCATCAAGACCAATGTTCCTTATCACTTCCCCCACTCCATGATCTTTTTGCATCTTTCCACATCCTACCACCAACAGTTTGCAGCTCTCTGCCCAGCTCCCCAGGCTCACTTAAAACCCCCAGCCCTTATTCAAGGCCCTTAACAAAGATCATTGTCCAGTGCTGCTGACCTTACTCTCACCAGCAATGCTCTTGTAAATCCATATGAGTTTGGGTCACAAGATCAGCCCCCTCCAAAGAGAAGCCCTACAAAGGATGCATACAGGGATGGTGACTGCCCAGTTGACAGCACTCCCCTTTCAGCCTCTCAGCATCCCTGCTCCAGGGGACAGCCACATCCATAAATGCTCTCAGGGACACTCTGCCTTAATTCGAACACAAAGCATGAGACCTCCCTTGAGGGGGGAAACCGTCTCAGAATTAACACTTAGGCATTTATGAGCAGGCTTTATCTTGGTTTGTTCCCCTTTTTTAAAGTGGAAAAGAGTGACAGGAGCTGTCTCTAACATGACTTACAGCGAGCCTGCGGCACAAACTGTGCATGAACCAGGATCCCACGCTGCAGAGCTGTCCCCAGCCAGTACTAAGGGCAGGCTGCTTGGCTAGAGAGAGCAGAGTGCTGCATGCTTGGGCAGTGGGCTCCAGCACCAGGTATGAACCAAAGCTAACACAACCTCCAAGTAGCACATTGAAGCTTCTGCTTCCCATCTTTCTTCTGCATGCAGGCATGGGCAGAAGGAGCAAGTTCAGCTGATTCATGGACCCCAAATTAAACACATGTCTGATTTTGCTAGGGACAATGACAGCATCTTCTGTGTGTTTAGAGCTTTTTAAAGGACCTGGGAAAACCTAAGCCAGATAGGCCCAGGCCTTCCAAAACTTGACAGGGATCCTTAAACACCCAACAGCAGCCACCGCTCTCCTCCTGCTTGTCAGTGCAGGTAACAATGCAAGAGAAGTTGAAGGGTGCAGCACTTTGTCTTCTCCAGAATTGCAGAAAATCTCCCAGTGGAAAACAGAATTGAGAACTGAAGCCTTCTGCCAGGCACTAGTGTCTGATAGCACCTGCTCTGCTCTCAGCCACCCTCCTCCATTCACATCCCAAACTGTGGGGTAGAAGAGCACCCACACAAGGAAAGTTGCCTGTGAGGTTTGTTCAAAGACAGGTTGGATGTGGCTTTCAGCAGCCTGGTCTAGTGGAAGGTGTCCTTGCTCATGATAGGGAGGATGGAACTAGATGATCTTTAAGGCTGCATCCAATCCAAACCAGCTTGATTCTGAACATGCTGTCCCTGCAGGTGCAGGGCCATGCTTTGGAGAAAAGCCACAATACCCTACATGCTGGGCTAGAACACCTGGAACAAATGCCTGGCAAGAGGTAAATCAGGATAACACCACCTCTCCCTCTCTGCCCTGGGGCACAGAAAAGCCCTACACTAGCACACAGCAGACAACTCAGCAGAGTCCCATACCTCTGGGTCCCACTGGACTACCCCAGCCAGATTTTACTTGTGTTTGCAGCCCAGTGTGAGGCTGGCCAGTGCTGCTAGCAAGGTAGAAATTAAATAAATAAAAGAAATGCAGAGTCATTTGAAATCTGCTCACCAGCCATGTACCACCCACTGCCTCTGGCTGGGCTTTGCCTGCATGCAGCCCTGCTCTGTTAAATAACCCACTCAGAGGACTGGTCTGCACAGGAACATCATTTCCACCTGCATCTGTGTTGCTGTAGGATGGCTGCTTTGCAGCAGGAAAGCTTCCCTCAATCCAAACCCCTTTCCTCTCACCCCAGGTTTCTCAGGTAGATCCTGCCATGTCCCAGGCTTGCCCAGGAGGGCTGCTGTGCCACTGCCATGAGTCAGCTGAGGACAAGTGGCATTTTAGGCAAAGCCACACCACAGGACACTGAGGGCAGGAGGGAGCCAGGTGCTGCAGAAACACTGCAGGGAGTCCCAGTGCTCCCACCACTGCTCCAGCTGGTGGGGCTGGAGACCACTGTCTCCCACCCCACTCCCCCCACCCCAACCATCTTTGCTGCCTCTGGCTTGGCTTCTTGCTCAGATGCAGGCAATGGGAGTTCAGCCACAGGACTCTGCTTACATGAATTAAAAAAGGAATATAAATGCCATAGGATGCAAGCCTAGGAGATGTGGGCTGGTCAGCCTGGGCATGATGACCTTCTCCAGCAGCATCACCTTTACCTTTGCCTCTTCCACCAAAGAGGGACATTCCTGCTCCCTCATAGGAGGACAGACAGGTGGGAGAACACAGCTTTCAGCTCAAGGTGTCCAAAAGGTGGTGATACAGCTGGTGGGGGGCAGCTCCTGGCTGGGGCCAAGTTACCACAGGCTGGCATCACCACCAGACACCCTGCCAGGTACCATCCCCGAGGCTCTGCAGCAGCAGCACAGCCCTTCTGGTTCAGCCCATGCATCCACGAGAGTCACTGTCATTCTCCACTACTCTGTGACCTTGACCATGGTCCCTGAAACTTTAGATTCTTTCTCCACCCTTCCTCTATGCCCTATGAACACTTCCAGGCCACAGCTATCTTTAGCAAGCATCTACACAGCATCCAAGGCAGTCAAATGTGGTTTTATCTGAGGTTTCTAGGCGTTACCACGACAGGGACACCACACTCCCCTTCTGAGACGTGTCAGCCCTCTCCATGCAGCCCAAGACTGCATCCAGCCCCACAGAGAGCTACAGCTACAACCACACACAGTTTTTCATCTCACAAAAAACAGCCCAAACCAGAGCATAGAAATCTGCAGCCATCCCAGAGGGGGATCTGTGTGGATCTCCCCAGATAATCAAAATTAAACCACCACCAAAAGAGACCTTTGATTAGTGGCCACAGAGTCCATTCACAGCGACAGCGTGTCAGGTCAATGTTCACTCCCAGAATCAACTGTCTGCCTGGGGAAAGGGAGGGTGGCTTTTTTTTTTCCTCCATTTTTATTTGATGGTCTGCATTTGAGGTCTAGTTAATAAACAGTACACTTGGGTGTGCCATCTGGCCAGCCAGAGAGCACGGCTAGAAATAATACTCATCATCATCATCATAGGGTGGTGCTTAAAAGGTTGTGCTACAAAAGCTGATTGAAAGCTATCAGGCATGTTTTGTGTGCCCAGAGAGCTGAGCCTTCAGGCAGTCTGCCTCTCACATCAGCCACTGTCAAAAAGGCTCAAGAGTTCTAAGTTTTGCTGCTGTTTTACTGAGAGACTGATCTGACCAGAAGCTGCTTCTCCCTTCAGCCAGCAGGAAGGAATTAACATCTGCAAGTTAGAGTTGGGCTGGTGCTTAAAAAAAAAGAAAAAGAAAAATCACACCACAAACTCCAGCAATAAATAATCCAGCTGACAGTATTTCTCACGTCAACACAACAGAAGCTGGTTGCTGGTGTTACACAACGCTTGCGTGCCTCATCCCAAGCAGGGATTGCCCACAGGGGCGTGCACAGCTCACCCAGGCACTCAGCAGCAGGTAGGCATCAAACCCACAGCCCCAGACCCAACACTTCCAGAACCAGAGCCAAAAAAATCTCATTCCTGCCTTCAGACACATATCTCCTTGCTATGGAGAAGAGACTGTCCCACGCATTGGGACAGACCCCAGCACAGAGACAGAACCCATGCTCCTGTCCCACTGGCATTTTGCATCCAAACTCATCTTCCCATACACATCTCCATGCAGAATGCTGCCCTTCTCACAGCCATACTGGTGCCCCCAGCCCCACAACACAGATGACCTAATTTTCCTCCTCTTTAACACCCAGAGGTCATCTCTGTCTGCAGCAAACCCCTCTGAGAGGGGAAGAGAAACACAGAGACATCTCTGTTCATGCCACTCCTCCTCCCCAAGTCTTCCTCCAGATTTTGCCCTGTGCTGTCTCTTCTAAATGCCCAAGGATCTGCATCTGCCGTGTCCCTTAAGGCTGTAAAGTGGTGCTGCAAAGAAGCTAGAGAGGTCCTCTGCCATTTCTGGGTTCTTACACATTGGGGTTGGACATGGTGGTTCTCTACTTGCATGAACTCCACCTCATCCTTCATCACAACTCACAGCACCTTCCCTGAAGTTCCCAAGGGTGTTTCTTGGCTTGCTCCACACAGTAAGACGTGGGGAGGTGCCACCCACATCTGTGCTTTGCCTGCTGCCCAGTGACTCAGAGTCAAGGTGAGAACACTCCCTCTCAGTCAACCCAGTCACTCCAGTAGCACCTCCCTCCTCTGCCAGCCCTCAAAGATAAGATTTGCCCCATCTGCCTTTCTGCCCTATTTGCCTTTCCAGCAGATCTGACCAACTTCAGACTTTCCAGTCTGTGGCAAACTCTGCTGCTTCAAGACACATCTTCCTCTACCTAAAACAACCACTAAAAACACCAAGTGACAAACTCCACACTCTCCAACCCCAAGAATCACCTCTTTTAGTAAGAAGGGCACTGTAGCCAACTGCAGCATTACTTTTAAGTCCTGATTTTGCAGAGCTTATGCAAGCAGACAAATGCAGCACTGAAATGAAAAGGACATCCACAGAGGGGCTGGGTGTTTGGAAACAAGAATCAGTGTATAAAACAATTACAAACGGCATGTCCCTGCAGAACATTTCAATTCTGACTCAGCCCCAGGCTTGGCAGGAGAGTGCAGGTGTTCAACACACACTGAGCCCGGACCAAACCCTAGAAGGCAACAAAGCTGATGCCAGCTCAAGGCCACCAATGAAGCAGAAGCACTTTGCATCCACACACAGGTATTGATTGCATCCTGTGCAGGGCCTTGAAGAAAGATCAGGGGCTCTAGGAATGCCTCTGCTGCTGACTTTCTGGTGGCAGTCCAAGAAGGGAGCCCAGGAAGGCTGGAAGTCACCGCAAGGTGCTTCGCTGGGGGTTCTCTTCCAAGGAGAGATCTTGCAATGTGCTGCCCTGAGCCCAGGATCAGTCTGCTGCTTAGACTCTTTGCAGGAGCACAGAGACACCCTCAACAAATCTCTAAGGACTGACAGATCACTGGCTGGAAGAGACAATAATTGCATGTAGGCTTTTCAAAGGCAAGATGTGAGGGTGGGCAAGGTGAACTGAAGAGGAACACATTCATTATCCTAGAGCTGAAAGGCCCAGCCAGGGTGACTTGCTTAACACAGCAGAGGAGAGGAGGCAGCAAGGTTAAACAGCAGACAAGGCAAGGGCAGAGCACAAAGCTCCACTTGTCCCTGGTGTAACAAATATGCCCTTGGAAAACAAACTTCTCCAAGGCTCCTCTGCTCCCCTCCTGAGCTGACACGTGAAGGTAGCCCCAGCGATAGGGACTGATGGGCACAGAAGGCATCAGAGGAGGGGTTCTGCTTCCATACAACTCAGAAGTGCACCTTCAGTCCCTTGTGGCTGCCAGAGTTTTTGCCACAGCTATGGATATTTGTGTAATCCAAAAATGAGAGGAGAACCACAATTCATGGATTTGTACGGAGCCAGCTTCCTTCCTTCCTGACGCTGCTTTCCTTTTGGATTTTTCCCTTACTTTTTTTTTTTCCCAATACTAGCACCAGCTGACAAGATCCATTCTTGCTTTATCAGCATTCCCAAATCCCACACAGTCCCCAGGAAGGGCTCAGTCAAACACCAGTTTACTTACTCATCACACTGGGTGGTGGTGGAGCCGGCAGGGCTGCAGCTGCAGGGACGGCACCGCTGGCTCTGCGACTCCAGGTAGAAGTCCTGGGCACAGCTCTGGCACCGCAGCCCGGTGTAGCCTTCGAGGCAGTGGCACTGCCCTGTCGTGCTGTTGCATTCCGTGGTGCTGATGCTCCCCACGGTGCTGCAGTTGCACAGGTCTCCTGCAAAGGGAAAGAGAAGCTGAAACTGTTGTGCTCTGGGGTACGGCACCGAGCAAGACTCTTACCTGTTAGTTTGGCTACCCTCCCTTTGCTTACCCCAGGGTGGGAACATCATAGAACTGCTTGTGTTGGAAAAAAAACTTTTAAGAACATCAGGTCCAACTATTAACCTAGGACTGCAAGGTCCACCACTAACCCCTGTCCTTCAGCACCACATCTACATCATCACTGTAAGGATGAGACTTGCTTTAAAATGTGGAGATGATTCCCAAATGTTGACAGCGCCTTGGGGTTTGAAGCTCCACACTCATGTTCTGGGTCTCTCTCCATAAAAGAGCTACAAGATTATCACTGAATTATAGAATGGTTTGGGCTGGAAGGGACCTTTAAAGGTCATCTAGTCCAACCCCTCTGCAGTCAGCAGAGACATCTGCAACTACAGCAGGTTGCTCAGAGCCCCACTGCAAACTGACCTGGAGTGGTTCCAGGGATGGGGCATCTCCCATCTCTCTGGGCAACCTGGGCCAAGGTCTCACCACTCCCAGTATAAAAGCTTTCTTCCTTCTCTGTAGTCTCCCTCTTTTAGTTTCAAATCCCTTGTTCTGTCACAATAGGCTCTGATAAACATCTTTCTCATAAACCCCCTTTAAGCATTCAAAGGCCACCAGAAACTCTCCCTGGAGTCTTCTCTGCTCCAGGCTAAAAAACTCCAACTCTCTCAGCCTGTCCTCACACCAGAGGGGTTCCAGCCTTCCCAGCATTGTTGTGGCCTCCTCTAGCCATGCTCCAATAGGTCCACGTCTCTCCTGTACTGAGGACTCCAGAGCTGGCCCCAGCTCTGCAGGTAGGGTCTCAGCAGAGCACAGCAGAGGGGCAGAACCCTCTCCCTTCACCTGCTGCCCATGCTGCTGGNCTCCCTTTGCTTACCCCAGGGTGGGAACATCATAGAACTGCTTGTGTTGGAAAAAAAACTTTTAAGAACATCAGGTCCAACTATTAACCTAGGACTGCAAGGTCCACCACTAACCCCTGTCCTTCAGCACCACATCTACATCATCACTGTAAGGATGAGACTTGCTTTAAAATGTGGAGATGATTCCCAAATGTTGACAGCGCCTTGGGGTTTGAAGCTCCACACTCATGTTCTGGGTCTCTCTCCATAAAAGAGCTACAAGATTATCACTGAATTATAGAATGGTTTGGGCTGGAAGGGACCTTTAAAGGTCATCTAGTCCAACCCCTCTGCAGTCAGCAGAGACATCTGCAACTACAGCAGGTTGCTCAGAGCCCCACTGCAAACTGACCTGGAGTGGTTCCAGGGATGGGGCATCTCCCATCTCTCTGGGCAACCTGGGCCAAGGTCTCACCACTCCCAGTATAAAAGCTTTCTTCCTTCTCTGTAGTCTCCCTCTTTTAGTTTCAAATCCCTTGTTCTGTCACAATAGGCTCTGATAAACATCTTTCTCATAAACCCCCTTTAAGCATTCAAAGGCCACCAGAAACTCTCCCTGGAGTCTTCTCTGCTCCAGGCTAAAAAACTCCAACTCTCTCAGCCTGTCCTCACACCAGAGGGGTTCCAGCCTTCCCAGCATTGTTGTGGCCTCCTCTAGCCATGCTCCAATAGGTCCACGTCTCTCCTGTACTGAGGACTCCAGAGCTGGCCCCAGCTCTGCAGGTAGGGTCTCAGCAGAGCACAGCAGAGGGGCAGAACCCTCTCCCTTCACCTGCTGCCCATGCTGCTGGGGATCAGCCCAGGAGACTGCTGAGCATCCCTACTAAAACACACCTCTATGCAGCTGCACTTCACACAGAGACACATTTGTGGCTGTATGTGACTCCAGGAGCTGACAAGCACTGGGTGCTGCAACATTAGGATAAAATCAGCAGCAGGACACAAACCCACCAATTCTAAGACCATGTACTGCACACCAGGGGAATACCTTTGATTTACCCATGGGTTGGTCTCTACAACACAGGACATATACAACACATGATGAACTGGCACCTGCATTTCCCACTGAACCTTCAACTGGGAGCCAGGGGACCAGAGAAGCTCCAGTTGTTTAGCTCCCCTCTGCACCATGGAATCAGAGAACTGTTGAGGGTTGAAGAGACCTTTGAGATCATCAAGTCCACTCACCTAGAGCTTGCAATTGCACCCCTACTGCTAAGCTACTACTATATCACTCAGCCCCACATTCACAGCTCTTTTAAATACCTCCAGGGATGATGACTCCACCCCCTCCCTGAGCACCCTCCTCCAACCCTGATAAACCTTTCTGTGGAGAATTTCTTCCTAATATCCAGCCCAAGCTCCCCTGAAATTCTGCCCTTGGGGGTACTGAACACATGAAAGCAGCTTTAAAGAAACAGGGTGATGAAGCTGAACACAACACAAAGACCTCCTGGTTGCTGACCTTCACCACCTAAACCATAACAGGCCACTTTCAGTACTGTGGTGAGAGAAGACCTCTCTGAAGACCTTCATGTGAGTTTAGGGGACACTCCATATTTACAAACATTATGGAAAGCATGCACAGAGCAGTCACTTTTTAATGAGAGAAGCAAATCTTCTGATCAAGTGATGAATTCCCAGTTCCCCTGCACATTATTCCTCACAATACCATCTCTCCAGTGACTTTGCTGCTTATTTCTCATAAGCACCAAACACACAACCTCTCCCCAGCAATTTATTCCTGCCAAGAGCTTTATCTCCACTCCTTCATTGCAAAATACTTAGTGCCTTAATAATTTAAGGTCTTCATCTGCCAAGAGTGAATTATAAACAAGGATTATTTGTAGAAATAGTGCAGAAAGCATCAGGGGTTTTACGCAACTGCTGGGATTTGTTATTCTCTGGGTGAAGGCAGTGCTCAGGGGACTTCATGGAGAGGGGAGAAGTCAGGTCCCCATCCCAAGGAAACTTGACTTAAAGTTTAAATCATGTCAGCAAGAGCCAGCACAAACTGGAGCCTGAATGAGGCACTTCATAGAATCATAAGATTGGAAGAGACCTCAAGGATCATCCAGTTCCAACCCCCTGCCATAGGCAGGGACACCTCCCACTAGCACAGCTCATTCAAGGCCTCCTCCAACCTGGCCTTGAACACCTCCAGGGAGGGAGCAGAGACAACCTCCCTGGGCAACCTGTGCCAGTATCTGACCACCCTCACTGCAAAGAACTTCCTCCTGACATCTAGTTTCAATCTGCCCTCTGCCAGTTTAAACCCATTGCTCCTTGTCCTGTCATTGCAAGACCTTGTCAATAGTCCCTCCCCAGCCTTCCTGTAGGCCACTTCAGATCCTGAAGGGCTACTCTAAGGTCTCCTGGAACCCTTCTCTTCTCCAGGCTGCAAAGCCCCAACTCTCTCAGCCTGTCCTCATGGCAGAGCTGCTGCAGCTCTCTTACCATCTTTGTGGCCTCCTCTGGACCTGCTCTAACAGTTCCATGTCCTTCCTGTGCTGGGGGCTCCAGAACTGCACAAAGGAATCCATGGTTTAGTTAGAGGGGTTAGGTGATAGGTTGGACTTGACAATCTCTAAGACCTTTTCCAAACTGGTTAATTTTCTGATTCTGTGAATGTCAAGATGAACATTTTAGCTCACTGAACATCCATACTGCACACTTGTGCCACACCAATGGAAAGGGCCTCAGCTGGTGCCTGGCTCAAGCCACACTTAAAACCAACCGTACTGAGGACCTCAGAGCATCTTTTGAAACATAAGCCATAAAGTCTCCTTTATCACAGCAGCTGCCCAATGTCCATCCTCCAGCCCTCACTCTGAACACATTTGCTGATTATGAAGCAGTTTGCCAAACATATTAAATGAACATAAAAACATGATTATAGGGTTGATTTGCCAAGGAAAGCTACAAGCCAAATGAGAGGAAGGATGCCCTCTCCCCAAAAAAATGACCACACAGAAGCTGCAGGACCTCTCTAACCAACAGCCAGCCAGCAGCACTGAGCTGCCCAATAGCCTCCAGTGCTTGTACTTCTCATCTGTTCTCTTCCAACGCAGAAATATGAGTGATTTAGTTATGTTACTCTGTCAATGCATGCACAGTGTCCCCACAGAATTAATTTTGTACCCACACACCTATGAAATTGCATCTAAATTTTCTTCAATCTAAACTAGCAAAGAGGACAAACACCTCAAGATCTGCAATTATCCACTCCAGCAGCCACTTGGTGTAATGAACCAAATTCCCATCTCAATTATCCAGCAGAATCTTACTGATTTGGGCACTTGGGTTTCTCCCAGCCAACAGGAGCTGCAAGAACTTGTTGAGCAGAGCACTTTGGAGTTTGTCAAACATGCATCAAAACCAATTTACCTTTCAAAGTTCATTACTACGTGCAGCGTAATTAGGCTTGCCAGACTTGATTATGCAAACAAGCATTGTATCAGTTCTAATGCTGATGTGAGGGGCTGAGAGGGCAGGTCCAGCATGCCACCACGAGCTGCTCTATGCAGAGACCACCTTGGTGCTGCAGGAGAATCACAGCCAGAGCTACTATCAGCTGCATGCCAAGTCCATCCCAGTGCTCCAGCAGCACCAGCTGGAAATGGATGTGTGCCACAAATCATTATGTTGCCATTCTGTTGGTGTATATGTGATGGGAGGGTTCCTCTGTGCCAGTGAGGACCATGCATAAGCACTATCCTGCTCCTGTTGCCATTCTGCTGGTGTATATGTGATGGGAGGGTTCCTCTGTGCCAGTGAGGACCATGCATAAGCACTATCCTGCTCCTGTTGCCATTCTGCTGGTGTATATGTGATGGGAGGGTTCCTCTGTGCCAGTGAGGACCATGCATAAGCACTGTCCTGCTCCTGCCCTCTCCATCCACCACACAGACACAGATGAACCCAACCAGAAGTCAGCAGAGCCCAAAAGGGTACATGGGCACTGCTGCTACCTGAACATGTTGCCATAAGAACTAACAGCCTCAAACAATGGTTTGGATTGGAAGGGACCTAAAAGGTTATCTACATCCAGCCCCCCTGCCATGGGCAGGAGCACCTTCCACTAAACCAGGTTGCTGAGATCTGGTGGTCTCATCCATCACAAGAGCCTGAAAGGCCCTTAGTGAGGCAGGGCTGTGCTGTAGCAACTCTATCAACTTGGTTTAGTGGCCATGCTTGCTCCAGGGGGGAAAAGAGAGCTGTCCTCAGGTACATTACACTGACAGAGGCAGGAAGAAACGGCACTGACCACTCACTGCCTGCCCAATGAATCAGCCATGGGAGAAAAAGGAAATAAACAGAAGCCAGAGAAGAGGAGCTGCATGCATTGGCAAGAGCCTCGTGTTTCTTTTGTCCTTTATCAAAGGACCTCAACCATCCATCAACAGAGCCCAACCATTGCCAAACTATGGTGCAACTCACCAGGAACCTCATTGCAACTTACAGGAGCAGCAGCGGAAGGCCAAGGAGGGGTATGGCCAGGCCCTGCTGCCTTATCTGAGGGATGCAAACACTAACAGCCTTGCTGGAGAAAAGCAGCTGACTTTGGGTTGATCTTGGCAATGGCACTAGCTACCAAACTGGGCTTTCTGTCCAACAGCAGAGCTGTTTGTGCACTGAGATACTTCTGGAACGCCGTATGCTTTCCAAAACCACACACAGAGCAACTTCCCACTGCCTTTTTATTTTTTCCTGCAGGTCTTTGCCCATCAAAATTGCACCAGGTCAGGTCACAACCTGGAGACAGCTTAGGCTCAGCAGCCAAACTCAACAGCTCTGCGCAGGCTGGGTTCCAGGAGAGTGAGAAATGCTGCAATAATCCAAAAATGCAGCTTTTTGTTTGTTCACAGGCTGGTGGAGCACCAGCTTCAGTTGCCTTAGGAGGGATAAGGGAGGTTGGTTCTGCTGCTAAGGGGTGCAGAGCTGAGTCTCTCAGCAGGGACTGGAGAGGCTGGTTCTGCTGCTGGGGGTTGCAGAGCAGAGCCCATCTACTGCTGGAGCTGCAAAATCACCCCCAAGCATGGGATCAGGCACAAGAGGGCAGACACAAATGACATCTCCCAAAATATCTGCTGTCTTGCAGGGGTCCTGCCTCCCCTAAACCACCCCAGAAATTTTTAGGGAGGGATAGTGTTCCACTCCAGAGGAGCAGCATCAGACACCCCCAAGCCACCCTTACTACATCCAGTTCGGTTCACGCTTCTGCCTGGCTGATGCAACCCAAAAATGCCCTAAAGCCCCTTTGGTTGGGCAGCTGAGGAGAACTAGACAGCAGCATTAAAATCCATTGCCTAGCACAGCATCGAGGTTTGACATGATGAGGTACCAGACTATGAAAACCCCAGGCCTAATTTCAAAGACACTTTGTTGTCCCGACAGCAGCTGGGTTCAAGAAGGCGAGAACAGTCCCCAGCCAGAAAGGGAAAGCGATAACGAACATCCACCTTAGGCTCTGCAAGCACAGCAAAAATGATGAGCACCACAGAAAAAAAGATCAGGAAATTTATCCTGGCTCCTAGCCAGAGCCTGGGTTTTTGCAGCTTTTATTCAGTTTTCTCAAGTAAATGTTTTACTTTTGAAGGTAACCTTCAAAAACACCTTACAGAGAGCTTATGAAAACATAAAGGAATGAACACGGGTGGATGAACCCCACAGCTGCCCTGAGCTGGGCTGCTCAGGAGGTATTGTGCTGATGTTGGACAACACCAGTAGCAACAGGAGCCAAGGGCAAAGGCCTCTCTGGGATGGGGCAGTGGCCCAGGCTCCAATTCCCAGCTCTCCTCAACTTGCTATAACCACTCTACAGTCTTTCTCTCCCTCAGTTTCCCTATCCACAGGATGTACATGCAGCAGCACCTCTAAGCCTCTGCTTCACAGAATCATAGAAGGGTTGGAAGGGACCTTGAAGACCATATAGTTCCAACCCCTCTACCACATGCAGGGACACCTTCCACTAGACTGGGTTGCACAAAGCCTCATTCCTAAAACACTGAGGTTTCCTTTTGTCTGTGAGGCACTGTGCAAGAGCTCAAAGCACTGGGCACTCAAGCGGATACAACCACCACCACCTTTGCTCATGGAGTCTTTCATTAATAAACAGCCCAATGATGTTTTGAGATCCCAGAACAGAGACACTACTACCAAAGTGCAGATCACTGCCACGTGTTGCTCCTTCAAGCAAAAGAAAAAACCAACAAAAACAACCAACCAACCCAACAAACACCACTCCCTTCATGAGTAGCGTTTTAACCTTTACTTTTTATTGCTTGGAGGCAGGTGGGTGAAAGAAAAGGTTTCTGGTTTGCCTCAGCAAGGGACACACTGCTGTAGAGGCCACAGATGGAATACCCAGTTAGCTGCAACCCTGATTCATTAGAGGACACAGTCTCAAGCTGCACCAGGGGAAGTTTAGGTTGGAGGTGAGGAGAAAGTTCTTCACAGAGAGAGTCATTGACTGCTGGAATGGGCTGCCCAGGGAGGTGGTGCAGTCACTGTCCCTGGAGGTGTTCAAGGCGGGTTTGGATGTGGCACTTGGTGCCATGGTCTGGTCTTGAGGGCTGTGGTAATGGGTTGGACTTGATGAGTTTTGAGGTCTCTTCCAACCTTGGTGATACTGTGATATTATTGTGCAGAAGTTGTAGGTCACTAATAAACTGGAGAAGAGTTATTTTGATTTTTTTTTCATTGTACTGGACACAGGCCATGGCTGCAAGCACAACTGAGAACATGCCAGATTTGCAGGATACAGGGGGTACAGTGCTCTGAGACCACTCAGCATGACCTCAAGCTCAGAACCAGCCCTTCCAGCCCACATCCCACCAGCATGGATCTCATTCTCTGAATCCCACCCCAGTGGAAAGCCCCCACCTTGTGAACTCCAGCAAAGCCCCAGGCTGAGCCAAGCTGGCTAGCGTGACACCACTTCCCTCCATCTCCACCCCCTCCCTCCTAGCACTTAGGTTGGGCTCATTCTGGTGTAAAAAGTAATTTCTCAAATTATATTTCCACATCCTCTCAGACCTGCAGCATTTTAAGCCTTTGCATGTATTTTAAGCATGACTCCTTCTCCCATCCCAGCCACTTAATGAATGAATAATTTAAACAAGGGTGAAATATTTACAAACCATAAAAGAAAACCACTATGAAACACACAAAGAAACCATATTTGTTGGGGACATCCTGAACTGATGCAAATCCTGAACCAAGTCACCTTCTCACTGGGAGCCAGAATGGAAAATCCAAGGGGTAGAATTTTTTTTAGAACATGGAGCTGAAAGAGCAAGATCTGAAATCCTAGGGACACTATTTGTTGTCCTGCCTCAAAAGCACCCCCAGGGAGACAGCCATTTGCTGTTCTCTGAAACAGGTGAAGGAAAAATACAAGATATATTTAGCTTGGAGGTACTACTGGTAGGTTTGTGGGTGCTAGCACTGTCCCAGCAGCACCAGGAAACAGTGGTGCAGTCCCAGTACAGTTCCTGCATCACAGTGCTGCAGGGATGAAGCCAACAGCCTCACATGAGCCATACTCAGCAAGAACCTCACCTCCCAAATACCCCATCTGGTATCCTGATGGATTTTAAATGACCATGACAATGCCAGGCTCAGGGCATCTCCTGCCATTTGTAGATAAAGGAAAAGTCAGATGTCCTCACCTCCTCCCTCCATCTGCTCCCTAATTCCTTCCCCAGTGCAGGTAGCTTCAGGTGAGTGGCCCAGAAGCCCAGTCTGAGCCTGGAGGCACTCACTTCTTGATTGCCAAATGTTTGCAGTTACACTGGGTTTACACCAATGTAACCTCACTTCACACCAGCCTCACCTCTCAGATATCAAACCAACACCTACTCAATCTCCCATTCACTTACAGAGAGGATGAAGCTGTGTGTCCATTGCACACAACAGCATCCCATCCCATCCCACCCCTGGAAAGGGTGGGGTTTGGTATTAACATTGCAGTTTCTCCCTCTCTTTCCCCATATTTTATTCCCAAATTTAAGTCCTCCTTACTCTCCCTTCTCCTTCATTTCCCCTTCTCAATCCCTCTTCCAGAACCATTCCTGACAATGCAGGAATAAAGGGATAAGGCAGCAAGTTAAAAAATAAAACAAACCCAAACAACTATCCAAGGCCATTTCCTTTCCCCTTGTAATTGAATTGTGGAACTCACTGCCGAGGGATGTTCTGGGAGCCAGAAACACCTATGGCTTCAAAGGAGGACTGGATAAGCTCATGGAGGAGACTCTGCTGGTAGTTAAACACAAGGATCTGGAGGAAACATGCTGATGGGAAAGCCCCTGCAACACCTGTGGCAAACAGTTGGGATTATACCCTATGCCTTTGTGGGCCTTGGATGGGTGAAGCTTTGCTCTGACCCAGCCTGGTCGTTTTGATTTTCTCCTCATTTCCACTATTCAGGAATGGCTGCAGCTACATCCTCCCCCCCTAACACACAAATCCCCCCTTAAAGAGTTAGACACAGCTACTTCCAGTGGGACTCTTTTCTTACTGCAGCCCCAGGCACAGCTGTGCTGCAACTCTGCTTTCACCTCACCTCTCTACAGGCTCTTTCCTGAACCCTGAGAAGATATTTCATCCCCTTGGAACAATCCGCCAGTGTGCCAAATCTCCCCCAGCAACTGGGCGGTGCTGTTCTGGCACAGGATAACAAGTGCATCTGTGAGCATCACCACCAGCTGCCATCTGTTAAAAGACAAGGTCCTGGTTCACCACTGTTCACTGTGCTCCAGCCCATTCTCTCCACACTTCTGATGTCACCATCTCAACGTGGTCAAGTCTTACCCTGGACTGGCTTTTGCATTTGACTCCATCTCTCCTCACCTGGGTGGCTGCGTGCAACCAAGTTGATGTTGTGAATGCAGTAGCTGCTACCCCAGTGCAAGGACAGTTTTTGCCTCCAACCTTTTGTAGGCAGTGAGCCTTCGCCCTAAGGCTTGCAGCAGAGCTGAAAGGGCACAGGCTGGCTGAGCTCTCCTGCAGGGAGCTGAGGAACATCTGCCACAAGCTAAAAGCTCCTGCATAAACAGCATCAGGGATGAGCTGATGCACTGTGACTTCTTAAGGGAAGGTGTGCTGCCAAATCCTAAGATTCTCTCACATCAAGACCATACTCAGGACAAACTAATAGTCAGCTCTTACATTACAAAGGTGCATTAAAGCACCCACACCTGTAATTTACTCCCATTTGAGGTTACAATGTAAAGCCAGAGCAGTAGAAAGAGAATCTCTGCCTACCCAAAAGAAAAATTACATACCTATAGGAGTGTGCTCTGTAACTTTGCATCCATTTTACTACTGCCTGCATCACATTCAGGGCACTTGCAGTCTCCACCAAGCTAAGGGTGCTGCAGAGTTGGGTGTGCTGCTGGCAAAGAGCATCCTTCACATTAATGCTATTAAGAGGTTTACACAAGTCACTTGTCTTGTTCCATAAAAGGATTGTATGGGTCAATGGGGCAGGGGGGGAAGACAGGGATTTCTCAATGCTTATCTATCACTTGTAATATAATTAAAAGATTAAACATATTTGTTAAGGAAAATTAGATTAAATCTCTCTTGTCACTTGGAAAGAAGTACAAAGCCAAGGTCCCAACTCTCAGGGTTTCCAGCAGCCGCACAAGCACTTCTCACCAGCATGAAGCAGGCAGACTTGGGCTGAGCCAGAGTTGAAACCCCACACCACAGCACCCTTCTGCCTTTTCTTTGTTTCCAGCGGGATGCAGCATCACTCCCCGGGTTAGATCACAGCCCTCAGCAAACACACTGCTGCTCTCCTTCAGCTAACCACAGCCAAGACTCACAGCCTGAAACAAATACAACGGCTGCTTACTCCTGGGATTAGTTATTTTTATGCCTTCCCTGCACCTGCAATCGAACACTTGGATTCTGAGGAGTTCCTGAGAGCTGCTCTGTGCAATGCAAGCACCAAGCAATTTTGTTGCTTTCCCTTCCTTTTTTGATGCTGAACAAGTAAGCGACTGAACAGCAGCTTTCAACGGCTCATTCCCCTGTAAATGTGCATCAAAGGAATCAGACTCAGAGGTGTAAAGCTGTCTTGGGAGACTAAAGGATCAAACCCTGTAAACGCAAGTGAAAACAACCCCCAAAAAAGTAAAATCTGGATTTTCATTAACCTCATATTCCAGCTGCACTGGGAGATCCCCAGCTGGCAGGGCTGACAGCAGAGCAGAATACCCAAGTTGCTCCCATCAATGAGATGATGTCAGGAGAAGCAGGAGTGGTCCAGCAGTTATTAAGAGCCAGGTTACAACACAGAAGGCTGTGCTGGGAGGGGGGGGATTACCCAGCTGCAGCTGCAGAATTATTCCTATAGAACAATAAATTTCCCTACTCAGCCAAACCCTCTGGGTCTCTTCCTAAGCAGATTGTGCATAAAGAAAAACGTGGTCCTAAAATGTTTATGATACAGGAAGCTATGATAACTTCAAACAGACCAAATAAATGCTTGAGAATTAAAATCTCAACAGCTTAAAAAAAAATTTAATCCAACCTTTTAATTAATTTGAAAATAGTTCTGTTGGCATTTTACTTCAGTTGGTTAGATTTTTTCCTGCTAATATTTCCACCAATGTCTCCAACCACATAAATATTCCTTGTTTCTGTTTGAAAATCACCCTGTTTTTTACCACCCAGAGCGTGACACAGCCAGCCCAGCTCGGGGGCTCTGAGATAAACAGGGTGAAATGGAACTTTGGCAAACGCCTCCCAGCACAGCACACAGCAAAACCCTGCAGCTCAAACCCTCCTCAAAGATGTACTTTTTGTGGCACCTCTCAGGAAATTTAATTGTTTTGTCAGTAAAATGCTTTTGTTGGGAGATCAGCACTCCTCACACGGGGCCAGGCAAGGAATCCGTTAGCAGACTTCAATTTTAATATCTATCAACCATGCCCTGGCAGAGGAAGGGATTAAAAAACAGCTGCATGAATAATAAGTACTCTAATCATCTGTTGAAGCTTCCATGTGCTCAGCTCCCTGCAAAAAGTAATTAAAAGCACAAACTTTGCTGGGTGCTTTGGGGAATTGTGGCTAATGAGCAAACATATTCGTTTCTACAGGAGCTTTAAAGGCACCACAAGGAGAAACCCTGAGTGAGAATCTTCCTTCCAAACATCTCTAGTTGGGCTGTGAAGTTGTGATGCATCAGTGACCAGCAAGAAAACAGAGGTTAAGAGATGTGCTGGAAGATAGGACCATTGACAAGGTCTTGTAATGACAGGACAAGGGGCAGTGGGTTTGAACTGGCAGAGGGGAGATTTAGACTGGATGTTAGGAGGAAGTTCTTTGCAGTGAGGGTGGTGAGGCACTGGCACAGGTTGCCCAGGGAGGTTGTGGATGCTCCCTCCCTGGAAGTGTTCAAGGCCAGGTTGGAGGAGGTCTTGAGTGACCTGTACTAGTGGGAGGTGTCCCTGCCCATGGCAGGGGGTTGGAATTAGATGATCCTTGAGGTCCCTTCCAACCTTACCATTCTATGATTCTATGAGCTTGGTTGAGTCCCTCATTTCTTTCTTCCCATCCTTCCCAGCCAGGCTCCCAACATGCAGCCAGGGCTGAGGGAAGAAGTCAGGATTTAGCTCGGGATGGCTCCAAGCTTGTACACACACATGAAAACCAAAGTCATTTGGGTTTCTGAAGTGGGAAGGTAGCAGCAGAGACCCAAAGGCAACACCCCCAAGGCTGGACCCTCAGGCTTGTGTGCATTACCAGGATACAGTGGGGAAGCTCTTCCTTTCCTAGTCAATGGACTGGGAAGCCATGAGTCTGCAAGGGCATTCAGGTGAGCATCTCCCAAGCCACCAAACCCACCCATTTGGAGATGACAGCAACGACCATCCCTCACTTCCAGGGATTTGTTCCCACTTCTACAGCCAAGAGAAATAGGGGAGCAAGGCCCTCACGGTTACCAACTCTTCTTTGTGCCCTGTCCACGTGTCCCTTGCTCCTTAATTTTTGGCCTACATGTTGTTAGAGCAGAAGACATGGGAAACCCTGAGGTATGTCTGCATTTCAAGCAGAGCAGCAATGCACAAGGCAAGATACTACTGTGATATGAGATGTTTAAAGAACAGGTTAAAAGGGGATTTCTAAAGCCTGTAATTTTCCATATTAAAAAGAATTCTGGGTCTCAAGACTGGTATAAATTGGTTAAAGTCTCTGGGAGTGCTCACGCTAAGATAAAACAGGCAGGTGACACCAGCTCAGGCTCAGAACCATGCAGGAGGTTCATCCTGGTCCCAGGGATGTACCTGACTCCTTTCTCAGCTTTCAAATGCCAGACATTTTTAGATGCTTCTCTGCAGGGAACATCCAAACCTTTTAAGAGCTGCCTCAGTACAGCCCCAAGATGTGCTGATGCAAAGTCACATCCCTGGGGAAATGCTGCATCACCACAAGTTAGGCAACAACCTGGATTTCTGCATCACCCTCGCTGAGCACCAAGCTGCAGACTCCTCTGGGTGACATCTCAGGGAGGGCACAATAAAGCTTTTTGTTTAAGTAACAGTTGGGTTTGCTGCTCAGACTTGTTGCAATTGAGATCAGCAACCCTTTCTGCTCTTGATGCACTTGACAGCGGCAGTTACTCGCCCAGCTGTGGTCAGAGGCCTGTCAAAATGCTGCAGATCTTCCCTCATAGCTGCCTGACTAAGAGCAGATGCTCCAGCAGGACAGCCCTGCCTGCACAGCCACCCTCCTCCTCCAGAATCATAGACCATCAGCATGGTGGGGGTTGGAAGGGACCTCTGGACATCATCTAAGCCAACTCCCACTTCTAAAGCAGGTTTACATAGATCAGGTTGCACAGGAACACATCCAGGCGGGTTTGGAACCTCTCCAGAGAACGACACTTCATAGCCTCTCTGGGCAGCCTGCTCCAGGGTTCTGTTACTCTCAAAGTAAAAAAGTTTCTCTTTAAGTTCAAGTGAAACCTCCTGTGTTCCAGTTTGTACCCACTGCCCCTTGTCCCATCACCACCAGTCACCACTGAAAAGAGCCCAGTCCCATCCCCATGAACTCATCCTTTAGATATTTACATCCATTTATAAGATCCCCTTCTCAGGCTGCTCTTCTCCAGGATGAAGAGCCTGAGGTCTCTCAGCCCCTCCTCACGTGAGAGATGCTCCAGCCCCCTCATCAACTTCATGGACCTTCACTGGGCTCTCCCCAGTAGTTCCTGTCTCTCTCGAACTGTGGAGCCCCAAACTAGACACAAAGCTCCAGGTGCAGCTTCAACAGGGAAGAGTAGAGGGTAAGCAGAACCTCCCTCAAACCTGCTGGCCACACTCTTCTTCATGCACCCCAAGATACTACTGGCCCTCTTGGCCACAAGGGCATATGTTGCTGGCTCCTGGTCGACTTGCCCTCCAGCATTCCCACTTCTGCCTTTCCTTGCACACTCAGAGGGGAGCCACCATGAGCTCCCCAGTCCTCTGAGGCCAGCACACAACTCCTGGTCTGACTTGACCAGTTTCTTGCCCTATATGTTACTAGCTCTGACTATCACCTGGTGAACATTAAGACACATTAAGGCAGCAAGCCACTGACAGAGGAGTTGTGTGCTGGCAAGTTAAACAACATCAATAACTTCTTGCTTGAATTAACCAATAAAAACTCCCTTGCATGGAATTCCAATAAGATGCAAATGACAGCCACTAGAAACCTTAAATATAGAGCAATTGAGGAAGGAATCACCAAAAGCCTGCAATCTCCCCACCTCTTACTAAGATATTTACAAACTGCAAGTCAGGAAAGGCAAATCTTCAACCCCAAAACCTCAGCTGAAGGCTGCAGAGAACTGCTGCAGTAGCAAAGCCAAGGCTGGCCTCTCTCTCCCCACCCAAGAGCTTTTTCTGCAGAAACGCAGTAGTTGTTGCTTGTTCATCCCACCCCAGGCTGCCTGTAGGCTCCACTCCTGGGGAAGCTGGGCAGGCTGCAATGCAGAGACCTTGTGCAGCTTGCAAGGAACTAATCTGCCCAGCTACAGGAGCTGCCTCCTGCCTGCACATTTGTCTGACAATCAAGTTACTTAAAACCAAAACACACTGCTGCAAGGCGTGCAGCTTCCAGAGCCCTTTCCCCTCTGGACCTTGCCGGTTGACAGTGCCTGCAAATGCAGCAGCTCCTTTTCTCCTCAGTCACCTCAGTTAACTCCTCATGCTGCTTGTAATGTCAAATTCAGCTTCAGCAGGAAGAGATGCAACCTTCTGCCTCCTGCTCCCAGACCACCCTGGACACAGCTCAGTGATGAGCATCCACTGAACTACTCACCCCAAGAGCTACCTGGGTGCAGGTGAGTGAGTTTGCCACCCCAAGCCATTGCTGCCCCAGGTCCGTGGGTGTGCTCACACAGCCTTTGAGGAGAAAAGGGAACAGCCACGTTCAGGTTGCTGTAAAGCCAGGTTTTGCTTAGCAGAAAAAGGCAAATATCACATATCAGAGATAACACAACAGCTTCAGCACCATCAGCTGCTGGGGCTGAAACCTATGCCCAAGGGAGGTCAGCTGATGGGGACTACAACAGCCTCCATCCCTGCACATAGGTACATCACATTACAGCCTGGGGAGTTTGGACCTCAGGGGAAGTTTCCCAGCCAGGTGGCAAACACACATGGCTGATCTCACTGCAGAATGCATTGTTTTGGGGGAGTAAAGGCATAACCCAATTTGTAGCCATGGTATAACCCAGTGCTCTGGCAAAATGCAGAAGGAGCTGCAGCTTTCCCTTGCCACCTACACCAGGCAGAGTTAGCAAAGCTCAGTATAATACAGGATGGATGTAGTAAGAAGTTAGCATTTCTCTGGATCTCATTTAAAGCCCTTACACTGGGAGGCAAGACAGAACAAAAGGATGGAGATACTGGTAGAAGCAGCACAGGCGTGCAATCAATCCATAATTCAACAAGAAAATGCTGGGAACCACATTCTCCCTTAGTGAGAGGTTGGTGAGAGGCAGAGGAGTGTTTTGCATCTCCTAAAAGCAGCAGATGCTCCCTCACATGGCTGCCAAGGGCAGCTTTGGGGCATGCATAACCTCTGGAGCAGGTCTTCACCTTTAGGGGCAGCACAAGCACCATGCCCAGTGAGCAAAAGTGCTTTTCAAACTGCTTTAATAACTCTCCAAGATGAGAGATGCATTAAAAGGGAGACTTTGGACATTGACAAGAAGTGGAAGATGGACCAAGGGTGATCACACTGCTGCAAGACAAGAAGCAAGGTCAGACTCTGAGCCCCATTTCAAGACAGGGCCTGATCTTCCAACCTGCCCCATGGACACAGAACCAACTAGACCTGTCCTGTCCCAGACAATCCCCCAGCTGCATGGGCACTTCCTTATGGACCACAACAGCCCCTCTCCACCCAGCAGCCAGTTCCTCCAGAGCAGAGCTGCCTCCCACAGCAGTTAAGATGAACAAAAGCCAACAAGGATTGGTGCACCTCTCTTTAAATCCTTTCCAGCACAAATTGCTGAAGGGGCTGGTGCACATCTTCTGGATGCTCTTCACAGACACAAAGCAAGGACCACCATAGCAGGGGCACAGCTCTGCACACAGGCAGCAAGAGGCATTTTTACCATGTTTTTTGCCTTTATTTTGAGGAAGAGAAGACAGACTTGCTTTGGAGGGTTTGATGCTATTTCATGTTTAAGCCTGAGGAGGAAATGTGAAATGAAAACTTTCATCAGTAACTCCAGCAGGTGCCCAGGACAATTTCTTTTAAGATTCAGCTTCTCCACTGGAGGAGCAAAGGGACAGACCTGCTAACAAAGGTTTCTTTTATCCACAGTGTTAATAAACACTCATTGAAAGTGTTAATAAAAAGAAGCTTTAAAGAGCCTGAGCTGAGACCCCCATCTATCTTGGCTCATTGCATTTTCAAGTTTGGAGATCAAGTGAAACCCCAGCATCACAGGACTCATTCCCAATCCACTTCCCTACAGTTTTTCCCCCCACTCTAAATAAACACATTTAAATGCAGGTTTTTATTCATTGCAAACAGCAAAGTATCTTTCCTCCTCTCTCATTCACTTTAAAGGCTGTACTGAGGAAGGGAGCAGGGACTGAAGAGCAGAAAACCTCCTGACAGTCTGAAGCCAGCAAGTCCTGCTTCTCTCATTACTCCTGAGCTCACTTCCAAGTTTAATAAAGGTGTTTCATCTCCTTGCTTAATAAGTGGAACTACCATAGCAGAAACTGCAGCAGGGGAGAGGGAGAGCACCAAGCATGAGTAATCACAACTGGTTTCAGGCAGGTTTTGCCATTTGGGTCCTGTTTCAAGGTTATGATGACATAGTGCTACAGGCTAGTTTGGAGTCACCAGAACTCTTGCCAGACAAGGAGCTTTAAGTTATAATGTGCTGCAAACAGGCACAGAGCATGGAAAATGCCTTCTGAGTTGGGAAGAGAGGTTTCCAGCTCCCTAAGTTTTAGTCCCTTATTTTAGAATGCAGCTTTATGCTCACCCTGCCACACTTTGCAGGGGCCATGGTGATGCATTTAGCTCCAGCTCACATGGGGTGACTTTAATCCCCACCTGGAGAACTTGTTTCACATTTTTGCTTTCATCCAGCACCAGCCAGACTGGACTGCAGGTAGTGTGACAAGACAAAATTTGCTGGCACATCCACAGAGAAGTTGAGCTTTCAAAGAGGGAACTGATATGGGCCAAGGCACGTCATGGAAAAAGACACCTGGGCAGAGAAAGTCATCACTTGTCATTGGGAACAAGGAACTGCAGCAGATCTGGGGACCTGCTGAGTGGGAGCAGACGGGGGCAGGAGACATCTCAGTACATCTAAGTCATACTCCAAACCATTCTCCATCAGCTGCAGCAATGGTATACAAAGGTCAGACACCCCACCATGCACCCAGAGCAGAAGCAGAGCCCCCCTGCAGCTGCCAGCCCTGTCTCCTGCTCACCTTCACTCTAAACTCCCCAGCACTGCAGCAGATCAGAGACTTCAGCCAGCACTGCACATTGGCTTCAACTTCTCTCTCCATCACTGCAGCTCCACCCAGTCAAAGAACCACAGAATGGTCTGGGCTGAAAGGGACCTTTAAACACCATCTAGCCCAGCCTCCCAAAGTCAGCAGGAACATCCCCCGCTAAAGCAAGTTGCTCAAAATCCAAACCTGACCTGGAATGGTTCCAAGGATGGGACATCCACCATTTCTCTGGGTAACCTGGGCCAGGGTCTCATCATTCTCAGTGTAAAAAATGTCTTCTCTCTAGCATAAACCTCCCTCTCTTATTTTCAAATCATCACCCCATATCCTGCCACAACAGTGCCTGATAGAGTCCTTCCCCATACTTCTCATAAACCCCCTTTAAGTACTGAAAGGTCACCAGAAAGTCTCCCTGAAACTTTCTGTTCTGCAGGTTGAACAGCCTCAAGTGTCCCAGCCTGTCCTCGCACCAGAGGGGTTTCAGCCTTCCCATCATTGTTGTAGCCTCCTCTGGACCCACTCAGCAGGTCGAGTCCTGGCTCCCGTCTCAGGCACGAGGTGTTGCCTGTATTTATCTCCAGCAACAGCTCACCTTCAGAAGGAAAATGTTTCCATTAAACAGCACAAGTTCTGCAACCACAAACAGTGACTTAGAGTCAGTTCTCTGAAACCCCCACAACAAACACCATGCCATTCACAACGAGTTAACAGCCCTGCCCCACACACCAGCCAAATCCTCTTTGAATAGGAAAAACCTTTAAAAGTGTGATGAGAGAGATACAGGTAGCCAGGCACAAAGGTTTCAAGCACCCTGCACAGTGCTCCCCATCTCACCCAGAAAGCTGAGACCAAGTCTGAGCCAAGACACTAAACTCAAAGTGGTGATTTGCAAGGTCAGAGACAAGTCCCTCAGCAGTATTCACGTCTTGTGACCAGGATGGCATCCCCACGGGGCAGCTACCCTCCACAGGCAGCATGCTTAGGCTGAGGTTGGCAAAAACAAGCCTGACCCTAAGTCAGAGATGCTCAAAACCACAGAGCTCCCTCTGCAGCCAGTGGGCTGGCTAGAAGAGTTTTGTTGACATTTCTATTCTTATCATTTCCCAGTTTTTGAGAGCTTTATAATGACTGTTTTGACATTGCAGGAGGTCAAGCAGTGCCTCCTCTCTCCTCTTCCACCAGCTCTGCTGCCAAAGAGAACCCCTGCAAAAAGAGTATCCCAGTCCCACCTGCAAAAGGGCACCCAAAATCCTACCAAACCCATAGGAGCTTCAGGTACCTGACAGAACCCTGGTGAAGCACAGAGAGGTTCTACTTCAATAAGGCAAATATTTCATATGCTGTTCAGTATATGAACAGTGTTACAAACACATTGAGGGGAGAAGCATCAGCTCTAAGGGCAAGGGCCACCTAACTCAGGTACATACATGACACACGACACACAGATCATCCCTAGGAGGGATCACAAAGGGATGGGTGGTGGAGCAAAGACAGGAAGACATTGATTCTCCAGCCCACAAGCTCAAGCTCACCTTCTTCCCACCTACTGGAAAGTTTTTTAAGGGGGTTGTTAGCCAAAAATTGCTGATAGCCATTGCCCCAGGCACCCTGACACCAAACTGGGGTGCTGGGGAAAAAGGTCCTCTCCTGGGCATGGGGGTACCATTGCTTCCTTCACCCCACCCCACAGCTCACCTTCTACAGGAAACCCAGAGATGCCCTTATACTCAGCTGCCCCTTCAGAGACCAGTCCATTTCTTGCTTGTTTTTCATTTCCAATGGATGGGACATGCACAAAAAGCCTCCCTTGAAAAGAAACAACCAGGACACAAAAAGGATGGGAAGATCCAACTGCAAGGCATCAGCACTAATCCACCTCAAAGGGCAAGCTGTTGGTCGACAACTTACTGTAAGATTCCAGGAGGTTGGGGGGGAATAAATACATAAAAGCTTAGAATAAAATACTTAAGTCCAGATAAATGTTTGACATTCATTATCCAGAGTCAAGCTTGGATTTCTCAACACCACAGCCAAGCTAAAGCAAGCATGTTAAAAATAAAACATCTTTTACAGGGAGCTCCACAGCAGGCATGCAGCCTGCCCTTGAAGGGAGAAAGGCTGGAGGCAGGTGGAGGTTCTGTTTGCTTTGTGTCTGATAACAGGTATTTCGTTTTCTACGTCACTTGGCTTTATCATGCTCTGAACCCTGGCCGAGCAGCCCAGCTCCACCTCCCCATCTGCTCCCTGTGCAAGCTAGCCCCATGGCAAGGGGATGTTGGGCATGATGCAGGGATGCCACACAGCCTAGCAGCTCTCCTTGGCCCAAACCAGCCCTGCCAAGGAACTGGAAACCCCACAAGACAGATCTCAACACGGCATGGCTGTTCACAGGGTGTTAAGTGGTGGCAGATGGGATGGCCACGCTCATGTCCAAGTCACCCAGGGAGTTTAAGTATGGGGGAAAATCCCCAAAACTCCGTCCTCATGTCCTAGGACTGAGAAAAAAAACCTCAACTGGCCAAGGCAGGGAAGGGCAGAGCACGAGCTGGGGAGGCTCCAGTGAAGATGTCTCATGAGTTGGCACAAGGTGAGCAAACACCCAGCCCTGGCAAGCGCTGACAAGTCGCCATGCTCCGCTTCGATCCGGATTGCCCTTTTCTTTTGATAGACAACCTGGGGCAGGTTCTCCACCTTCCCTGGGCATCCTGGGGTCCCAATTACAACCCAGCCCAGTTACCCACACCCTTCAAGCTGTCATTTGGGTTAGCAAGGGGTGTATGGAAATGTCCCTCCCCCTCCTCCTCCAGGCTCCGCCAGTCCCAGGGGCATTGCACAAAGCTCCGTGCCCTCCTTCCCCAGCCAACAGCACCATGAAGGTGTGGGAGCCTCTGCCCCATTACTCATGTGTCTGCAATCAAGATGTGGGAAAGAAAATAGTATTATTATATATCTGCATTTATATTTATCTTCTTTGAAACAGGAGGCAGGGGGAAAACTGAGCTTAGTGAGTGTTTCATGGACCAAAGAGCTTTGAAAATTTTGAAAAAAAAATGTTCAAGTTGAAACTGTTTTCAATGGAAAAGTCCATTAAAGGAAAAGGGATCTTTAGCAGAAAGATAGATATTTTGCTGATCTTGACAAAAAAGCCCTGTTCAGAGGATGGGGCAGGGCAGGGGGAAAGCCTTCCTTTAAAGGTTTTCAACCAGCATGCTTTGCATCTTTCCAGCGCTGTTGATGAAAGCATCCTCACAAACCTGTAGTTGCTGGAGCATGCTGTGCCCAGAGAGAAGGTGTGTCTGACCACAGGCTGCGTGCAGGCAAGGAGAGGAGACAACCTTATCTGCACCATCACAATAAGCAGGTGGTGTAAAAGGCAGGAGACAAAAATAAACTGCAAATAAAATCAACTTCCACGCACGCTCTCTGTCTTGCCTCTAGGGAAGGGAAATGCTGATCCTCCAGCTCACAGATGGTCCTCCTGGAACAACCTCCTGGTTTCCACCCCGTTGGTCACATCTAGTGATGGGGAAGGATTTTGGAGGAGGGATGAAGGACATCAGACTTCCAGGAGCACTGCACATGCCACGCACACCACAGGATGCGGTGGGTATTTCCCAGGATGAAACATCACCTTTGCCCACCGGTCCCTCCCCAGCCACAACCACATCTCACACCACAAGAGGAGGAAGCTGCAGGTCAGGTGCACACCTCCCTGGCAATTAAAGCCATTTTCACAACATTAACGAGCCTCAGCCACCCTGTAACAGGCCACAAGCAGCATTAATGACACCCTCTCCACTTCAGAGTGGTTTCTGTCTCATTCAGGTAGTGCTGGACCTGCGTCACAGCCGAGCTGGGGTTCCACAACTGCACACCACGAAGGGCCGAGCATCACCTAAATGATTGGGTGGTTTTTTTCCCACCTTCTATCTCCCTGAAACTTCAAACAGCTGCACACACAGCAATGAATTTAGATTAATGCCACCAATGAAACCCTCAAATTAATAGCAATAAAGTGTAAATGCTCCACGTGACAGCAGCTGAGCCAGGCTCAGGAAAATGAGCTGTGAAAGCTTGAAACCAGCACAAGATGAGACCACTGGGAGCGGTGGTGGGGAGGCAACAAAACAAACAGTCCATTTCTATATCCTTTTCCTAAAGAACCAAAATGAACCCAGGAACACATCAGAGAATAATCATTTAGCACAGATCAAACAGCAGAACTAGCACATTAAAAATACATGCAGCATTAATCAGCTACGTGGAGTTATGTGCCATCATTTCCATAAATAATACAGGATCAAAGCAGCCCAAGCAGCACTATCAGTTAATATAGTCAGCCAGTCAGTCAAAATAGAGTAAAGCTGCCTGAAAACTGTGGCAGGGTAATTTGCCAGGAATAAAAGCAGATTCATCTGAGAAGTGGCATGACCAGTTCAACAGGGCAAGGTTACTGGCAGCTCTTCATCGTGCAGAGCTGGGGGCCACAAAGTAGGACACAGAAAGAAATAAAGGGGTTAATGCAGCTTAAAAAAAAAAAAAAAGATGATTCCTATTTTTGCTTTTGAGAGGTTGGGGAGTATAAATGTATATCTTGTCTAGATAAACCGAAGAGCCAGGGTGGAGAAGAGAAGCAAGAGGACCCACCCTACCAGCAGCATCCCCAGTTACTCCAGTCCCATACTGGGTCTGGTTGGTGATGCAAATTAAACCAGAGCCCCTTCCCCAGCTGTAAGGCAGTGCTAGACAGGGTTTCCCCCTTCACCCAGGAGAAACATCCCCACTGTAGAAACCACCCTGCCTGCTCAGGGTGAAGGCTCACCATCGATGGTCTTTAAATATCCATCCATCCATGCATAGAAAATGCCTGTGTCATTAAGCCCTTTGCTGAGAGGCTGCAGAGCCATTTAGCTGGCTGATTTTTAAAGCAGGCATGTGGAGCAGCACAGCTATAAATAGTGGAGATGCTTGCCTCGTCATGTTTCTGGTGGCTTATTTATAAGGACAAGGGGCAACTGAATTAAAAACGGTACAAAGAGCAACTTGGGCTTCTCTCTGGTTTCAAGGCTGAGCTGTCTGAGGAGGGGGCAAAAAAAAAAAAAACCAAAAAAAAAAAACCACCACAACCTTCAAGGTTTTTCTTTTTTTTTTCCTTTTTTTTTTTTTTCCAGGAGAAAAGCAAACGCCCATCTCTCCTGCTCAGACTCTGAATTGGTTACATTTACAAGGCAAATTTTAATTCATACAGCAGGTGTTCAGAGGAGGGGAAAAAAAAAAAATCCTCCTCTGAACAGCACAAGACCAAGCGAAGACTTCACATTAGTTCAGGCGGCTGCAGGAAAGCTCCTCATTTACTGAACCAGAACCTGTGCGAGCCTGAAGCAAGAGCACAGCCCCCAAAAATCTCTTCCAGACAGGGGAGAATAAGAGCCCCACAGAACGTCGAGCTGAGCTATTGTCAAATCCAAGGGCTGGCAGCCTGGCCAGCGTTACAATCCCGCTGCATTTCGGCTGACAAAGGGTGGTAGGCATTTTGCATGGGAAGATCTGGATGAGCATCAGCCAGAGGAGGAATTCAGCCTCCAACAAAAGACCCGCTTTGGGCAGCTCAACCCATCCCAGCAGCCTGTTTGGATGGGCTATTCTTCACAGGCAGCTAGGCACAATCCCCCCGGCCCACGTGGGCGCAGCTTCCCCCGCTGCTCTCCATGCCTTCATTGAACAGTTGGTGAAAACAAGGGGAGAGCCAGGCTGCCCTGCTGCCACCCATCTGTGGGACCCCTGGGTGGGAGGTAGGAGAAGCTGGACCACTTTTCCAGCATCCCTGGCTGTGAAGAAGGGAGAGGAGCCACGAGGGCACCAAGTATCCCCAACAGAAGAGGTGACATCCTCCACCACTCCTCTGGGAAAGGAGGCTGCCAAGGAGCCAAGACTGGCACTGTCAGGAAGTTTCCTACTGAACTAAGGGGAAAAGAGTTCTGTCCAAACAAATGAGGTTCAGTTATTCCAAGCCTACAACGTCTTACTCAAAATGCTTCCAGACTGACAAGCCTTAATCCAATAAAAGACCCTTCCAGATAAGCCCCACGGAGATTCTGGGAACAATTCACCCTGGCAGGGACCCAGCAGCCCCCAGTTCCACACTGGGGATGTATTTAGCCCCAAGCACAACACCACCACCAATTTTAAGGGGCAGTCTCAAGGTGCAGGACCCTGGAGCTTACTAGAAGCAGAAGCAAAACAAGAATCACCACCTCATTTCAGACTGATCCAACCCAAACATCAAATTAAAAACAGCAAATAATTTCCTGTGAACCAGAAATCCTGGTCTGCAGCCAGTTAATGAGAATGAACTGCAACTGGTTCTGTTCTCCTGAGGTGCTGGAGCCACACGACCCCCCAAGGCAGGGCAGATGGCAAGACTGCAACCTAGCCTATAGCTCATAAAACATATTAATATCCCCCACCAATTATAAAGTGCCAGACTCTGCCCCCCAGCCTCTGTCAATGCCTCACTGCACAGGGCAGCCCTTGAGCTCCAACACCCAGCATGAGCTGAGGCAGCAAAGCCTGTGGCTCTTCAGGACTTCTGAAGCAAGTCCAAGCCCTTACTGCAACCTCACTGAAGAGCTCAGTGAAGCCTCAGGAGCAGTCTAGGTGCTCCACAGACATCCTTTTTTTTTTTTTTCCTGTGTTATTTGAAGTGCCTGTCAGAGGTAAAGCAGAAGGAGCCTTCCATTCCAGCCAGGCGGTTGCAAGAGAAATCCTTGCCTTCAGCAGCCAGCACAGGCTTGAGTTTATTTCTAATGACAGCAGATGCATCACGCCACTAAGATCTCAGCTGCTTCTTGGAAGCACCAGCAAGCACCTCTGATCTCCAGCAGCACTTCCTGACAGTCAGCTGGCCTCAGTTCTGCAAACACTAGAAGCAGCACAATGACTTTGCCCTGCATATTTATAGGCCATGGGCTCCTCTCAAAAACCCTCTGAAATCTTTCCCCTGACTTAGCAGACTCACGTCCCAGACTTCTGTTCCTCAGGGTCAGCTTGTTCTGTGCTCCCCTGCCCACAGCTGCAGGGTGCTGGAAGTCCTGGATGTCCCTGTCCTCATGCTGCCCACCACACCACCCATCTGCGTAGACCTCAAGATGCTGCAGTCACCTCTGAGGTTGCACAAGGGCCACAGCTCCCTCCAGGATGGGGTTATTCACTCTCTGAGGTTACACCTCAGCACAGCCCATGAGAAGCTCTGTTGCCAGCCCAGCACCATTGATCCTTAACTGCAGGGGTACTTCCCCCTCTGGCATAGCCCAGTCCATGCCAGGCAGTGGGCACAATCAAGGCCAAGGTGCCTCTCTGGGAACAAGCAACCACAGCAGGATGCTCCAGAGGTAAAAAACCAGCCACCAGCCCAAACCCCAGCCCACAATCACCCACCTGTTTCCCAGCTGTTTAGACAGGCACAATCTTTGCACCCCATGCAAAACCCCATCTGTGGGACAGGAGTCCCCCAGTCACTCTAGCACCCTGAGTGTTGGCTCCTGCCTTGGTTGTGCCAGCCCCTAAGAACCATAACCATGCCTACAGAGCCTGGAGAATACTGGCATCAGCAAATGGGGCTGGACACAGATGGACAATGTGCACTTGCAGCCCAAACCAAACCATTTCCTGGGCTGCATCCCCAGAGCACAGGCAGCAGGAGGGGGGAGGGCATTCTGCCCTCTGCTGCAATCCCACCTGCAGTGCTGGGGCCAGCTATGGAGTCTTCAGCATAGGAGAGATATGGACATGTTAGAATGGAACCCCTCTGGTGCAAGGACAGGATAAGAGAGTCAGGGTTGTCCAGCCTGGAGAAAAGGCTGCTCCAGGGACACCTTCTAGCGGCCTTTCAGTGCTTAGAGAGGCCAATGGGAAAGCTGGAGACAAACTTTTTAGCAGGGCCTGTTGTGACAGGACAAGGGATGATGGTCTGAAACTAAAAGACTGAAAAGAAGAAAGAAAGTGGGAGTGGTGAGACCCTGTTTCAGGTTGCCCAGAGAGGTGGTAGATGCCCCTGGAAACATTCCAGGTCAGAAAGAGCTCTGAGCAGCCTGCTCTAGTTGCAGGTGCCCCTGCTGACTTTAGTGGGGGGGGTTGGACTAGAACTTTAAAGGTTCCTTCCAAACCAAACTATTCCATGATGATTCTGTTCAGTCTCCCAGTAACTGTCTTGTCACTTTTGAGTATTACCAAGAGCAGGCAGATAAATAACTTTGGCTGCACACAGCAGCAGTCTTGGCTACCATATGGTATTTCCAAGTGGCAGCTCAGTGATGTGATATCTGGATCTCTGCTATCACTTAAAATTAAAAAAAGAAAAATCCCAGCACTGTTCCCTGCAGAGGGAAGCTGACAAATGAGACCTTGGATGCTCTTTAGATCCTCCCAGAAATATCCTGATTTTCATGAGCATCACTAAGTCCAAGATTCTCAAGATCTTGAGTCAGGACAGTTGGATTCATCTGATTCAAGAATGAGTCAGAGAGGAGTGTGGAGGCAGGGAGGAAGGCAAGGATGTGACATTTTCTGCTGTGGGCAACATCCCTTTATTTTAAGCTCCAAAGATACAAACCCCACAATTCATGACTTGATTGAAAAAAGGTTCTCTCAGCACTGGCTGCTCCCATGCATCTCCCAAGTAACAAAACTATCTTCCTTATTCTCACCCTTCATGTCTGGAGCTTAATTTCCATGTCCTTAAAAAAGAAATTTGAAATCCTGCTGACATCTTGAAAGCAAGGTACCTCAGTAACCACACTGAGCACAATCCCCACCCTCCAATGAGAAAGCTTAAACTGCCTTCCCAAGTGATGAACCCCCCCCAGCTCCCCCTGCTTGCCACCCGTGGGGTCAAGGGCAGAGCAGGGGCATTTAGGTAAGTGTCTGGTACGAGCCCAGCACCAAAGGGCAGGACCTGTGCTGACACCTAAAGAGCAGGAGATGTTTAAGGCTGTAAAAGTTCATTGCAAGCATCTGGTCTCACCCTCTGCTCAGCCCCAGCCCTGGAAACCCATCCTGCTGCACAGGTATTAAACATTTATGTGCATCCCTTGGAGATTCCTGAGTCATGCTAAACACAGGGGAAAAGCTGATCACAGACAAACCTGGGTGAGAAGACCTCTACTGAAAGGCTAATGGGAAGGAGTCACTCAAGGGTCCAAAGGGCCCAGCGCCACCACAATATCCCAAAACTGCCTTCAGGAGCTCTGCTCTTTCTGTCCCATGGGCATTTGAGAGCTCCCAGCCCTCTGAGGAGCATAGCCCTGGTGTGTCAGGGTTCAAGGTCTGGCTGTTCATGGTTCCATGGTCTGGACCACAGTCTTTCCCCTACAGTACTGCCAGTGCTGTAGGGACCTTCTGCAATACCTGCCTCCATGGAGCCTCTTGCATGCCTGGGGTGCACAGATCTTTCTCCTTGCACAGAAGCAAAACCCTCCACCTCTCCAGATGGATGATGAAGAAATGAAGCCAGCACTCACAACAGGGTCCACTCCTCACCCCCCTGCCTCCCCCACAGTCAGCCAATTAGCCAGGCCACCCCCAGGGATTTGCCAGGTTCCGCTTTACAAGCTAAACCCATCAGCTAATCCCACCTAAAGCCACAGCCACCACCCGTTGAGGGGCTCTGGTTTGCACCTTCTCCATCTGGGCTGCAAGCATCCTGGCAAGAGATGGCTCCATGCCAAGGGCTAGAGCCCCACCAAACATCACTGCGTGCCCTGACTCAGCTTTCACCCATTTCCGCAGCAGCGCAAGACACCTTCCTGTGGTTAACTGACTTGAGCCACCAGGCCACCTGCATTTCCTGCCCTCTGGTTGCAGTGGAAACTGCTGGTTGTCCCCTTCCGTGACGTGGAGAGGAGAGGAATCGGACTCTCAGGCACATCTGGGACCTGGCAATCCAGGAAGCCAGGTGGACCACCACAGAAACCACAGGGAGGTGAAAAGGCAACAACTTTCAATATCTGAAACCCTTAGTGCAGTCTGAAGATGCCTGCATGAAGGGTTTGGGTGCAGCTCTTCCTCTGATCCAGCCACAGCACGGGGACAGCAAGAATGTGCAAGGAGGTTTGGGCTTTTCATCCCAGCCATCTGCTGTGCATGGAGCTGGAAGAGAGTCAGAACAAAATGTCCTTCAAAGAGACCCACATTGTTCAACACCACCCTACAGAAACGGGTGGAATAGACGAGTGCTGTTCTTTAGGCAGGGAAAGTCCAACCAGGACAGCGCTGGCCCCAGCTGCCACATCTCTGCTCCAACACGGAGCATCCATGCGAAGAGCAGCTGTCCCCAGGCCAGCTTCCCAGCAAAGCTTTTGCTTTAAAATGAGACTATTCCATATAAAAGGAGGCGGCAGGGCCTCCACGGCGGGTGTCAGAGGCTTTGGCCATAAGGCAGGGGATACTTCTAAGCCTGTCTCCACAAACATGAGGATTAGCAATTTACTTCTCTTAAAAACAAAATCCAGGATTTTAACATGATCACAGGCTTGGAAAGAAAAATAAACATCATGAAACTGGGAAAGGGAAGGCAGCTCGGTGGTAGCTGAAGTGCTGCTTAAATCTGAATGAGAAAAACGTATTCAAGTCAGTATTTTAATCTTGGTAAACACTGCATGTAAGGACTCTCACACCAGCAAACCCATCAGTAGTAGAACCATCAAGAACTAAAGGAAGCCTTTCAAATAACATCCATAAGTAAAGGTTAATTTATTTCATGCAATAAAGCAAACTGAACATTAATTACCTGTTGGACTGCAAAAGTAACACTGACAACATGCTTGAATTAAAGCAAAAGAAGTGTCTCAGCTAAACTCATGGTGCCCACTGGACTTGCTGTCCCTTCAGTGCTTGGAGAGCACACCTCTATGCAGGACATCAATGACACTCAGCAGGCAGGCCAGCACAGAGAAGCCCCCCACAAAAACCACAGCAAGCAGCTCCCACACAGACTGTGGCCATCCCACCCACCAGGACCACCTCCACCAGCTCCCACACCACGCGGGAGGGTACTGCCAAACCCAGCATGTCCTCCAGCTGCTGTCTCATCTATCCTAGGTGCCCTGAAACCCACCCAACCTGTGGGTGCACAAGCAATGCCCCAACAGCCAGCATGCCCTGCTAACAAATATCAAAGTTAGCTTGTTTGAGAAGACATCATCTGCACATGTGCTCTTTCCCTGGCCATTACCACTGTGTAAAGGCACCAGAGAGTAATTTTGAGATCAAGCAGCTGTAGCCATTAATAATTGGCACTTTAAAACTTCAAAGGGTGATGCTGGCCTCCACAATAAAAACAAGCACACCCAAAAATGGTGGGAAAGAGTTCTCATCACCACTGATCCCACTTCCCAACTGAGATCTGAAAAGCAGAGGTGAGGGCAGTTCATGGGGGGATCTGTGGTGGTGCTGGGATTAGACCCCAAACCTCCTGACTCGCATCCCTGACACCTCCTGTGGCAGCAGGCACAAAAGGACATTATGTGAGCTCATACACAGACATTTGAGAGCATCCCAAAGTCATTGTTAAGCCAGACACCTCATGCCTTACAATATCCTTGTCCCTTGGCCAGTATGAGAGGAATGCTCTTAGGAAAACCACTGAAGCCCAAGATGGGAGAGGCAATGCTTTGTGTCACCCTCAGAAACAAACAACACCCAAGGTCAGACAGGCAAATAGGTATTTGAGGCAACTCGGGGCAGGCATGTGGACCCCCCTGTTTGGCACCCAATGGGTGGCACCCCACTGCACATTCCAGGTGAGTCAGTGAGGTCTGATCATGGTACAATACAGAACGTTGCTTTTGCTTTAAGAAAGCCCGACTCTTCCTATCTTATCAGCAGTTCTGAATCTTAAACCACTCTGTCTTCCACAGAAAGAAAAAACAGAAGCCTCAATGGAAAAAAAAAAAAAAAAAAAAAAAAAAAATTAAAGTCTGAAAACAAGAGACTCCAGATCTTCAGCTGATCATGTTTCCAGCCAAATAAAACAGGTTGATTAATCCACTTGTTCAGACAGCTAAGGCTACCAGAACAACAGGATGTATCCCTTTTGCACCAGAGAAAGCTTAAGACACTTAAACAAAACATCTTCCAGGCAAGGAGAAAGAAAAAAGAAAAAAAGAAAGGATCAGGGCTATAGCATTTGTCTAAACACAAAGCGTTGCAAATGTAGACTGAAGCCAAGTTCCCCACTAAGATAAATGGAAAAGGCTCCATCCATGAACTCCAGCAGAGTTTTGTCTGTTTAAAAGTAACCTGAAGTCTCTGCCTCAAGACCATCAGTGTTCTCATCTCCCAGCACCATCACTCAGCACTGCATCCAACACAAACTTCACCTGAAAGCTCAGCCCTCCAGCCTGCCACTGGGCCTCCCCTCCTCAAGCACTTCATCAATAATCCCATTTATTGCCACTGCCACAGGGCTTTCCTCAGCTCCCTAAGAGCCCTCCCAGATGTGACAGAGACAGGATCAGGCCCCGAGCAGGCAGCCCAAAACAGAAAATCCTGCATCTCCCCCACCTGCCCTCACACACCCATCAGGTCCCACGCAAGCGTGGGCTCTTCCTGGCATCAACTGAGCCGCAAATGCTCCTTCAGACACAAGTAAGAACATCGGCTCCAGTAACACCAAGTTATGTTTAGGCCTGCTGTGCTGCCAGCACGTGGAGATGGACACTGGGGCAACCTTGATGCCAATAAAGCAACTTTGTCTCCAAGGTACCACCCAGCGATGATCCAAGCTAGTCTCCACCCAGCTGGGTGACACTGATGGGAAGGACGTGCCTTCACCTCCTCGATGGGGAGCAGGGGGCACACCGGGGATGGCTACCATGAAGGATGCTGTGGGGGAGCCAGGGCCAGCACCCACGATGCTGCTCCCCAAAGCCGCTAGTAACACGACCGTGGCACAGGTTCGGAGCACCTGCTCCACCATGCCCCTGCTCTGGCCGGGCAGAGCCTCGGCACCCCCACACTACCCATCCAGCCCTACGTGGGTAGGGAGCTGTGACCCCCACCAAGCCTCAGTTCAGCTCCACGCACACGGGACTGGTAGACGTGCGATACTCAGGGGCGTTCCAGCCCGCGGGGGCTTCTCCTTCTGCCCCGAACGGGGATCGCTGTGGCCGGAGGGAGCCCGGGGAGCTGCCGCCTCGTCCCCTATCGTCCCCTGCGAAGCCACCCTCGGACGTGCCTTTGTCCGCCCGGCGAAGGGAGGGAGGGAAGGGGCAGCCCCGTCCCACTATCCGCGGAACCGCTGGCCTCGCTGCTGTCGCCCACCCGCACCCGGTACAGACACACGCGTGGGCCGCTCACCTGTGGGGCCGCTGCTCGCAGCCACCTCCTCCTCCTCTTCCTCCTCCACCGCTACCTCTACCTCCTCAATCTCCTCCTCCGCGGGCGGTGGCGGTGGCGGAGGCGGCGGAGAGCTGCCCCGGGTGGGCACGGCGGTGCCGCGGGGCCGAGCCGGCAGCGTGGTGCCAGGGCTGCCCTCAGCTGGGCCGCCGCTACCGCTGCCGGGCTCGGAAGGCGGTGCGGCGCTGGAGGGCAGCCCGGCGGCGACGGCGGCCAGGAGAGCGGCGAGGCAGAGCAGGGCGAACCCGGGTGCGGTCTTCGGCCGGCGCCTCATGCTGCGGCGCGGCGCTCCGCCATTCATTCATTCATTCGCACGTCTAGGCGCTCCTTCACCCACCGAGAGCGGCCGGGGAGCGGCGCCGGGAGGCGGCGGCTCCCGCCCGCCTCAGCCGGCCATGCCGNGGGGCGGAATCAGGGGCGGGGCGAAGCTGAGGGGGCGGGCCCGCGGAGGCGGGGGTTTGGCGGGGCCGTAGGGGGGGTAACGGCCCCGGCCCCTCAGAACCCCCAGCAAGGGGAGGCTGCCTCCTTTATGTCTGTGTAGATGTGCTGTATTTTTGACGCACACTACTAATTTTTAAGATGTTTTGTTATTTGTAATATTTTTCTTATTTTCATTTTTAAATTATTTTTATTTGTAAAATTATAATCCCCTCACTCTCCTCAATTTTACAAAACAATAAGGAGGGAGCCAGGATGCGCAGCGGGACACAAAGCAGGTTGTCAGTGGAGTCCATCGCTGCCGGAGCATGCTCCCTCCACCCACCGGTGCAGGGCTCCGGAGGGGTCCAGCGGGTTGGGGGGTGTCACCACCCTCTCAACACAAAACAACCCCTACCCTCCGCAGTAACCTCTGTCCATCTCCCCCTTTCCACCTCTATCATCTCCACAGCCCATCCCCACGCCCACCTTAATCCCCTTCCCCTTTGTGCTGCTCATCTCCAGGGCTGTTTCCCACGGACCAGCTGTAAGGACAATGAAACCTTGGGGTGCACTCCGGCTGCCGACCATCCAGGGTCCTGATGAGGTGGACACCAGGCACTCAGTGACCTTGGCCAAATCCCCCGCCCTGGTCCCTCAAGAGGGATGGGTAGCGCAGCGAGGAAGAGGAAGCAGAGTGACACACATATTAATTATTTATGGACCCCAACTGGGTGATTGCTGGTTCACACACGTTGAAGCCAGACGCGGGTGTGTGCCACCAGCCTGGTACGGTGGGGACAGCGCTGCTGTGATCAACACAAAGGCACGTGGCGGCTCGCCGGGGTGTGCCCGAGCAGCTGGGTGGGCCGTATGGAGCCGTATGGGCAGCAGCTGTCTCCACGCATCCCACTCCGGGAAGGTGCATAGCACTGGGGGCACGGGGGTTCTTGGCTTCCTGTCCCTGCCCATAGGTAAGTGGCAGAGCTAGGAGAGTGCATCATCTCTTGTTCTTGCAGGAAGCAGTGGATGCTGACAAGTGTCTCTGAGACTGGACAGCCCCACCTTCACCCATCACACAATCTAGGCTGCCGGTCCTTCTCTAGTGCAGTGTTTTGAGGTTGTCTACCAGGGAAACTCTGACCGGCACAGCTGCTGTGGGCTGATTACTCTGCAGTAACTCACTACCCCTCCCCTATATCCATCCCCTTCCCAGAAATAAATGGGACTTTATTCCTGCATAATAATGTAATTATTATTCCCCAGCAGCTCCGCTGCACCGTTTCCCTCATGGAGAGAAACCCTTCTGAGATCTGCTTTTTGTAATCATCATCAACCTGTCACTCCCCACAGGGATTGAGGAGTCTCTTGGATCAGGGTGAATACATCTGCAGAGAGGGAATGGTGTGCTGCTCATGTCTCTCCTCCAGCAATCCACCTGAGATTATTGTCTGTGGAATGGGAAGGAAGAAGCCAAGTAAAGGAATGATTGTTAAAGAAGGAGATGTCTGGAACAAAGAAATTTCTTTGTTTTAAATAAAAACTGCACAGGCTCAGCAGCCAAAGAATGGACCCTGTGCCCATCTCCTGGCTCAGGCTGCTCCTCCCGAGAACCCACACAGCACAGGCTGCCAGAGCTGCTCATCTGGTTTCCAAAATACTATATTCTGCTTTTCTGCTTGGGAGGAGCAGTTAAGCCTGTCACAACCTTTCATCTCTTTATCCTCAGGTGCCTCCATGCTGTCACCCTGACACAGGATGGAGGAAGGAACATGTTGGCTGGGTCAGACATCCTTGGGGCATCCCTATCCCAGCACGACCCATGAAAAACAGGACCTCAGAGACTGGATCAGGTGCAAAGTCAGAGACTCTTGCTGCCCGGCTGGTTTATTTCAGTGCTGACTTACCATGAGAAACAAACAGCAACGGCAACCAGCAATCTGACTGCCTCTGATGTATTGGTAGGACACAAACCCCAAAACCTTTGTGGTAATGCCATGTTCTAGTGGCAGCACGGGTAGAAACCACAAGGGGTGACTTCCCATGTGGTGGAGACCACCAGCAGGTACTACAGCTGCCAGTCTGCCTTGCAAGTGTCAGGCAAAGCCTGTGCCAAAGTCTGGCGAGAGGCTGTGGCAAGCGCTGGGTGAAGTAAATGGAGGAATTTTAGTTATGCTGGGAGTGGTGAGACACTGGTCCAGGTTGCCCAGAGAGATGGTAGAAGCCACATCCCTGGTAACATTCCAGGCCAGGTGGATGTGGCTCTGAGCAATCTGGTCTAGCTGCAGATGTCCCTGCTCAAGGCAGGGGCTTTGGACTAGACGACTTTTGAAAGTACTCTCAACCCAAAACATCCTGTGACTGTGTGATTCTCTGGTGCGGTGCCGTGTCCCAGGCCCTGCTTCGGGACCGCTTCAACAAGGACTCGCCGCTCCCCCTGTTGATCTCAAATATAGTTGCAAGTGCTCCAGAGCCCTGAGCACCGTACCCAAACCATCCCCATCCCGAACCCACCCCCAAAAAAAAAAAAAAAAAAAAAAAAAGTACCCGAAAAGCCTCTGATTGCTGGCAAGGGCATCCAGCCGGGATGCCAGAGGCATGGAGCAGACTTGCGCTGGTACCACGATACTGAAATTTTCATGCTTCCCCTCTTTTTATGGCTTACTTTTTGCAGCGAGAAGGTGAGAACTGCACGTCTGAACAGGATGGATCCTTGGGGAGCGAGCAGGACAGACACAGAACCCAGGTTGTGAGCAGGCAGCTGCTTTTTTCATAAGTTTTAAGGATATCGACACCCTCCCCAGAATTGTTCTTATTCCATCAAATCAGCAAGATTTCCTTCCCTGGTGGAAAGTTTCCATCAGATATTTAGCAACCAGCTCTTTCTCTGACCTATTTGCAAGCCCCAAGCCACTCTCTCCACCACCCACTGCTTGAAAGCTTTGATAATTCAATGAGATGTTAATTCTGGCACACACAACACAAAAACTTTCTTTTATTAATTTTTTTTTCTTAATTATCATTAATTGCAATGCAAGAGTAAGAAATCCTCACCACAGATTTCGCTTTCAAAGCACCCAGCAGCATTTTGCTGCACAACTCCCATTAAGTCCACTTGTATTAAGTGGTTTTCAACAGTCCCCTGTGCTCTGGGGCTGGCAGAGCCCAGAAAGGATGGGGCTGCACAAATCTGCCGTGGGGTCTGAGAAGCAAAGCTAAAGCACAGCCTGGCCAGGGTGTGTAGGTGGTAGCATGTGGCTGCTTCAAAAGCACTCTGCAAAAGGGCACTGTCGCTTGTAAGCACATCAGGATTGTCTTTTAGGGCAAAATGATGCTCTAAATGCAAAAAAATTATTAGTGAGACCTTCATGTGCTTTGTCAGAGCACCCAGGGTGGGATCCTGAGCTGCACACCATACTGGAAACTTTCCCACCTTCATTTAAGAGCTCAGCTCAATGAATCTCAATGCATCTTTGCCTCTGAGGAGGATGCTCTCCCCTCTCTTTGCAGAGCCCTGGCAGGCATTGCCCTGGTTTGATGGAGATCCGTATTTCAGTTGGCTGTGCCTCCTCAGTGGATATTTGCATTACTCCACATGCACATTTATTATTTGTTTTATTCATCAGAGTGGTTGAGAGGCAAAATCCTCAGAAGCACCTCTGCAAACCTGTACACGAGACACAGGAACTGACTTAAAACACAAGCAGGAGTCATGGCTTTCTTTTCACTGCTGGAGGCAAGTAAACAATGTCTGTGCTGGGAAGCAAAGAACTTCAGAATCCTTCTGTTTTCATGACCAGGCCAACATCAGCAACTAGAAGATGAGAATTAGAATGCAGAGCTCTGAGTCTTCATCTCTTTCTCCACATATTTTAAAAATAACACACACACATTCCCCTTCTATGTGGTTGTTCTGAAGCAGCAGCCTTGCCTTAGCTAAGTGCCTGCATTTTCCTCTGATTTGAATATAAATGAAAGTGAGTGAATTGAAAATGGAGCCTGGAGAGCTGTCTCTGCAGGCATGTGCCTGCTGGTGGTGGGAGTTAGTGAGCAGAGACCAGGAGCCCCACCTTGGGAAAGGGAAGAGCATCTGCAGCGTGTCTGGGCTTCCATGAGGTGACAACTTCCTCCTTCTTTGGGGTCCGATTGCCTTGTATGCTGTGCTTTAGGGGACTTACCCTTGCATTTGTCTCCATAAAGACTTTGCTTTACAAGTGCATTTGGTTGAATGCTCCTGGCATGAGCCCGGGAAAGTCCCATGACCATGGTGCTGAGCATCCCTCCCTCTGGCTCTCTGCAAACCCTCCCAGGAGGAGTCTTGTGGGCACAACTGGGAATGGGCATCCCTTCACTCTGGCAATGAGCCACCCTGCAGCCTCTGAAGGTCTCACACAACTTTATTATTATTATTATTATTATTATTATTACACAGAGCAACTGCAGTGATGAAAGAGCAAATGTCTGGTGTTTTTTCTTGCAACTTCCCAGACAGAAGAAAAAAAAAAAAAGAAAAAAGAAGTCATGTCCCCAGCCAACAGGGCTGCAAAATGCCACGTGCCACAGCAGCCGCCGCTCCTACCGTGAGTATAAACAAATTCAGCCTTAGCTCAGGTCTGTAGTCATCCCAAACAAATGCAATTTGCAGCCAAACCTCCCTCTCTTGCAGGGGTGAACATTGGCAGGAGCAAGGAGCAGGACACACTGGTGGCATGTGCACCACTAATAGATTCCAAATCTGCGCATACTTAAAGAGCAGCTTAACTTTAAGCACATCAAGGTCGCACAAATGTAAAGCTAAGCTCCTTTTCCCATCAAAAATGTCCTACAAATGTGAAAGACTGAATAATTTGCCAGAGCATATGTTTATTGCTGCTCTCTGAGAGGTTGGATCAAAAGAGCTAACCAGGGAGGGACAGCTCCACACTACTGACCTTGATCGCTCAGAAGCTTGTGCCAGGCGAGGTTTAGGCTGGGTATTAGGAAACAGTTCTCCCCCAAAAGGGTTTTCAAACCCTGAACCAGGCTGCCCAGGGAAGTGGTGGAATCCTTATCACTGGAGGGGTTTAAAAGACATGTAGTTGTGGTGCTGAGGGGCACGGTTTAGTGGTGGACTTGGCAGTGCTGGCTTAACAGTTGGTCTCAATGAAGTTAAAGGTCTCTTCCAACCTTTACAATGCTGTGATTCTATGGTTCTGTTCCACAGGCAATTTTGGGACTTTAAAATGTGTTTTCATCTCCAAATCCTCTTGTCCATCTCAGATTTGCTGGAGGAGGTTTTCAGAAGTGTTGAGCAAGAAGAATTGCATTGAGGCTCAGCAGACAAGGAGGGTGCCTCAGGTGCAGCTGGAGCACAGCATTGTCGGCAGCCTCAGGATGCAGCCCAGGAACTGGCATTTTGCACATATGGAAGATTGAAATGAAATCAGTCTGAGTGGGAATATGAAAAGTAAATGGAGCAATTTGTTGTAATGAAATGCTTTGGGAAAAAAATTATCCTCTGAAGGTCAAAACGAATGGTTCAGATATTTTTCTCCGTCAATAATTTCCTACATGATCCCACAAAACGGTTTGATTTCAGCAAAACCACTCTCCAATAATAGGCACTTCCACTGAAGCCCTTCCTACCCTTCCTGCTGCCAAAAGAGCTTTGCTTGCAGCTGAGCTCCCCATGGGACTGCAAAGAGGGGCAATCCCCCTGGAGCTGGTCCAATCCTGGGGATGACAGCCCCAGTGCATCTCTCAGAGGCTCTGGGAAGCTGCTGTGGCTGCAGTCACACCCATGTGCACCCACCGGCAGCTGCTCCAGGCTCCCACTTGCAGATTGTCCTTCCCACTCCCCTTTTGCACACAACATCCCAGGTCTGTGCACACACANCAAGGCCTCCTCCAACCTGGCCTTCAACACCTCCAGGGAGGGAGCAGCCACAACCTCCCTGGGCAACCTGTGCCAGTGCCTCACCACCCTCACTGTAAACAACTTCCTCCTGACATCCAGTTTCAATCTTCCCTCTGCCAGTTTAAACCCATTGCCCCTTGTCCTGGCATTGCAAGACCTTGTCAATAGTCCCTCCCCAGCCTTCCTGTAGCCCCCTTCAGATACTGGAAGGCTACTCTAAGGTCTCCTGGAACCCTTCTCTTCTCCAGGCTGCAGAGCCCCAACTCTCTCAGCCTGTCCTCAGAGCAGAGCTGCTGCAGCCCTCTGTTCATCTTTGTGGCCTCCTCTGGACCCACTCCAACAGTTCCATGTCCTTCCTATGCTGGGGGCTCCAGAACTGTACACTGTACTCCAGATGGGGTCTGATGAGAGTAAAGTGGGAGAATCCCCTCCCTTGTCCTGCTGGCCACGCTTCTCTTGATGCAAGGTCCATTCTCTTTCCCACCATGCATGCCTTCTTTCACACCCAGAAGTTTTTCCTTGCCTCTGAAACAGTCTGAAACAAGCCTCTGGATATTTCTTCTCCAATGCATCCTCCAGCATCCTCCCTCTCTAGACGTCTCTCACCAGTCCCTGGCTCCCTGGGTGCTGCATTCCTGACTTTGAGAGGCCTCACTCCATGGCAGGTGCTTTCTGTTCCACTTTTTATTTCTGCTTCTGCAAATGTGTGGCACAAAACAGGGACAATCCTGACACTCGATGGGAGCTGAGGAGCATCCCTTCAAACAAGATTTAGAAAAGCAGTGTGGGGAGTGTTTCCATACTACCCATCCACAGAAGGGAGCAGCAAATCCTCTTGCCGTTTGATGGCAGACTGAGGAGGCAAGTCCTCCAGCATGAGACACTGAGCTACTAGGGATTATACAATTCTTTTGATAAAAGGCTTTTCTTCCAGAGCCTGTTAGCAAATCTCTTGCTAGTACCCATCCTAAAGCACTGCTAACACTTGCAATCTCTCCTGCTTTCTGCCACTGACATGCATTTTGCCTTTCACTCCAGGGCTCAGCTTTTTTTCTTTTTTTTTTTCATTGAATGTTGCAAGCATTTTAAGACATGGGATGTGGGATGGGAGGAAATAAGAGATCAAATTAAACAACTCTTCCTCCATTCTCTAACAAAGGCACTGGCCACACTGAGCCAGGTGCTCTCCCCAGAGCCCAAGCTCCTTCCCAAAATGTTCAAGGCTAATTTTGGTGTTTGAGTTTTACCATGTGTTTGTTTTACGGAATCCCCAGGAGGCTCTGGTAAGGCTGTGGCTCATCCCAGCTGGCAGTGGGGCTTGTGCTGCAGCACCACATGAGGAATGGAGCTGGAGGATGAAGCTGGAGCTGGGATCAGACTAGACTGAAGCCCAACTAGGTGCAGCATTTGGGATGAGATGCCATCAGCATCAGGCCATTTCAGCTGCCAGAGCTTTCATTCCCCTGCACGATTTAGGAAAGTCTCAGCGTGAGTGCAGGACAGAAGGTCCTTGATATTCACAAAGGTGCTGGTGAGACACTGAGTGGCCATTTCCGCTCTAACCTTGGATAATCCATCAGCCCACAAAGCAAAACTTCTCATTGCAGGTGATAGAACAAGAGGAAATGGCCTGGAATCGTGCCAGGGGAGGTTTAGATTTGACTTCAGGAAAAATTCCTTTACTGCAAGAGCAGTCAGGCACTGGAACAGGCTGCTTGAGGAGGAGGTGGAGTTACCATCATTGGAGGTGTTCAGGAAACATGTGGACATGGCACTCCAGGACATGGTTTCATGGCCATGGTAGCCTAGGTTTGACTGTTGGACTTGATGACCTTAGAGGTCTTTTCCAGCCAAAACAATTCTATAATTCTATGATTTCTGCTTCTCCGACAAGGGCTTGTGACCAAGTTCTACCACTACAAGAAGGCGGCGAAACCAGGGACCACCACGTCCCAAAATCCAACCGTGTCCAGCTGCTCTCAGCTGCCAGGAGTGGGGGCCACAGGGAAGGAGCCTGGGAGCAGGCTGAGCTGGTGGGAACAGGGCCAGGCACGGCAGGGAGGGCGGGAGCGCAGAGGAAGGGGCCTTCCTATTGTCCAGAACAAAAGACCAGATGTGCGCCCAGGGTAGGGAAAATCCCACCCTCCCAAAGCCAGTTCTGCCGTTTCCACTCGGAAGGGCCTGCAGGCTCTCATTACCAGTACGTTCTGCACCAGCGCAGCTAAAGCCCTTCTTAAACTGATTTCATTAACTCGGGAAGCTACTCGTCCACCCACTTACAGCAGATTCCTCTGACCAGTTGTACCCTGGCCAGGCATGCAGATATCTGTGCCAAAGGGTTGCTTTTGCTTTGCCTCTGATTGTTGGGTTTGGTTTGGGTTTTGTTTTGTTGGGTTTTGTTTTTTTTTTTTTCCCCTCTTAAAAGCCAATAAGCAAAATAAAGCCCCAAGATGGATTTTTATTTTGGTTCTTTTCTTGGCTGCATTCTTGCTCCTGAGTTAATGTTCTTCATTAGTCCTGCTTAAAAGCCCAAGTGTAAATGCTAGAGCATCCTTTGGGATGTTACTTCATCACTGAGTGTGTCCATGCAGTTGTTTTACTCTGAATGTATCCATACAATCATCTAAACCCAGTCATCTCGACCGGGTTGGCCCCTACACATTGTTAATTTGTGCCTTGGTTAACACAAATCTTTCAGAAAAGACCTCAGTCTTCATTTCAAGACACTAAGAATGCAAACCCCACCATTTTCCTTTGGATTTGTTCCAAAATGTTGGACCCATTGATTGTTGGGTTGTTTGTTGTTTTTTTTTTGGGGGGGAAGGGTGTTAAACAATGAAGGTGATTAATTTCCAGTTTGACTTCATCTGGCTTTTGCTTCCAGCCATCCATTTGTGTTTCCCCCCTCTGCTAGATCACAGAACCTGCACTGCTCACTCTTTTTCTCCCCGTGAAGGTATTTCTACACTGTCATCAAGTCACCTCTCAACCTCTTTTTTTAATAATGCAAACAGATGGAGGTCTTTAAGTTCTCCCCCCTCTAAGGTTTTTTTTCTCCAGTGCTTCAATCATTTTTATAGCTCTTTTCAACACTCTCCAACACGTTCTCTTAAATACAGACACCTGAGCTGGATGCAAAATTCTCAGTCTGCCTAGTCCCACAAAAAGGCAAAATCTTCTCCCAGCTCCTACTCACCATTTCCCCTCTCACCACCCAAGAATCTCACTCAGTCTTTTGGCTAAACCGTCACACATCACCAGGAAGCTTCTACCAAGCTGATGCTCCACTACAACTCCCCAAGTCCTTATATATAGCCAAACCAGATCAAAGGACTCCCTTTGCTAAGGCTGGAGCTCCTCCTTCCTTCCTAGGTGTTCCTCACTGAAGTGCTCCAATTCCACATATATCTAAGCTGTAATAGCATCATTTGGTCTTTGATAAATGCTGAATACTGACCTATAACCTGGGAGAAGGGAGATGTTGCTATTTTGGGTGTTTTTTTTTTTTTTTGCATTAGATGTTGCTATTTCCCTGTTATTCCTTGTTTTCTATTCCCTGTTATCACCACTCCCAGGGTTTGGCTCTCAAGGGTGGCAGACATCCATGTATGGCTGGGCTCAAGTCTGAAGACCCTTGCAGAGGAGAGGATGGAGCCAGCTGGCCACACTTGGGTCATATCCAGGTGCCATATGTGCTTGACTGTGTACTGGGCAGCAAGCACAGCGACAGCACTGGGAAGCCCTGGTAGCCAGGGCAGCCCCAACCTCATGCCATTTCCCTGGCCAGGTTTCAAAGGAGATCAGCACTGGTAAAAGGGAAAGATTTTCATCATGGGCACATAGTCAAGCCAAGCTCTTTGGGGCAGCATAGCTGCCAGTATCACACCCAGAGCTCCTGGGAGCTGAAATACCTGTAAGTCTTCTCCTCACGCCTCTATTCCTCTCCCAGTTCAGCATTGCAGAGTTTACATCCACTGCTGGGAACAACTGCCCACCAGCAGCCTCTGAGTTGCAAGCAGCCTGGTCATTCATAAGCATTATTTAAAGAGGTCTAAATAACACCCTGGGAAAAATGCTTCTTACTGGAGAGCTGCCGACAATTCCCTTCTCTTTGCCCAGCAGCTGATTTCTCTGTGGCCCGCACATTATCAGGACAAAAAGGATGCTTATTCCGCTGGGAAATTTCTCTTTCTCAGGAAATGAGGTGAGGCTTGGCTTGTGTCCGTCCCGCTGCTGTAGCTGTGCGGTGGGTGGGCAGGGGAGGCAGGAGGAGATGGCAGCAGCCCACCGCTGCATGTCAGTGTTGCTCCACGCAGCGCGCCCAGCTGTGCAACATCTGCCTCCAGCGCCGGAGCGAACCCATTCACAACAAAAGCGTCCCCGGGGGGAAGGCGGCTCAGGGGGTGATGTGACAGCACTTCCTGGGCAGGTGGGCAGTCCTCTCTGTGTGCCACGACCGGGCAATGGTGCCAGGCTCCCACAGAGGGCTTAAACGGTGGGATCCTTGACCAGGGTGCGTCCCACCAAATAGGCGAACTGTGATCCTGGGGTGTGACACATCTCAGTCCTCTCTTGAGCCCCATGAAAAAGGTAGCACCCTCCTAAACCCCACCACAGGGGCTAGCTCAGCACAGCTGTGAGGGTAAAGAGTCACCCAACATTCCCACTCCCCAGGGACCAGATTCAGGAGTCAAAGCCAGCATGAGACAAGACAGTGCTGCTGTACCTCCACTGAACAGCAGTGCCAAGACCTGTGGCTCCACTGCTGGGCTCCCCAGCTTAGCAGCCTTCCCACATAGCTCACCCAATGCCCAGGGCAGAATCATGGGTTGGGTTGGGTTGGGTTGGGTTGGGTTGGGTTGGGTTGGGTTGGAAGGGACCTTAAAGATCGTTTTGTTCCAAACCCCCTGCCATGGGCGCTGACACCTTCTGCTAGACCAGACTGGGATCAGAAGTGACATTACACAGAACATCCCACTGGGGCTGTGCATGGCTGCCCATGAAAACCCTCCAGTGACACAGAAGAGAGACAACATCTCTGCACAATGAATAGTTGCTGCCAGAGTTAATGATGTGGAGTATTCAAACCTCCACACCAGCCTCATGCAGCCCTTGCTGAATTTAACAGTTACTCAGGCTTTTGACTCCCTCCTCTCCAGGTCTTGGTGGAGAAGAAATCTGCAATGTGGAGTCTGGATTCTCCATTGCCTTGGTAACATATTTCCCCGTTGTGTACAGCACCTCAAAGAAATACTTATTAAAGGTGTGAAGAAAAAGATGAAAGGTGGCATGGCTGCCAGAGGAAACACTGTCCTGGGAACCCAACGTGATTCCCACCTGCAACCACAGGTCCATGACTGACCCCACAGGTGGCCAGGGGGGGATATGTGGTTTTGTGAAAAGGGAAACAAAAGATAACAATTTTGCTCTAGTTTAGTGGAATAACAATGCTGATGGTGCCTCACACAGGGGTAGGGGGTTGGAAATTCATCTGTCCAGAAATGAACACAGCTCGTGTTGATTCTGGAGGCAGAGGGGGGTGTTGAATTCAAAGGCTGCAGATTTGTTGGCTGTGTGCCTGAGTCTTACAAACAGCCAGGAGGCCTTGTCCAGGTGTTGCAGCAGGCATGAAGTGAGCCAGCTCAGTTCAGAAGATGTCCTCACCCTTTGTTCAGCAAATTCAGTGGCGGGTTCAGGAGGAGAAGCCATTCTCTAGGTCAGCAACACTTCTCTGTGCCTTGGTTTCTGATCTCAAAAAGGAAAAAAAAAAAACAAGCAACCAAACAACCAACCAAACAAAAAAAAAAATCACAAGAGGAGGCAGGCAAATTTCCAGCCTTATGAGAAGGTCCTGAGGATTTATTTGTCAAGCCTCTCAGTGGTAGCATTTCCCTGTCAAGTCTCTCAGTGGTAGCATTTGCCTAATACCTGTCTTCATGAGATCTCCAGTGCCTGCACGTGAAATTCATCCTCACTGCATCCCTGGAGTGAGCTCCCAGGATCAGCCTGGACAATGCAAGACAGCAGCCACCAAACCATGGACATGGATTCAAGGAAATTACCTGAATCAGCTATTTAGCTTGGGGGTTTTTTTGTGTGTAATTAATTTTTAGCACTAGGGTTTGCTGTATGACATCAGTTGCAGAGAAAGCCCAGCAGTTGGCATAGGCATTGGCTTATAGACAAAGTGTTGTGGTGCCCCACCACAACCTCAGCCACACAGGCTGTCCTAGAAGAGGGTTTTTCTCTTTGAAACCCAATTGCTACAGCAGTATCCACAGAACGCTGCTGTGCTCCAGGGAGATGACAGCCCAAATCCTGGCTGGCTTCAGGACTGACCGCAGCAGGGAGCAATCAAGTTGGAGCCGTGAAGGCAGCAGCAAGTCGTGACCCTCTTCTGGTGAGCCCGAGAGGCTGTGTGACCTGCTGGGGAGGCTTGGGGGCAGATTACTCACACCACAAGTATGAGCAAGCAAGGAAGGATGGCCGTGTGGGGCTGCATTGCTGAGCTGGAGCTGAAATCAGAGATGCAGAGAGCCGGGGGAGATGTTGGGAGAGCTACTCAGCCTCTGCAGGGTCCTGTGCATCCCCCAGCACTGGCAGCCAGCCCTGGAGCATCATGAGCAACTGTCTGATGGGCAAGAATGCAGAAAATTAGGCCCTGCCAAGTCCTGCATGCTTTCCTCACCCAAACTCTTTATGAGCTTGACCTGTATGAATGCTGCAAGTACCAGCTGTGCAGTTATGAATGAACTTGCAGACTACCTTATGGGTGCTAGAGAGCAAGCAGAAGTCCCCAACCTGACAGCTAGTGGAGTAGTTTTGAAGCTCTGCCCCGTGTTTTGGCTGCAGTTTGGCTCACTGTGCTGTCTAAGCTGGATGTGAGCTTTCCCCTCCCCAGCCTTGTATTACATGGATGTTTCTGTGCAGCCAAGAGATTTGCTTGGTGGCTCTAACATCAGCTTGGGAAATGATCTCTCAGCCAGGAAGTTATATAAAGCACATTCCCTCCAATGAGCAATGTGTCTGTTGGCACCATGGACCCTGTACAAGGAATATCCATGGTGATGGAGCCCACAGCATCTCACCCACAAAGAACAGAAGTACAGCTCTGATTTAAAGAGGTGCAGGTGCTTGGGGGGAAAAAAGCACTTTAATAAAGTCATTATTCTGTTGGACAAGGCAAGCATATCAAAATCAAAACGTCAAAAGCTCATGGCCATTCCACAGAAGCATCAGTTCAGGGACAGAAGAAACACATTGCTTCTATCAAGCCACAACATCCTCTTTCCAAACTTTTGGAATGAGTTATCTTGAGGTTTTCCATTTTTAAGCAATTTCTTTTTTTTAATATCTAATTTTAGAACATAAAATAAATCAACATGAAAACAAAAATGTTTTCAATTATTAAAATCTCTTTGACCAAGCACAAAGTATTTTTTTCCAGCCTGACTCTCACAGAGAGTTTTGGAACTTTCCAAAGTCTCTCCTGGCTCGAAGAAAAGTCCTTGTCAGGTCTCAGATCCCCAACCATTCTGTCCACAGCAGACACAGAGATGTGTGAAGACAATCAACACAGCACTGCACTGGAATCCTCTGGCCCTGCTACCAAGGGTGAAACTCATCCTTGCTCTGAGAACCAGCACAGGCCACACGAGTTATGTTGCTCTTCAGAGCTCATGCAGCACTGAGGTCTTGGATGACTGACAACACAAGGGTCACCATCAGCTGTTCTCCTGAAAAGGAAGTCTTGGCTTTATCATCATAAAGCATCTGCAACACTTTGTGCTTGAAGCAAAACCTCCTCCAGTGTGGATTCTTCCTGATGGTGTCCCAAATGTCATCTGTCACTTCAGAAAGTCGTTTAATCTGCATGCCCAGCCAAATGATGAGCCAGGCTGGAGGGTAGAGAAGGATATGCTATTTCCAGGAGCAAGCAGGTGCTGTGAATGTGCTGGGGGAGGGGAGTGGATTGGATCCCTTTCCCAGCCAAAAGTCCCATCAAGAGCAGTCCTGCAATGCCAAGCACCTTGGCTTCACAGCCAGATGACAAAACTGGACATCTTTATGCAGCAGAAAGCGCACAGATTATATTTCCAAGATTTGCTCACTGTTATTCTTTACTCTGTGCATTATTATTTACTTTGTGCATTCAGATAATGAGGGCTTGCAAGGGAAAATGTGACAAAGGATCTCAGCCCAGCAAGGCACACAAAGCACACACAGGTATATGGTTTCAAACCAGCTTAGCTACCAGCCCAGCAGAGCATGTGCACAGCTGAGCCACCAAGGAAGGCAAGCAGAAAGGCAGCTCCTATGTCTGGTGACCCACTTTGACCATGAGAGCTCTGCAAACAAGACAGTATCTGATAATCTGCTGCTGCTGGTTTTCTGCCACCCTGAGGTGTGCACAGCACCTTCTCCTGCCCTGGCCTCTAGGTGTCTTTTGCCTGTGTTTAAGGCAATAAAAACAAGGGACTTGTTGTTGGACACCTGGAGTGTAAGACTTAGGAGTTATTTGATTGCTGTGTTCAAAAGGTTGAAGGACTGAAACCATCAAGTTGATGATGGCTGAGGCACCCCAGAGGGAAGAAGGGAAGTGGAGCTTTCTGGTTTTACAGGCAGAGCTCTGTCCTTCTGCTTAGTGCAAGCACAGGGCTCTGCCATTCCCCTGCATCTGAGGCTGCCCTGTGGCTCACAAGCTCAGATGTTCACTGCCCAAAGAACTGCAGCGTCCTCATCAAACGCATGGAGCAATCCTCCCTTCCTGCAGTAACAGGCTCCTTCCAGCGCCTTGCAGCACTCACACTCATTAATTCACCCAGAGCCACATCTAGCCACACGTTTCTGAGCAAATCCAACCTCCCCTGTTAGCAGTCAGCACTTAGAGCTCTCCCTTAGATATTTTCATCTGCTACAGGCAGACTCACACGTTGTTTCCCAGCTCTTTTGAAACAATCTCCCCATGGTTACCTTCTCCTCCTCTGCCTTCCCCAGCTGCTCCCATCCTCATCCCCTGCAAAGAGCCTGGCAGGAGACAGGCACAGGCCAAACAACTCCACAATTCTTTCCACAGCCTCAGAAGCAGAAACTTTTGTTGTGAAATCTCTTGAAAAAAGTAACTGTATCTTTACAAACACCGTAGGAGAAAAAGCCTCTTTCAAGATCTAAGGGAAGTCAGGACAAACAGCACAGCAGCAGGAGAGGAGCAGAGGGGTCCTGTGCCCAAAGGGCAAGTGAAGGGGCAAAGGCAGGGGAGCACAAAGGGAAATGCTTCATTAACTCCTCTTGAGGTTATCTGCTCCGTTTGAAAGCTAATGCCTCCTCCAGAACGGTACAATGCATCAACTTGGAGCCCAGGCCATTACAGAGTTACTCTCTGGAACCAGGGACACTTCTGCTGGGGCCTCTCTTAGGGCTGCCTTTAACCAGAGCCACCTGCCACAGCCCAGCCAAGCTAATGATCTGCCCTTCTGCTACTCCTTTCATGTTTTCTGAGATCACCTGCCTCTGTGATCCTGTAATGTTAGCCAGGAACAGATCTGGAACTAAGTGGCTGCAGTTTAAGGGGGGGATTTTTTTCTCCATGTGCTTCCCCAAGTCCCTGTGGTTTTTCAACTAGGCTGAGCTGCTCAGCTGAGCATGGTCATGTCTCAGCACAGCAGCACTGAGGGGAATGGGGTTTGTAGGAATTGAGGTTCTCCAGGGAGTAAAACCCCCTGGATGGAGTCTCCTGGAGGTGCCCGTGGCCTTCTTCACATGGCTTCACAGCATGTCTCCCATTTAGCTGTACCCAGTGGGCATCCAATATCCTGGAGCAGGCTTGAGATGGCACCAGGCAGCTCAACCCTATAGGGTCCTGTCTCAGAGCTCATTTCTTCCCTCTCTCTCTCAGAGACAGCTGTTTACATTTTTGTTTGTGTGAATAATCTGAAATATGAAGGCTTTGCTTTGCTTTTCATCCCATTAGATAATATTAATTACTGCAGGGAGCCAAGTAGCTTGGAAAAAGGAGGGGGAAAAAAATACCCTGGAAAAGTTGCAGGCTTTGCAAGTATTTAAAGGGCCATCTGCATCTCCTCCAAAACTGTAAAGACTAACGAGAGCAGCAGTAGCACAGATTTAGTCAGTAGACATCACAGCATGATTCTGCTCCTGTCTCAGCCAAGAACACAGGGCTTGCTATTCTTCAAGCCCTCCTCTCTGTTAGGAATGTTGCTGAGAAGATTTTTGGATGTATGGCAGTGCTTGATCACTGCAAGGAATCACCTGGACTTTTGGGTCAAATGCCAGCTCTGCTCTCTGTCTCCTCTACCCACATGCATTTCACCTTGTGGCATCCCCTTTAGAGCTGCTGCATATCGTCTCCCCATAGGTTTTCCCACAGCATGGCTGGCCATCACTAAGTCACCTGACTCTTGCCAACCTCACCTGGTTGCATCTGGTGACTGTAGTGCCACCACACTTCCTTCAAAAGGTTGTCAAGACCTGGCCTGGGCTGCCTAAGGCAGTGGTAGAGGTCCCTATCCCTGGAGCAGTTCCAAAGCCATGGAGATGTGGTGCTAAGGGACACAATTTAGTGGTAACCTGGCAGTGCTGGGTCAGTGGTTGGACTAGATGATCTTAAAGGTCTTTTCCAACCAAAACCGTTCTGTGATTTTGTGTGACTCAAGCAGACAAGCAGTATCTGCTGGTGGGCAGGGATGCAAACAGAAATGCAGGTATCCTTTACCCACTGCCTCACGTGCACGGATGCCTCTCTGCACAACCCTCACTGGGGGTTGAGGTACTGGTCCTGAGAGAAACAGCTCCTCACTTCACATCTGGACACAGATATTTGTTATATATAACAAGGGAAGTCTGAAATCCATTTAAACATGTGCAGTGAGACAGGCTGTTTAAGAACAATAATAAATAACAACAGGTTTGTTCATCTGTTTGGAGCAAACATCTTCTCCAGACAGTCATTCCTGCCTCCTGCCTGTCTGATGTTAGGCAGGACTACTTATCCCTGGCTCTGGTCTTTTGTTTGGACACCAGCCAGGAGCAAAGCTTCCAGGTGGATGATGCTGATTTACAGCCCAGCTACGCTTCCTGCTATATTTACACTGGGTTTGGGGGCTTGGTCTGTGTGCCTGTGTGTGAATTACTTGTCAGGGAAGTCATCAGCTTTGAAATACAGGAAGGAAACAGCAGCAATTGAAGGAAATGGGAAGTGAAATTCAGTCACAAATCTTGTATATTAATTCCTGTGCCATCCCTCTGCTTCCTCAGCACTTGCCTTGGGAAGCCCCGCCTGTTCCTGGTTTTTCAGATATTATATTGCTGTAAATGTCAGGCATTTGAAGAACAATGCTATCTATTAGCATGTAAAAGAGTATTATTGTCTGCAAGTTACTAGGTTCAAAGGCGGCATTGTGCCTGACAAATTACCGTCTGCAGCTCCCGGCAAACATGTCTGCAGGAGATGATGGCACTGAGGTTATCACCAAACCTAAAAGTGCTCAGCAAAAGGAGAAAACGAGGTAGGAAAACTACAGATATCTTCAATTTGCTATCCTTTCATATGACTATCAACTTACCCTTTGGAAATAACCTTGCCTCCTTCTACTTCTATACTCAAAATGATGTTAAAATGAGAGACCCCTCCAAAACATAACCTAAATCATCTGCTGCAAAGAGCATGTTCTGCCTGGTCCCCAAGAAGGAGTCCATTTGAACCACCTGAGCATCTGGCCATTGTTTTGAGTGGAATGGTGTTCTCACACCCCAGATGTGCTCTGACAGATGGTAGATCTTTTCCAGCTGCTTCTCCAGCAGTGGTGTGCAACCAGTTTCCATACCCAGCCCCTTGCAGGAGCTTGGTCAGGGGCACCATGGAGCCCAGGATGGGGTAACATGGAGCTCAGGGTGTTGCTCTTAAGCTGCAGAGCACATGCAAAGGGGAGGCACGTTTGAAGTTGTGTTGAAATGGCACCTTGGGCATGCTCTGGGTTGCCATGTATAGTGCTCAGCTCCTCCAGTCCTGCCATCGCCCATTCAGCTCAAAGCATTTATTAAAGCAGTGTGAGTCATGCTTTGTCTTGCAGATAGGAGACTGACAGGAGACTCCATTTCCCTGATTTCCATAAGATCTCAGCTCCATGAGCATCTCAGCCCGTGGGCCACCTGACTTTCCCTGTCCCTTCCTGCAGCCCTGTTCCCCAGCTCCCATCTGCTTCTTCCCACTCAACTCATTTGACAAAGGTAGTTGTGTTTGTGGGTGTTGTGCCCACACTTGAGACTTGAAATTTGCCTGTAAGATGCATGAATTGAAGGTAAAATCTTTATTGTGCAAAGCATGATGGTAAGCTCCCAGCATCCCACGCTGGCAGCTGGATGTCCTGGGTGGGAGCAGATGGCCCAGGAGAAATCACAGGGTTTGCCGTCAGCTCTGGCCAAGCAAAAAATTGTGGGGAAGGGTAGATGGTCGAGTTCATAGCCATAGGCAATGCTTCTGTGCAGTGATATACCCCCAAAAATCAGCGTGGCACAGACGCTGCAGAGAGCTCTGCTGGCCCTTCACAGCAAAGCAGGCAAACTTGGGCAGAGCGCAGTCTCCACGCAGGTGGCAAAGACTGTGCCCATGAGCATCTGGATTTGAAAAGAGCAACAGCCAGGTTCTGATGCCAAGGAACTGAACTGGCTTGGAGACAGGGACGTGGGGGGGGGAGCTACCACAGAGCAGGTGGTTAGAAGCTGCGTTAGCAACGCAGTTAACAAGCACTGCAGATTAGACCAAACAAGAGCTCATCAGCATTCAGCCTAAAGGCCACAGCCTGCAAATGGGAGAGAATAGAGGAACAACAAGGAGGACGGGAGGTGAAAAGAACGCAGGGACGGGAGCTGGGTTTAATAATATTGTTTCCTAATTACAACACGGCACAGGGAGCAGAGGCAGCCTGCTCTGACGTTTGCAATTCAGTGAAGGACATGCTGCAAGCACGGCGAGCAAACGGTGAGCGTGAGGGATGCAGCAGCTGCCCCAGTGGTGGCAGTGGTGGTGCAGCATATGGGGAGCAGGCACCCAACCTGGGGCTTCTGTCACCCCATGTCAGCTGTCACTGCTGCCCAGCACCATAACGGTGTTTCCTTAGAGGCTGCAAAACCCAACTTAAGTGCTTCTGACCTTGACTGCGAGGTCTGCTGGGGAGGTTTGCAGGGAAGAGGTAAAGTTTGCTTTCTCTGAACAACTCAAATGTAGGGTGAGGGACAGTGTAGGGACACACCTTTGCCCAACAGCTCTGTGCACTGGGAATGGGAATATCCCTTCAACCATTGCAGATCCACCCTCCCAGCACAACGGGATCTCGTTGCTTTCCTCATTTAATCCTGAAACTATATATGAAGGAAATTCAGTATCATTATCCCAAGATGAAAAACCAAAAATGTGATTTATTCCACACCCTAGCAGTGTATCTGGGGCTGTGGAGCAGATCCTCAAGCCTACCCCTCACACTGTCCCACAGAAAACTGGGCAAGGATGGGGCCAATCTGGATCTTCGCCGGCATGCAGGGATGCCTGGAGCCCATTTCTCTGAGCAGGCTGTGTGTAGGAAGAAGACTTCAAGCTCCTGGAAAAGCTTTCCTTGGGCTTGGTGTGGTGTCTGCAAGCCTCCTGCACTCATTCCTGTTGCAGACAGAAATCCACAGGATGAGGAACACTAATGCATGTTTTGGAACCCGTCCAAAATAAACGCTGGCTATAATAACCCTCATGGGAAAGCCAAACAGAGGACCCCTTTGTTAGGGACAACTCATCACGTTACGCTTCATTTGGGCCAACAGCACTTCCAGCACGAGGCCTGGGGCACCGTCTGCTTGATGTGGGCAAGGTGGGCTGAGGCCAGAAACCAGAGAAAAAAAGGGGAATCTTGGGACAGGGAGCTTCGGGTGATGCCTCTTGTGTCAATCTGGCTCATACAGACTCAAAAAAGCTTGGAAGAAGAGGGACCTGCAGGTAGGTTGGGCCCATTATGGTATCTGCTGGAGGTATTGGTTTCTAATGGGGCCGGGAGCAGCGGTGATGTCTCCTGTCCCACTCCCTTTTTGTTCACATGTATGCAGAGGTTCGGTTTCAGGAGCTGCCATCTCTGGGTAATTCATGTTTGGTTCCCTTCAAAAATAGTGGTAGAGGAGCAACACCACTGGATGAAGCCTTGTGGCTCTCTGCTAAGCCCAGCAGCAGCTGTGATCATTTGTGGAAGCTTCTTTACTGCTGTAAATGTGAGGAGATGAGGCAAGCCTAGGGGATGTGATCACATATCTCCCTTGGTGGCATCACTAAGCATGGGCTACTTAGGAGAGAACCACCAACAGGCTGGTTCTGAGTCTTTTGTCAGTACCTGGTGGGCTAAGGTTGAGATGACCCAGGGTGATCCAGGTACCTGCCTGGGTTAGCTGTATTTTGCTGCTTGAAACCCAAGAAACTACCTAGGAGGCTTAATCTCTGTGAAAACTCAGAAATGACCTTTCTGGAGCAGTTTAACAACAGTCTCAGTTTATGGACTTCTGGGGAGTAGTCCCTGAATTTTGCCTTCCATAAGTGCCTGCAAGAGGCAGTGGCCCTGGAGGCCATCTGGCCTAGGAGCAAATACCCATACAGGACACCCCACACATCATCATGTAACTGCCTGTTGTGTGTTGGATTTGGATGTGCTGGGGAAAGCCTTGTTGACTTCACATGAACTAAAAGAAAGGGGTATGAAGCACAGAGGGAGTGACTGTGATGGGCTTGCAGGTCCAGCTCCTGTAAAGTTCATATTGTCCCTCCGCTGGTGAGTGGGGCTTTTGGTGTTATCACAGTGAAAGCTCAGAAACATCTCAATTCTATAGGGAAAAACAGTGAGAGATTTCTTTTTCTGATAGCTGACTTCTGATGTCCAGTCATCTGGCAAAGCAAGACTTGATCTGTTTTTCCTCTGATTTATGAGGGCCAAGGGAATGCAAAGTTGCAGAGTTATGCAGCCAGGACGCCATCGTTGTTGCTGCTGAGGAGGTTGTGGGGGTCCTGCTTTTTTCCCTCTGCAGCTTTGGGAGCCAAGAGAGGCTTCTAAGGGAGTTCAGAGCCCTCACATACTGCAATCTTCACTGGTGTGTGTGAAAATTTTGTTGGCTTCTCTCTGGTGCTTAGATCACTAAATCCTGTTGTTCAGGGCTGAAGCTGTGGCTCAGTGCAGCGGCTCCCTTGGTTTAGAGTGGAAAAAAAGGGGTAGGGGGTGTGTTGGTGATTGCTGCTGGTTTCTAGAAGCTATGGCTGCAGGTGGCTCTGGCAGGTGGAGCTGGCAGGTATCAGCCCAGCTGTGAGGAGCTGTAGGAAATGTCCACAGCTCAGGAATGTGCATGGTACACATGAGGACCTGGGCTTAGGCCCCAAAACTGCAGCTTCCTACAGCTCTGAGCAGCAGAGCAGTGTTCAGTGTGCTGAGGACCAGAGAGGTTTAGTTCCTCTGTGCTTGGAAAATGCTCTGCTAGCCTGGAAAGGAAGCAGTAGAGATGTGCCAATAACTAATTACTAATTAGTCGGTAGGTTGTTCACAGATTCCCGCCAGAGGCTAGGCAGTGCCTGTAGAGGCCATGGAGAGTGCTGCAGTCTGTGTGGGGTCTGTGTGGGGGATGCTGTAAACTTGCTGCATCCAAACCAGAAGGTGCAGCAATAGGAAATACCTGGGAGAGGAAAAAAGATAAAGAAATAAAATTTTAAAAAAGTGTTCTGGGAGCTGGAAGGGAGGACAAATGTTGCTGGTAATGAGGGAATGACAGTGTCCTTTGGGAAGATGAAAGCAGTTGGAAATGGGATCAAAGCCTCTGTCATGGGCATCCTGAATCCTCTGTTGAGAATTCGGTTTCCCAAGGGGAGAATTAAACAGAACCCCGATGGCTGCTGCAACAGTGGGAGCAGTGGGGCTCTTTGGGGAGAACTGGCACTGTGCTGGATGTTTAGAGGTGAATTGCCACCAGCTGAGCTGACCTGGTGACAACTGCTGGTGGCAGCTGCTTGTGGTGATCAGTACCTGCTTCTGAGCAGTGGTGGAGTGAGGTATGCCCTGGACAGGTGTGTTCCTCTGGCAGCCCTGCTTCAGCCATCACCTCCCCACAGCATGGGTGTCTGCAGGATTGCCTGGGGTGAACATGAGGGTGTTGAAAGTGGTGTGGGGGTGCCTTGACTTGGGTGAAGCTGTGGTGACATGCACTGGTGCCAGTATGGGCCCTTCTCCAAAAAAACAAGCTCAGGCTAACAGGTCCCAGGTGGGGAAAGGGGAAGAGGCACAGGCCAGTGGTCAGAGCATCCTCCTGCCCTGGCTGAGGGATGTGCTGTGGGGTAGTAGGGACCTGCCTTTCTCTGTTTCATACTGTTTCTGGTGTCACTAAGGGTAGTGATGGCTTCTCTGCTTCAGTCACCAGTGGGGTCACCTGCACTTCTGCTCTGTTAAGGTGAAGAGATTCCCTCATGTGCTTTATTTATAAAGATCTTTGCTGTTGAACAAGCTGTCAAACAGCAAGTTAAATAAATACCACATAGGGGGAAGATTCAAATTGGGGGCACTGCCGAGTTTCTTTTCCCCGTACCTCACACCTGCTCCACTGGCCCCAGAGCCACACTGGCACTCATAGCTGTGAGGCTGCTCTGTGATGGAGGCTGAGCAATGCTTTCCCATCAGTTATTTTAAAACCTCATGACTCCTGGCTTGGCTACCAGTGGAGGAGGATAAAGGGGATAGCATCAGCTGCCATGGCTTTTGCTTGACAGAAATCACCTTCCAGAAGGGCTTTTTACTCTGGTTCAGCTACATCAGTCCTGAAGACATATACCAGTGAAACATTCACAGCTCCTGCTCTTTCAAGCTGCTCAGCTACCCTGAGTATAGCAGTTGCCTGGGTCTCAAGAGATGTCCAAATCAGCCATAATAAGTGTTTCATCAATGCAGAAGGGGTTAATGCTCTGCTCTCGGGCTGAGGTTAAGCTGAGCCTGAGGCTGCTCACCTCAACCTAAACCAGGAGATCTTCCTGTTGGGAGCAGAGCGACAAAGCTTTTTCAGTGTCAACGTGGGAAAGCGATAAGGGGAGGCTCTCTTCTCATCCAGCCCAGCTAATGATCTGCAGTAATGAGAACTTGGCCTCCATCCGCTCCCGGGGCTGAGAGCGAGGGCAGGAATTACAGCGGGCGGGCGCCGGGCAGCTCCTGCAGCTGGGTGGTCCTGTCCCAGCGGGGAGTGCCTGCCGGTGGCACTCAGCCCCCTCCCTGCTCCAGCACAAACCTGCATGAGGAGGGAGTGGGGATTTTGGAGTGCAATAGAGGGCCCCGATGGGTGGGCTGAGCTGGTGGGGACCAAGTCGTCCAGTTGGAGAGTGGCACATGGAGGGGTTTGGCAGCAGTGCCACATGCAGCTGGTGAGTTGCCTCATGCCACCGCTTCCTGGATGGTCCCCAGAGGCCATACGTGCTTTATGGACTTGGGTTTGTTCTGTTTGGCATTGAAGAATTTCAATTTGCTGCTTTTCCAGCGAGGTTCTTCTGCTGTGATGGGTGTAAATCTCAGGAAGGTCCCTGGAACCAAGATAAAACTGTTCTACTGCAACCTTCTTCCCGTAGTGCAGCATCCACTCAGCACCGGGGGGGGGGAATGTGGCTCCTCAAATCGGTCATGTCCCCGGCAGGGGATGCAAGGAGCCAATTCAAGCTGGGGTCAGGGGGAATTAATTCATTCCCAGTTCTGCCTGACGTCTCAGTGGATAATAACTAAGGGTGTAAAGAGGTCCTGTGCCTTGCTTCCTGCCTCTGTGGGTAAAGGAGCACTGAGCCTGTGTGATGCCTGGGGCACTTTGAAGCCCCATTTATGTGCTCAGTGAGGTCTGGAGAATGAAGCTGCAGTCTAACATCTGTGTGATTGAATATGATGCCTTGTTTGATTGATTCATGGGCAAAGCTAAGGAAAGAACCACCTGTGTCCTTCTGCTGGGATCACAGAGCTGTGTACCTCCTCCACCAGAGGAGCTGCCGGGTGGATCTCTCTGTATCTCTTGGTAGGTAGCTGCCTGTGCTGTGGCACATCACATGCATCCCTTCAGACCTCCTGCACGACCAGAGAAGACAGTGCCCAAGACTAGGGAGCAAGAAATGCCCCAGGGGAGTCAGAGTGGAGTCCCCAGCAATAACAGCAGGAGGTGCAGCCTAGGGAGATCATTTAAAGGAAATCTCATGTGAACTGATCTCTCTTGGAAAACTGCTGGTGGGACTCCTAACCTGCAACATGTGTGACATGCACCAGCAGATGAGGCACAGGCAGGTTTGCTCTGTGTGCTGTTCCGCTGTGCACTGGAGATGGCAGCAGAGCACTCCTGGCTCCCACGCGTCTCAGGTGGTTAAATCTGCTTTTGCTCCCTTTGTGTCTGAAGCTACTGATGGCTTTTTAAAGTGTTTGGTGTGCTTGTGATGTGCTGGTCAAAATCTGGATTGCCTTTTATGTCTTCTCCATTCACCAAATTGTGTTTCCATTGATTTTCCAGGGATTATTGTCCTTCTGAAATTCCAGGTCTGACAGCAAAGCTCAGAGCTGGAGGCAGCTATTCAATCATCTGTTCTCCTATCCTATGACACAGGCCATGCAGCTCTGTCCTCTGGGCTCTGTACTGAGGTAGTGTTTGATTAAAGCAGGCTCCTCTTTGCATCGAGTCTGTGATGTGTGGGGGAATGGAAAGCAATCTGGTGACCTCCCTTTTAGGGTTTGCATGATTGAATGTCTCACACTAAACTGTGACTGTAACTGAGATGTGCAGCCTTTGCTGGTTTTAATCCTGTGTTTGTTGCTTGGGTTGGTGGCAGCTCACAGCAGACGACTGAGTGAAAATCTTCTGGCCTCTAATGCTGCCTGTGAAGGGTGGTAAGGAAGGAGTCTGGTGTGGAAGGTCCTCAGGGAGACCTCCCTGTAGGAGGCCTCCCTGAAGGCTATCCAGCTCACTGCTGTGACCTCAAGTCTAAACATGCCTGGCACAGTGCTGGGAAAACACAACCCTGGATAGCCCCTGTACATCTGAGGTGACTTATGTGACACAGTGCACTAGTTGCAGTGGTGCATCAACAGGAGGCCCAAGACTCAGTGGATGCAGATCCAATGAGGTAGTGGAGATCTCAGTGGAGACAGATTTGAATCACTTCTAGGTAGTGCTGTGAATTAAACTACCTGCCTAAAGAAAACTGACTTCTGTTCAAGAGACGTGTGGACGTGGCACTTTGGGATGTGATTTAATGGCCATGGTGGTCTCAGCTTGATCACAGAATCATAGAATTGTAAGGTTGGAAGTGACCTCAAGGATCATCTAGTTCCAACCCCCTGCCATAAGCAGGGACACTTCCCACTAGTACAGCTCACTCAAGGCCTCCTCCAACCTGGCCTTGAACATCTCCAGGGAGGGAGCAGCCACAACCTCCCTGGGCAACCTGTGCCAGTGTCTCACCACCCTCACTGCAAAGAGCTTCCTCCTGACATCCAGTCTAAATCTCCCCTCTGCCAGTTCAAACCCATTGCCCCTTGTCCTGTCATTGCAAGACCTTGTAAATAGTCCCTCCCCAGCCTTCCTGTAGCCCCCTTCAGATACTGGAAGGCTACTCTAAGGTCTCCTCTAAGCCTTCTCTTCTCCAGGCTGAAGGGCCCCAACTCTCTCAGTCTGTCCTCATAATTGATGGTTGGATTCAATGACCTTAGAGGTCTTCTTCATCCAAAACAATTCTATGATTCTAAAAGAGAGACCTAGAGGAGTCTAAGCACCACTGTCAGTATTAATCCTACACCTTAGTACACTTGCACTACTGAGTGAAGTGAACAATATTTCTATTTAAAAACAAACTGAATGTGAAGCAGAAGGCAGACCAGGAAGAGATGAAACATCTTTGTAACTTGAACTGATAAAAGTGTAAACAAGTGATCTTTTTTTGTAGCACAGCTTTTGTTTTTGCTTTGAAAGGATCTACTGTTTCAGAAGAAGAATATGAATACCTTTTTTTTGGGTTCAGTTCTTGGCTAAAGCAGGCTTTGTTTTGATTTGGGTTATTTTAAAAAAAACAACAAACTCCTAAATAGTTTTTGGCTTGAGTTTTTGTTGGAAATCCAATCCTCTTACATACAGACTTTTTAATTGTTTCTATGAAAGCCAGCACCAAGTGGGAGAAGGTTGTTCCAAGCTGCACAAGGAGCACAGCTCAGCACAGCCAGCTTCAGCCACCCATCTGCACATCGCTTCAAAGCGCTCCAAGAAGGCAACCAGGGAAAAGGAGCTGATGTCCACAAGCCTGAGTGCATGCTGTGGAGATTTGTGCTTCCAGAGTGGGGAAAAATACTGAACATTGCTGCAATGTTTTTGAACTGCACCACAAGAGGGCAAGCCGAGGCCATGGATCCTCTGCTCAGGCCTGCGAGAAGCTGACAGGAGCACCAGGAAAGGATGACACGGTGGAGAACGTAGCCACCACCTCCCCGGTGCAAAGCAGGTCCTGCCAGAGGGAGGGTGGCTGAGGCGTTGGGGTTTGTGGGTGTCCACAGGACTGCACGCAGCAGTGCTAATTGCAGGTGGTTTTTTCCTCAGTAGGGAGCAATTCGTTGGCGTTTGTTAAATGCCTGCTGGATGCTTCTCGGTCTTGTGGACTCGGGCAGAGGTGGTGCTGTTAGTGCTACAGGATTCTGCCCTGCTAATTAATGTCTGCCAATATCCAAAGCAGAAAAGTGGCTGAAATTAAAGGTGTGGAATACATTTCTTACTAGAACTTATTATTTGCAAAAATTCCCTCCCTGAGGAGGGTGAGCAAATGTTGAAGTGAGGTCTGGCAACATGATGGAGCTGTTTGCTGTGCAGAGCTGGATGCCAGACCTGGTGGCATCTGCTGCTTCGTGGCACCCTTCTCCTCTTTCACCTGGAGGGCAAGGGGATGCCATATGAATGCAGCACAATATTGAGCTGAAATTTAGAGTAGAGGAACAATTCCCAGCTCAGAAGTGGCAATGTGAGTGGAAATGACCCTGTGGAACCAGACAATGGTTTTAAATTCTTCTAACATCAGTCTGGAAATGGGTGGAGTAGGCTGAATATGCCTTAAAATTGGTTTTAAATGGTCAAATTTTCAGAATAGGGACTTGAGGGTGGAGGTAGGGGGAGAATGTGTCCACTTGTGGTTGAATGAGCAATCTCTGTTCAACAGCCACCCTCTTGCTGGGAATGGGTTTCCCTACCGGGAGGTGATTGCTGCCTGGCAGCCTCTGGTCACACCGGGCTGAACCGTGCCAGAGCTGCTGCTTTCAGGACCTGACTCAGAACAAGGGCTGGTTTACAGTAGCAGGAGCTCAGTTGAAACAGAGACACTCTCAATTTAAAAGTACGTAATGCAGGAAAAACAACTCATGATGAGTTAAAGAACTGACTCAGGCCAGCAAAGGCCAGTCCTGAAATAGACCTCGAATGGAGCTTGTTGAAAATGCTTCCATCAGAACAGTTTCCTGATGGAGAATTTGGCATTTCTACTCAAAGAAATCTTTCAAGAAAAGCATCTGCTTCTGTGGAAAATTTCATCTTTTTTGGTTGGAAAAATGGAGCATGTGAAAACTGAAATCTTTCAGTCCAGCAATGTGTTGTGCCAGTTTCAGGCAGACTCCACCTCTGTGTGGAGCTTTGCTTCTCCTTCCTGTGGTCCCCTACTTGTCCTTACGGGAGGGAAACTCACCTTAACTATTCAATCTACCCCTCCCCATCTCCCACTGTTCTTGGTAACTCTCATACTAAAGCCTCCCCTTCAGTGGGCAGGACTGTAAGGTCAGCTTTTGGAGCACTATGTCTAGCAGCTCCTCTGGGACATTGCCTCTATGCCCTGTCCCTTCTGACTTGGGCTTCTGGAAACTCATCTCCGTCCCATGATTATGTTTCTTACATCCTGGGAGGTGACTGACTGGACAGCCAGGAAAGACAACTCATTCTGCTGGGCTTGTTTGTGACTGAACTGAATTATTTTGAGCTAATGTTTTCTTTTCCAGGTGTATCTGTATCCCCTTTCTGACTCTTTCCTCCCTTCTCTTCTTATCCCTGAGCATTCAGCTCCTGAGGCACACCTAACAGAGCAGATGGAGGATTTGTCTCTCTCAGTCAATGGAGTAGGGACAGAGTTAGCCCTAAAAACTGTGCTGGTTGAGTCAGGATGTGTGGCCCTGTAAGGCAAGCCCTTTTGGATTTTATTGTGCCTTCCTTCAGCAGCAGGGAGAACTGTTAAAAAATTAGTCAAGAAAGCAGGCAGATGTGGGAGGGAGCAGCATTATTGTGTAAGAGACTAGGATGTGACCTGAGATCAGGTGTTAAGAAGGGCTCAGAAGAGGCCTCTGCATTATGAGTAATAACCCTTGCAGTTGTAGTGCCTAGAATAAAAGTGATGGAAGGGAAGGGGAGCAGCTTGGCAGTTTCCTCATTTCCCAAGCTATCTTCTACTAGTGTGTTGGGCTGGAAAAACCATAAGGCATGGAGTGTTTTGTTTTCCACAGCAGTTCTGCTACTGCATTCAACTGGGCCAAGAAGAGGGAGCAGTCCTGAAAGTGTTAGAGACCATCTGGGTGTCAGACTGTAAGGTAGTGTAAGACTGTTGGTGTAAGGCTTGGACAGGGTAGGGCTGGTCTCCTCTCCTGCTATGATTCTCCCAATCTATACAAAAGACCAAACTCTATAAAAAGGAAATAAACCTGGCTTTGAAGACCTGCAGAAGTGATGCTGATGGCTTTGGGCTCTCATTTTGATTCTCAGAGTCACCTCTGCCTAGTTTTGCCCTCCCAGTCATCAATGTGAGCAGATGATGTTCATCTGATGGTACTAGGATGGGCCACATGTCTAATATTACACAATGCTTTGAGATCCTTGTGCAGAAGGACTCGTAGAAATGTTGAAAAGAAATAGTCAGATAGAGGACAGTTGTGATACTATGGAATAACCCAGATCTGAAGCACGAATCAGTTACAGAAATCCTTCTACCCATCTTATAACCACTGCCCTCATCACGTTTCCAAGGCTGGCAAAACTTCAGGGCACTCACAAAAACAGATACTTACAGTCACGCTTAAGTGCATGGACTTGAAAAGAGAGGGGGGGGGAAGTCTCAAATGCTATGTTTTCCAGAGACCAGAGCAGCAGCAGGCTGGTGGAGGCTCTCTGGAGTCAGCCAAGGGAGTGCCTCGTGTTTGTGTCCCGTCACCCGGAGAGCTGTGGTCAGAGAATTGCTGCAATGCCATAGCAACCCCGTGCATGCAAAAGGCTTCACAGAAAGGTGGGTTTGTGCATGGATGTGGTTCTTCAAGGCCTAGACACTGCCCTGCCATGGGCTCACTGCTGATGTGAGTGAGAGCTGAAGCTGCAAACCTGCTTGGACCCTGGGATGGATGTGTTTTCCCCACGTGAACTTTATGAAAGGACTTCTCAGTCCATTTAAGAAAACAAAAAAGTGTTAAGAGCAGAGACTTGGCCAAAGCTTGGGGTCCCGGTTTGGAGACTGCAGGGAACAGAAAAGCCTCAGTGGAGAGCATTTTCTGAAAAAACAACCCAGGGACAGGCCAGGCTTGTGCTTCTCTGTTTACTAACCCCTCTCTCCCTGTGGGGAAGCAGGGTGGCATTTTAAAGAGAAAAGGGGAAAGAGCCTTCTGTCCCAAGAGCTACCCAGACCTGCTCTCTGGTGTCTTGGGCTGTGGATCACAGAATCACAGAAACATGCAGGCTGGCAAAGCCCCTCAGGATCACCAAGTCCAACCTAGAACCCTGCTCTACAAGAGTCATCTTAAACCATATCCCTAAGCACCACATCCAAACCACCCTCAAACACAGCCAGGGTGGGTGACTCCACCACCTCCCTGGGCAGCTCATTCCAGTCCCTGACCACTCTCTCAATGAAAAACTTTTTCCTAATGTCCAGCCTAAACCTCCCCAGTCTCAGCTTGAGGCCATTCCCCCTTGTTCTGTCTCAAATTACCTGTGAGAAGCTCTGTTGAAGCACAAGCAGAGGGCTGCAGACTGACAGATGCATAGTTCAACATCAAGGCTCATGTGGCAGCTGCTGTGGGAGCCCCAGGGATGGGGTAGAAGTGATGCAGAGCCCTGTGTGCAGCTGCCCTCTGTCTCCAGGGGATGCTCCATAGCCCTTTGCAGGAAACAAGGTCTCATGCAGACCCTGAGGGGCTACCCTTCCCTTCCCTCAGTGGGAACCTGGTTCTGTATCACAACAATCAACTCTATTTATGTGTCAATTTCCCCTGTAGCTCTTGGGAAGAGGTGTGCTGCTAGCAAAAGCAGTCTGCTCTCTTTCAAGTGGCCAAAGCATTCTCTGACACTGGGGAGCAAGAGTCTTCCTCTGTTGCCAAGACTTCTGAGACATGAAACCAAGACAAAAAGCACTGCCCCAGCAAACTGGTAATATCCCAGCTGATTTTTATCTGCACCAGTTCCCCTATCCCACACTCCAAGCAAGGCAGCCCTGAGGTCAGGCTCTGGCATGCTGGGGGCCATGCTGCCCTTGATAGTCTGCAGCACACAAAGAGCTGAGGAGAAAAGGATTCAGTCCAGTCTATTGGCACTGGTGTGTGGTGCTTGTGTTAAAAGTACTTGCTGTCAGCTCAGCCATCACTTATAATTGGCTTTTATTTTTCCATGTGCCTCCTGGCAACAGCAGCTCTTCCCAGGCTTCTGGTGGGGTGCTGGGTGTGCAAAGACTTCTCTGGGCATGAGAGGTATGTGGAAAGAGTGAGAATTGGCTCAGGAAGGGTGAAGTGGCCCCTTCCTGCCTGTCTCTAGGCATGCCTGAGCATCCTACCAGAAGCATTTCCCTCTGCAAACTCACTGTAAAGCACTGGCAAAGGTCATCTCTGTTGTGGCTGGGTGGCTTTTGATGTGCAGGGGAAAGAACTCATGTTTGGGGTGGGCAAATCTGCCATCACTTGGTTACAGTGCAGTAACCAAGTTAATATCTAATCACTTGGTGGTTCTGGGGAAGGCAGGCTGGGGTTTGTGATGCTGCTGTATGGCCATGCTCACCAGAGGAGCAGCAGAGAAGAGTGCTCAGCATAACAGCTCTGGAATTAGCTATTTTTTTATGGTGGAGTCCTTATGCTACATATAAAGCAGCAAAACACACGGAGAGTAGCAGCACACAGCATGATGCTGTACGACTTACACAAGGGCTGGGAGAACCTCTTACAGTTGCAATCTCAAGTGGTAGAGGTGAGGATCACTTTGTCTCAGGGCCAGTGAGCAGCACACAGGGGTGAACTTGACGTTTCAACGTGGTCTGGCAAGGTGGATGCCACAGTAGGACTTACATCTCCTGGGTCAGCTACATGTCTTCTGTTTTGAGGAGATGATGTGCTAACTTTTGGAATATCACAGCATCATAGAATCGACCAGGTTGGAAGAGACCTCCAAGCTCATCCAGCCCAACCTATCACCCAGCCCTATCCAATCAACCAGACCATGGCACTAAGTGCCCCATCCAGGCTTTACTTCAACACCTCCAGGGACGGCGACTTCGACACCTCCCTGGGCAGCCCATTCCACTGCCAATCACTCTCTCTGGCAAGAACTTCCTCCTAACATCCAGCCTAGACCTCCCCTGGCACAGCTTGAGACTGTGTCCCCTTGTTCTGTTGCTGGTTGCTTGAGAGAAGAACCCAACCCCACCTGGCTACAACCTCCCAACAAGTAGTTGTAGACAGCAACGAGGTCTGCCCTGAGCCTCCTCTTCTGCAGGCTGCACACCCCCAGCTCCCTCAGCCTCTCCTCCCAGGGCTGTGCTCCAGGCCCCTCACCAGCCTTGGTGCCTTTCTCTGGACACCTTCCAGTACCTCAACATCTCTCTTGAATTGAGGGGCCCAAAACTAGACACAGGACTCAAGGTGTGGCCTGAGCAGTGCTGAGTCCAGGGGCAGAATAACCTCCCTGCTCTTGCTGGCCACACTGTTCCTGATCCAGACCAGGATGCCATTGGCTCTCCTGCCTACCTGGGCACACTGCTTGCTCATGTTCAGCTACTATCTACCAGCACCCCTAGGTCCCTCTCTGCCTCACTGCTCTCCAGCCACTCTATCCCCAGCCTGTAGCACTGCTTGGGGTTGTTGTTGCTGAAGTGTAGAAGCCTGCACTTGTATCCTAAGATACAAGTCTACAATCCATACAAACCTACAACCAATACAAACCTGAGCTGCTGTAAAGAACCTTTTCCCTTTTAAAAACATTATTTCACCTCCACTATTGGAGAACCTAAACTTGCAAACACTTGAAAGCCAAACCAAAATTTCCTTGAACTGATGCCCATGAACATTGGAGATGTCACTGTTGTCTAGCCTATGTATCCTAGACATTGTCAGTTCCATCTGATGGGGATTGTATGTTTGCAAATAGAACAATCTAATGACCTAATTTCTGTGGCAGGCCTGTTATTTATTAACCGTGATGTAAATTCTACCAGCATCAGAATAAAGAACACTGAGCTTTTGAATTTCTGCTATTTTTAAAGATCCAAATCTCTAGGGCAATTAATCATTTTTCTGACATATTGAATTCAGTCATGTGTTATAGCAACAAAACTTCATGTGGGCAGCTTATGATGCAATATTAACTTGTCAGCAAGAAGGACAATTCACGACTGTGGGCAAGTGGCAGGCGTTTGGACAACTGTCCTATAGTTTTGCAAGCATCAGCATATTTTGTTGGCAAAGCCTACATAGGCAGAGCAGAATATACACTTTTGCTCATATACATTAAAAAGGAAAAAAAAAAAAAAAAAAAAAAAAAAAAGCACAACAAAAAAAGTATAATCTTCTGCCAGGAGTTTCCACTTATTTTCCATAAGGAGAGCTGGAGGGTCTGTAAAAGCTGGCCTTGTAAAAAGAAATTGCATCGGATGGGTTTTCCCTTTACAAGGAAGATGGAAGAAATTTGAAGTTGGTTGAATGCATGAGTCTCCTGAATGCAGAGTAAGGAGGGGTCTGGCTGAATGGGACTGTGAATAAAGCTGTGGTGCCCACAAAGTGTGCAAGGAGGAGGGCATGGGATGAGCATGGGAACACCGAGAGCAATGGAGCGAAGTGGTTTACAGAAGCAGCCACGAGCTGCAAAAGCTTTGAGGAGGGAGAGGGGTAGACTGCTGCTGCTGCTGCTGCCTGGGGGGGCTCTGACGGGTCCTTGGAAGAGCAGAGAAGTGGCTTTGCTTTGGTGCAGGAAAATCAGAAGATAAATGTGAAAGGAGGAATTACAGAGGGGAAAGGCAAACAGTAAAAGGAATCTTGATGGTGCTGTTCCAGGCAGATGCGCGCCGAGGCAAAGCCCCTGCCAAGGCCAGAGGAAAGGCAACTGCAGTAACCTATGAGCTAATGCATGGAGCTGGACAGGGATTTTGGCAGTGCGGAGATGAGGATTTCGTCAGGGTGGGAGAATATGAGGGGCCATGTTCTTGGAGTGGTAAATCTCATGTGGCTGTTGTGCTTGGGTCTAGTCCAGGAGCAGGCAGCAAGACGAAGCAATGGCCAGGGTGTTAGTTTGGTTGGGATGGTGGAGGGCCATGGCAAGCCAAGATATGGTGGGAGTAGAGGAGAGAAAGAATTTTACCTGGAATAAGGCTGAGTTGAAGACTCTGTGTGTACCAGAGGACATAAGTGGGAAATCAGTGGCAAGAGAAGCAGCCTAAAATTGCTTGGTGTCCTACAAAGTGAGAAGATAAGAAGGATTAAACATTGCTGGAGATGATTACAAACTATTCCTCCACTCATAAGCAGGCTTCATCTCAGCCTTAATATAGGAGTGAGATGAGATGATGAGCTAAGGAAAGTGTGGGGGTAGTGCTGGCCTTTGCCCAGGCACATAGACCAGGCTGAAAACACTCAACCTCATCCATCCCCATCCCTCAGGGGGGTGCACAGTGAGCATGAAGGGTGCAGAAGTCCTCTGTCAGTGGGTAGTTGGGTTTTCAAAAGCCTGTATCCCACAGGACAGCTTCTGCGTGAATGGCTGCGGTCTGAAGGGGATACGTGGGCCATGTCCGTGGCATGTCCTGCCTGCTCCTCCCTGACCACAGATCACACCCTTTTTCCAGCTGAGGGATGCTGGCCTCTTTCTTCCAGTTGGGAGCAGAGAGATTTAAATGACTTGGGTTTAATCTGGATAAAAGAGGCTTCTATAGCAGCAACTTGTGATGGAAAGCATAAGTTGCATCCTATTTGGGGATGGGAACATGTGGCCTCCAGTATCTTCCCAGCCCTCCCAGAACAGAGTAAGTCTTGTCTTGTTTGTCTCAGATCAGTAGATTGCTGTAATGTGTTGAAGACTGGCTTATGAAGGACACAAACACAAATTATCCTGATCAAAGCAAACAGAGGGAGTCTAACAAGAGATCAGCTCAGCTGAGTTGGGAGCTGCTCAATGCCCTCATACTCCGAAAGGAGAGACAAAAGGAAGTAGAAATTAGATCAAACAAATAGGCATGCCTCCAAAAAGCAGTAGAAGGAAGAATCATTGTGAGTGAGACCAAAGAGGCAGCTGCCCTCCGCCTGCTGCAGAGAGATGCTAATGTTAAAGGTGCCAGAATGTCTCAGGACATCAGGATGTCTGTCAAACCCTGCGCGACTGCACTTCCAGTCCATGCTTTGCAGGCACTGATGATGGGCTCACACTAGAGGTACTTAGATAACTGGCTGGGATAAAAATCATCCTGAAGTATCCAGAATGGTGCCAAAGAAATTTCTGAGCAGCAGTTTGCTCTTGGCTCCATTTGAGGACTCTTGAAGAAGAGTGAGGTTACACATAACTGAAAGGGCAAACCTAGGCTTTTAAAAGTGTAGGGGAAGGAAGCAGGAACTACAGAGGAGAGTGGCTCACCTCTGGTCTCTGCAATAAAGGAGGGAAGGGCTTGTGGCTGGCCAAGGCATATCAAGGCTTTGTCAAAAATGAAGCCTGTTAAACTAAACACTGATGCAGTGATATGGAATGAGGTCTTGTGGATGGGGAGGAACAGTAGATGAAGTTGGCAAGTTTGTTGATGATTTAGTACTTGATATTCTTGTAAACAAGCTAGAAAAAAAAAACCCATGAAATAGGTTGTGGCAAGGGGCATACCAAGGGGTCATTTTTCCAAATTACTCATCACTCTTGGAGAATATCACCAAGCTGGAGCTCTGAAGAAGCTCCCAGAGTCCAGGAGGCCAAGAAGAGTGGAGTGGTGCTTTGTCTGGGTTTTAGGACCACTTTGTATAGATATTAATGAACTGCATGAGAGTCCTCTGAAAGTTGCAGGCAGCAGCAGAACTAAAAAGGCTTCAACCATGCTGGAAGATGGGACTCAGCTTGATCTTGAGAGAATCTCTTCTAGAGGATAAAGAAAGCCTGAATTTTTTTCTCTAAACAAGAGTGAATATATGCAGGAACAGCTCACTCCATGATTGCAGCAGGGAAGAACTTGCCACTGCAATCCTGGGGAAAAAAAATCAATGAATTATAAACAGTTCACAGTATTACTGTAAAAAAATGAGAGGGAGTAGGTTAAGCATCGTGCTGGGAGGCATACACCAGAGCACTCTTTCTGTAAAGCCTCCTCCCACTCAACATTCTTGAGCAAGGCCTCCATAAACCAACCCAGCTTTGAACTTGTGCTGAAGGTTAAACCAAGGGCAAAACAAGCTAGTCCCGTGGCAAACAAGGAGAAGGACCAGAGGTGTTGGGTTTGCCTAAAGGTCCTCAGAAACTACCAAGAGATAGGAGGGGGGATAAAGGGAAAACTTGAAAATTGGGAAGAGTTTATGGGAGATCCCCAGATGAGTAAAGGCTTTTCCAGCTCCCTTCTTGTGTTTGGTGGGAATGCTGGGACAGGAGGAAGCTCTAAACTGATAGCCTGAGTCCATTCTGCTTCTGCTTGCCATTGTGCTTGGCCAGGGAGGTGACAGTGGTGCCTTCACCTGCATTTCCTCTGCTGGACAGCTGCTGGAGCCTAGGATTTAATTCCCTACACCTGTTGCTTGGGAGTTTCTGCAGCTCTTTCCAGGCTGTGATGAAGTGGCTCTACCCTGCTCTCCCCAAGAGACAGAGGAACTTGTGAGAGATTTACACCCACCAAGGGACATATTAATTCTGGATAATGCTGGTGGTTGTCATGCAGTGTTAACAGTGCAGAAACAGATTCCAGTGCAAATGGAATTCAGGAGAAGCTGATTTCAGTTCTTAGCTTCTTTCAGATGTAAACCTCAATACCACTTTCACTTCTGGGGAAGCTGAATTTGAGTGCAAAATGTATCAGTTTGAGCTCACCTTTGCTTAAATCCAATGAATGGCTTTGGGTTGAAATATCTGAGTTAGGCAGAATGTGAGTGGTGGGATTTGGGTGTTTTTTTCTGAAGTTAGGTGGTTCACAGGTGAGCATCACACAAGTAAAAAATCCCTGTTTTGCTTGTGCCTCTGAGGCTTTTCAAATCTGCCCTTCTAGACAGAGACAAGCAAGGGTGAATGTCAAGAGATGGATTTTCAGAGCAGTGATCATTCTTTCTCCTGAGGTTTTCTTTGTGCACTAGCAGTTTATTGCCTTGTGAAACCCAAAATGGATCAGACTGCATCTCTTCTTTCTTCTTTTGTTTTCTGAGATTCTACCTAAGCAAGGCTGGGTTCAAATCAGCCCATAATAAGTCAAATAAAATCACTTCTCTCATGCACAGGTTAGACTGGTGTGTCTGTTGTTGCCAGTCAGTGAGGTCTGTTCTGAGCAATTGTAGGGCAGAGTGAGATAAAAATTTGCCCCCAGTAAGCTCTCCTTTTGTGGTAGCTCCATGAGGTTTCCAAGAAAATGCTACTCCACTCAAAGCCAAATCAAATGATGTGGTCTCCTCTAGAACTGCTCTAGAAGAGCCCAGGGCAGGGCACATAGGGCATACTGGTGTTGTGTATATCTCCTCATGGGAGAAGATATTACTGTTTATTTTCATGTTAACCAAACAGCAAATGGAGCTGCTGTTCTGCAGAGTGGCACCAAAGCTCTGCTTGCAGCCAGCTTTTTTTTTCATAGAATGGTAAGGTTGGAAGGGACCTCAAGGATCATCGAGTTCCAATCCCCTGCCAGGCAGGGACACCTCCCACTAGTACAGGTCACTCAAGGCCTCATCCAATCTGGCCTTGAACACCTCCAGGGAAGGAGCATCCACAACCTCCCTCGGCAACCTGTGCCAGTGTCTCACCACCCTCACTGTAAAGAACTTCCTCCTAACATCCAGTCTAAATCTCCCCTCTGCCAGTTCAAACCCATTGCCCCTTGTCCTGTCATTGCAGGACCTTGTAAATAATCCCTCCCCAGCCTTCCTGTAGGCCCCCTTCAGATACTGGAAGGCTACTATCAGGTCCCCTCGAAGCCTTCTCTTCTCCAGGCTGCAGAGCCCCAACTGTCTCAGTCTGTCCTCATAGCAGAGCTGCTGCAGCCCTCTGAGCATCTTCATGGCCTCCTCTGGACCCACTCCAACACTTCCATGTCCTTCCTGTCCTGAAGGCTTCAGAACTGCACACAGGACTCCAGGTGGGGTCTGACGAGAGCAGAGTAAAGGGGCAGAATCCCCTCCCTTGCCCTGCTGCCCACACTGCTCTTGATGCAGCCTAGAACTCAGTTGCTGTCTGGGATGCATGTGCACACTGCAGGCTCATGTTGAGCTTTTCATCAACCCAGACTCCAAGGTCCTTTTCCTCAGGGCTGCTCTCCAGCCATTCACCACCCAGCCTGTATTTGTGCTTTGCAATGATGTAGGCTCTTGTGACACTCCTGCAAGTTTTTAGGGATGATGGAGCCTTGTGCCTTTATCTGAGACAGAAATGTTAGCCTCTCTAGATGCAGACTGACTGCCACTCACTAACTGGCTGCAAAACACAAATGCTGTGCCTCAGGTAGTAAAAGTCTTTATGCAAAGGCCACTGCAGTGTGTATCTGCTGAACTGTCTCTTGCACACTTAGCAAACACTAAGAAAACCTCTCAAAGCCCTCATGAAGCCTTCCTTTACAGAACCAGTAGCTAACTAAGCAAGTGTAGGGATTTCATATTTTAGAACAGATGAAGTATTCCAACCTTTGGTATTCCTCCAAGCAGATGCCAGCGACTTGGGCACAGAGGAGCTTGCTTATTCCTGCCTTGCTCTCTTGTCCTGTGCCTCAAATTCTAGTGCATCGATGGCAGAGCCAGACGTGCCCTGGCTGGTTTCTAGCACAGACAGCAATGCATGTTTCTATGTATTTAGCACTACCTGCACATCTATTCCCTGTTCCTCCACTGCCCATCCCAAAGTGCACAGACACGGATCCTGTCACCTCTGCAGCCTGGAGCCTTATTTTTCATCATCAAATTCACACTGAAGGGAGTGAGGCTGCCCCAAAATGCCTGACTTCCTTGTTGCTCCTGGTTTGTAGCCAGAAGGCCTCAAAAAGCCATCTTGCTGCATGCCAGACAGAAGACAGAAAACCTCCTGTCAGCCCACTTGTCCCTGCAGGAAGAGTTTATCCAGCAAATTCCACAAAGCTGCCTGTAAAAAAGCAATTAAGCGAGGTGCCCAGAAGCATGTGGATTTCGGCTGGTTTGCACTTTAGCTTGCACCAGTAGATGCTGGCTGCACAGGAGACCTTGCTGGGTTTGTCTGGAAGCTTCCCCCCATCCCCTGTCCCTGCCTTAGCAGATGACTGCTCCCTGTGACCATCCAGCTGGCCACCTCAGGTGGGATTATGTGTGCTCTAGTGTGCTTGTCAGTCTTTTGATGGAAGCCTCTTAGGCTTGAGTAGGAAGATCTCCATCCTGGGGAGGTGGCCTTTGTTCATTGAAGCCCAATTCTGTCCTGCTGACCTTTTGCCTTGCCATGGCTGGCTAATGGTGAGCAGCAGTGTTGTAGCCATGGTAGAAGAAGTGAAGGTGTTTTAAGGTGACAGCTGCTTTAACTTCAATCCACTCCTTTGCACAGGAGTTCTTTTCTGCTAGATGTCTTTTCCCGAACCCGCCTTTTTAATTTTTGGTCTCTGGTGGATGGTGTTGGAGCATTCCTTGGCTGTAGCATGTGAATCCCACAAAATCCCTTGATCCCCCCTGTCTAGTTTCAGACTTGTTTATGGAACAGAGTCTCTGTAGGTATTAGTGGCTGAATTAGCAATGGAAGAGCAGAAATGTATCAGTGTCAAACTGGATTTTCAGCAATACTTGGCACAGGTCAAAAAATCATGTCCTCATGATTGCTCAGAGGATGTTCCAGCCTGGATCACTCTGGAGGCAGAGTGGGGCTGAACTGGATTGCCTTAAAAATGAAAGGTACCATTTTTAGTAATGGTACATTGGCCAGTTATCCACGTTGCCATGGCTGTGAGACCTTGTGGCACAGCTTTTCCTCAGTACCTTGGCTTCTGTTGTCCAAGACAATGGTGGAAGTTTCCTCCAGTTTGATCCCTTCCCCTCTTGTGTAGGAGAAGGCAGTGTGGAAACACAACATTAACTGCCACGTTGATGGCTATCAAAGCTGTTTTCCTTTTATTTAATCCAGACTTTTCAGCCTCCCTCTGTCTAAGGAAACAGCATGTGAGCATGCAGAGCCAGTGCCTTGTAAGAGGGATGACGTGCTTGGGAACGAGCGAGTTTCTGCATCATCTGCCATGGGCTGTTGACTCAGTATTGCTGATTTATCCTGCTGATGGATCCCATGCTTTTCTATCCAGGCTATGGTACAGCTTTGCCTTCAGACCTGCCAATTGAATTACTGGAAGGCAAGCTAGAGCAGGGGGAGGGAAGACTTCTGGTGATCTGGTGACCACCCAGCCAGAGGCTGTGCTGCTGTTTGAGCATGCCCATGAAACAATGATGGTCTACAAAATGTCAGCGTATGGCCCGCTGCAGGTGCTGTGATGGCTTAGGAGTGCTGTTTAGTTGGTTTGGCTGAAGCTCTGGTACAGCAGAGAGGTCTGAAATGCTCTTCTGCCAGCAGAGATGTCAAGTCTGTTCACGTTCTGATGGGACTTAACTAGAGCTCCCTGCTGCTGCGGTCCTGCTCTACCCTGAATCTTGCTGCCACATGTTAATTCCCGAGTCTGAGGTGTGAGAGAGGAGCACAGCAATCCCCTGTAGGTTCTCACTTCATTCATATAACCTCAGTCTGTAACAGAGCATCCTCCACTATTGAAGTGGCACCAACACAAAACTCCTTGTGGATGCCAGAAAGCCTAAGCCAGGAGAGAACACAGTCCATAGCCACCTTCCTGCCCAGCAAGTCTCAAACAGGAGGTGGTCACCTCTCTGCAAACCCTTTCCTCTTCCTTTTCCTTCCTGTTTAAAAGAATGTTGTAACTGCTTTGGACAGGAAGAAGATCCTGCACACCTCACTTCTGTGTGTGAGATTTTTTTTCATGCAGCTCATTTCAGCTTGATGTATTTGGGGTCTCTAGGGCAGAAGCAACAGGGCATCACCTCTGAAAGCCCTGCTGGCTATTGTAGAAGGATGTTTTAGGTGACTCTGCCTCTTCCACCCCAGCCTTCATCTGCACAAATCCTCTTTTCTTCCCAAACTGAAAGAGCTGCCTGATGAGTGCTGTGGGGATTACCTGGTTGTGGGCATGAGCTGGGTGATATTTGGAGCAGGGGCATGTGAGGGCTGGGGTGCAGGCTGTTTGCCTGGGAGCTGTATCGAGCCTGTGTAACTTTGCAAGGACCTTGCCATGTTACACAGCAGCTTTGTGGCCCAGCAAAAATAAATGAGCGACTTATCCCACTGCCAAAGACCATCAGTGGGAGGTCAGTGTTTGATATTTCCACACCCAAAAAAGCAGCCCCAAGCTAGAATTACAGCACAAAATACCCATTCAGACCTCTCCAGCCTTCTGTTTTCATTGACTTCCATCCCCTGCTTGTACACACAGAGTCCCTTCCTTTCCAAAAGAAAACAGCATTGCTGATAAGGGACACTTATCTCGGCAAGTCATTAGAGAACAAGCAGCCTTTTGTGTTTGCATCTGATTCCTGTCACAATGTTAACAAACTCCTAGTATGGAAGCTTTATTTCCACTCTAAAGATGGCCCTTGGGGTACTATGTGAGGTGCATTATATGTCTCATAAATACTTCCCACAGATGTTTCTTCCTTCCTTAAAAGAAAAGAATAAAGGAAAAAACTTCTTAAGATTTCAGCCTTTCATTTATTCTGCAAAGGACTTTTAAACAACAATCCTTGGTTATGCTGCTAGTGGATATTTAGCCTTCCCATCCTCTCTGCTGGGATGTTTCTGGCCTTTGTTCCTTTCAAAGAATTAACCAGGGCTGGAGTTTCCTCTCCCGTCACAGTGGGTTCCCATTAAAAGCTGAACACTGCTCCTCAGTTGCAGCAGCTCAAACTGAAGGTGTTTCCAACTGCAAAGGTTGGGGCACCACGGGGAGGTATTGTGGTTCTCTTTGTGGTGGAGTCTCTGCCCCAGGAAGGCTTCCTCATTTAACCGAGGTGCTCACACTCACTTGAACACAAATCTTGAACACAAGTTCTGGGAGAAGTAGCTGAGGGAGCTGGAGTTGCTCAGCCTGGAGAAGAGGAGGCTGAGTGAGAACTTTACAGCTACTTGAAAGGAGGTTGTAGCCGGGGCAGGGGCAGCCTCTTCTCCCAGGCAACAAGTGATAGGATGAGATGGCCTCAAGTTGCACCAGGGGAGGTTTAGATTGGATATTAGGAAATATTTCTTCACCAAAAGGGTCATCAGGCACTAGAACAGGCTGTCCAGGGAAGTGGTGAAATCATCATCCCTGGAGGTGTTTAAAAGACATTTGGATGAGGTTCTCAGGCACATGGTCCAACAGTTGTGTACAGGGAGGCATTAGGATATGGTTGGGCTTGGTGACCTTAAGGTCTTTTCCAACCAGCTGGTGCTGTGTTTCTCCCTAAAGCAGAGGAAAGAGAGCCTCCAAGGAAATTCCCCAGCTCCATCAGCCTCTGTAAGTCCAAGGGCTTTCTAGAGAAGCTGCCCAGACTGCTCTCCAGGTGCCAAGGAAATAACTTCCTCACCCACCCATGCATCATATCAGTGTCACCAAGAACCCAGAAGTCTCAGGGATGGATGTGGCTTTCTTATGGACTTCCAGGGAGATGACAAACCATGCTCAGAGGGTGCAGCATCCGCCCCTGCGACTTGCAGCATGGGTGTGCTGTGAGGCAGAGCAGAGTTGCCTTGCAGCTCTCCCTGGTTACTCCTCTGCAGCCACATGGTGCAAAAGCAAAGCATGTTCAAGCTAAACAGCTTGGTTTGAAGCACTGGAGTGGGGAGGGAGTCAGCTCTCCCAGTACCCTGTGGAAATAGCTACTCTCTATCTCCCTCCTGCACCCAAAATCTGATGCAATCCTGATCTTGATTATTTACACCAAACAAACTAGAGTGGGCTGTAACTTGACAAAGAAAAATGAACTGTTTGGAAAACTGTTATACTTCTGATAGGAATTTTTTTCTGTAGGGAAATCTCAAACCCAGAATATTCCCATTCTTCTGTGCTGGGATCACAGTATCACCAGGGTTGGAAGAGACCTCAAATATCATCAAGTCCAACCCGTTAACACAGACCTCAGGACTAGACCATGGCACCAAGTGCCACGTCCAAACCCACCTTGAACACCTCCAGGGACGGTGACTCCACCACCTCCCTGGGCAGCCCATTCCAGCAGTCAATGACTCTCTCAGTGAAGAACTTTCTCCTTACCTCCAACCTAAACTTCCCCTGGCACAGGAGATCTTCAGGAGATCTCCTTGTTCACGCTTGGGTATTCTCTGATGCACTCCTGCCTTGGTTCCAGTGTCATGGGGAGCTCCAAGCAGTGGAGTTGTGTGGGATGCTTTGTGCCTGAGAATGCTGCCTGTGGAGGAGCAAGGGGATTTTTGAATAAATGATTAGAACTTCCCATGAGATATTTCATGTTTTGGGTTTTGTTCAGAAATTTTTGGTATTCCTTTGGAAGTAAAGGTCACACAAGTCTTCCTTGGTGGCAAACTGGATTTCTGATGAAGTCCAAATGGATTTTCCCCCATCCCTGTTTTCCTTTGTTTGCCACCTTTTAGTTCAAGCAGCCCAGTTTAAAGCAAACTACTCTTTAAAGAAGGCCTGTTGACATATCCAAAACATCTCCCATTTCACACCCTGTTTCTGTGGCCCCCTCCAGACACCTGCCCCAATACATGAACCCAACACTCAAGAGTTCAATCATTTGGACAGTTTGGGTCAAAAGAGAATTCCTAAACCTGTCAGTAAAGTGTCCCTGTGAAAGGGAAGGAGAGCACCAAGGCATTTAGAGGGGTAGGAGGCTTGATGGCTACTTAGGGATCCCTTGCTTGACTTGTGCTGGCTCTAGCAATCTGCAAAGGGAGGCTCTTTAACTGCTGAGGGTTCTAAGAGTGTGCACACCTGGTTGGTTAGCCCTATAGACTGCTGTATATTGAGTGTGGATGTAGAGGTCTGACTGACTCTGCTGGCTTTTGGACCAATCATTTTCCTTGAGATGTGTTTAAAGGCATGAATAACTTTAAACATTTAAATAGTCTTCAGAGAGATGACCTGCATGTCATGGCATGTAGGCTGTAGCTTGCAGAGCTCTTCATGAGCAGTTACGTATCTTTTGGCTTTGCAGTGGGAAAGGAAACTGAAAGGGTGGTAAATGGCAGAGCTGGGTTATGTCCCAGATGGCTCTGTTCTGCTTGCTGTCTGTCCATCTGTCTCTTATTCATGCTGGTGCATGCCTGTTGCCCTTTTCTGTCTATAGCTAATTGGTGCTGCTACTCAATCCTTGATGGAGCAGTGAATCTGGAAGAAGCCGACTTTAAAAATAGGAATATTATGAAATTTGGATTGTTCTGGACTCTTTTACTCCTTTCTCTGTGTCCCAGTTGCGTTCCAACCCCTTCCTCAACATGGGGAGCTCATCATCCAACTTCAGAAGGAGCAGGACTTGCTCTGTGGGCATAGTTTCTCAAAGGATCTCAGTGGATGATGCGTTGAAAGCCAGGGGCTTGGAGAATTCAGCAGAATCATTTTGTTTGTTTTCAAAACAACCAAAAAAAAAAAAAAAAAAAAAAAAAAAAGAAAAGCCAACCCAAAGTTCTATGATGCTTTTGAAACAACTCCTTTACTAATTTTGACTCTTCTGGCAGAAGCAGCTTTAACATCCTTGCACACACTGCACTGCCTTAGCTGTAATGATTCTTTACTGTCATAGAACTGCCAGAATGGACCAAATTCTGCCAATGGCACAAAGCCAAAGCACAAATCTCCAGAGCCTTAAACTCCCCAGCTTTATATCCTCTCCCCTCCCTGCCTTTGCATCTACTTTTTAAATCTCCAATGAATGGAAGACTTCATCTTCTTAAAGTCCAACAGGACAACACACATGTGGACTAACTCTACCACAAACTCCTCAGTAACACTCTCCCTGTTTAGGGGAAGTAAATAGGCGAATTTCAAAAGTCTTTCTGTGTGGAGAATCTGTTTGGATTTGCACAGGAAGTGGGGAGCAGGCATATAGGTAGCAATATTAATGAAGTTTTTTATAAAGGCTTCATTCAAGGCTTTCAAAGAAAATATAACTCTTATGGGACCCACAGTTTATCTGCCAAGTCCAAGAATCTGGTTGGAATTTAAAATATATATTTAAAGGGCTCTGGGAAGTCAAAGATTCAAAGAGAGAACAGCTTAGGAAGGGCACATGGGAAATTGCTGCTGGAAGAGGAGGCTGGTCCCTGGGGGGCTGAGCTCTGCAGGAGGGTGCATGAGCCATCAGAGATCATCCCTTCTCTTGGCTGTAGTGGTAGGAAGAGGGGATGACTGGTACAAATCCAGTCACCACCTGGAACTCTTGTGCCACGTCAGAGTGGTGAAGTCCATACAAAAGTGTTCCTCCAGCTGATGGACACTCATGGTTCTGCAAGACAGCAAGTTCAGATCCCTTCCTTCTTTCTCCCACCTAGGAGCTGTCTGCGTTGGCTCATTTGTTGCCTTAAAAATGCTGCTAATCACTTTGGGTTCATACCCTTCATTTCCTCGAGGGTCCCAAAGTTGCTTGTTGTGGAATTAGGAGATCCACCAGCCATGCTTTGAGGAAGGAAGCAGTGTCCAAGCAGTACACAACCAGCAGCAGCAGGAGCTTGGCATTTGTAATGTAACTTATCCATCCCTATGGGCCCTGATGTGTCTAAATCCTTATTCTGGGGAGAGGAACCATAGAATCATAGAATGGTAAGGTTGGAAGGGACCTCAAAGATCATCTGGTTCCAACCTCCTGCCATAGGCAGGGACACCTCCCACTAGCACAGGTCACTCAAGGCCTCATCCAACCTGACCTTGAACGTCTCCAGGGAGGGAGCAGCCACAACCTCCCTGGGCAACCTGTGCCAGTGTCTCACCATCCTCACTGCAAAGAGCTTCCTCCTGACATCCAGTCTAAATCTCCCCTCTGCCAGTTCAAACCCATTCCTCCTCATCCTGCCATTCCAAGACCTCATCAATAATCCCTCCCCAGCCTTCCTGTAGCCCCCTTCAGATACTGGAAGGCTACTCTAAGGTCTTCTGGAAGCCTTCTCTTCTCCAGGCTGCAGAACCCCAACTCTCTCACCCTGTCCTTGTAGCAGAGCTGCTGCAGCCCTCTGAGCATCTTCATGGCCTCCTCTGGACCCGCTCTGACAGTTCAATGTCCTTCCTGTACTGGGAACTGCACAGAACTGTACACAGTAATCATCTGTAGAAGAGAGAATCAATCTAAGAAGCCTTTTGCTTATTATTTGGGGAAAATGGATCCCCTGATAGGAACATGGAGGTGTCCTTGCCCAGGATTCAGTGACAAGGTTTAACGATCTGGGGAGGATCACACCTCAGGAGGGTTTGTTCCCTGCCAGCCTTGTTTGTTTGGGCTTTGTGTTATGGAGGTTTGCTTTGTTCTGGTTTGTTTTTTTCCTGGGGACCCCAGTCTGTTTTCTGACCTGCACTGGACCATGATCAGAGGCCAGGACTTGCTCCCCCATCCCTTGAGGTCAGGCAGAGCCATGGTGCCTTTGCTCAGGTGCCATACAGATGTAGTACTTCTGTCGCCTTCACAATGCAGACCTGTGGCTTGCTCAGAGTCTCTCGAGAAGCCCTGTTCTGGGCTTTGGGGTTGGTCTGTGTGTTTGCATTATCTAAAAGGCAATGCATTGCTTCACTGTTTTGAGACAGAGCTCGTTAGCTTGGACAAGGAGCAAACAAGTGCAGGCCTGTCAAAGGCCACTTTTAAAGGGACACACACGTGCTCCAGCCAGATGTCCACGCAGGGCACGGCAGATGTCAGACATGCCTGTGCCAGCAGGATGCTCTGCCCAGAAAGCTTTAACAGATGATGTGCAAATGCACTGTTTATGGTGATTCTACTATTAACTTGGCAGTGATCATCTCTGTGCATTGCCCCTGTGCTTTGGAGTCCAAGTGCAGGCAAAGCACTTTCAAAGTCAAATGACAAGAGCACGAAGCTGCACATTGACCTTAATCTTGTCTAGGGAAATCAACACTGCTGATTTGGAGTGAAAGCAAGCAATGTCCTAGGGTCAAAGACCCTGAGAATGTAGGAGGACTCATAGTGTAGCTCTACCCAACCTCGTGCTGCTGTCCCTAGCAATAACAGCTAGGGAGGAGGATAATGGCCAATGTACAGTGATAATTTTTCCCCCCATGTATGTTTTTCCAGTGACTTCAGTCTAGGGGTTGTCTCAGCTGGCGATGCTGCCTTTTGACTTTAACACCCATTGACAGATTTTTCCAATTGCTTTCCATGATGTCCTGTACCAGTGAGTTTCACAGCTTGACTGTGCTGTGCTTTCCTGCGGGGCTGCTGCCTTTGCTGTCAGACTGCCAGAGTTTTGCAGACCTGTACTGATGTCATCAAGCTGTCAGTCTGTGCATTGGATGCAACACTTTAGGTACATCAATAACAGCTTAATGTGCTGGGAAGGACCCTGTGAACGCTGCCTACGTTGAGCTCACAGCTTTTCATTCACGTGGTGTCTCTATTGTACCTGTTCTGCCACACTTTCACCTTTGCTGGGTCCTGGCCAGGTGTCACTGTTTAATGCAGTGATTTTGTTGACTTGTTACTGATAGTTCTCTTTTCTAGGCAGTGCCTGGCTTGGAAGCAGCCCTGAGGAGAAGGGGTTCTGGTGGATGAGAAGCTCAATATGAGCCAGCAGTGTGCTCTTGCAGGCCAGAAAGCAACCAGAGCCTGGGCTGCATAAAGAGAAGTGTGGGCAGCAGAGCAAGGGAAGTGATCCTCTCTCTCTACTCCACACTGATGAGACTCCACCTGGAGTACTGCAACCAGTGCTGGAGCCACTGTTACAAGAGGGATGTGGATCTGCTGGAAGGTGTCCAGAGAAGGGCCACGAGGATGATCAGAGGGCTGGAGCTGCTCTGCTGAGGAGATACTGAAGGAGTTGCGGCTGTTCAGTCAGAAGGCTCCAAGGTGACCTTATTGTGGCCTTTCAGTATCTGAAGGGGGCTACAAGAAAGCTGGGGAGGGACTTTTTAGAATGTCAGGTAGTGATAGGACTGGGGGGAATGGAACAAAGCTAGAAATGGATAGATTCAGACTGGATGGTAGGAAGAAGTTCTTCACCATGAGGGTGGTGAGACCCTGGAATGGGTTGCCCAAGGAGGTGGTTGAAGCCTCATCCCTGGAGGTGTTTAAGGCCAGGCTGAATGAGGCTCTGGACACCCTGATCTAGTGTGAAGTGTCCCTGCTCATGGCAAGGGGATTGGAATTGGATGATCCTTGTGGTCCCTTCCAACCCTGACTGATTCTATGATTCTGTCATTGTTCTACCAGCCTCAAGTCTCACCGTTAACAGAACAAATTTATATTTCCACTGCAGAGATTTTCAGGAAAAATCTGGCTCTGTTTAAGTTGATGACAAAACCCTTTGGGGTTTCATTGACCTCTACGCCACATTTCCATATGATCAAAAATCTGTATATCAGTGGCAGCAGAAACAACTACCTGGGAAACAGGATTAGACTTAGCCAAATTGTTTGTCAGGCTTCAAATAGCAACAACAAAATCTGGGCTGTCTTGTCCTGTGTTTGGTGAGGAGACCTCAAGCAGCAAAATCCAAAGTATATCTTGAGTTCCCATCTTTCCTGACCTTCTTTTCACTGAAGAGCAGATCCTTACACTGGAGGTCAATGCAGGACCAAATATCATTGTTTACAGAACCAAAATAACCCAAGAATTTTTGCTTCAACATCAAATGAGCAGAAAGCATTTCCAAAAATGCAGAACTTAGGCAGTAAAATTAGTGACAAGGCTGCCCTCAGGAGCAAGTCCACAGAGAGCAGTCAGGATTTTAATTTTTTTAAAAGGCTTAAACAAACTTTGAAAATGCCCATCCTGACGAAGAAGGTTTTTTTTTGGTGGCTGAAACACCCAGAAGCGGGTGGGTATCTTGGCATGTGGGACAACCAGAGGCTAAGAGGAGCAGCAAGCTTGTGACTCGCTCTGTGTATAAACTGAAGGTGACTCATGCAGGTTTTTATTTTAATAGCAGCTGAGGTGAATGCCATGGAATAAAAGGATCAGCTCAGGACAGCAGAGCGGTGACCGGATGCCAACGCCCCGTGGTAGGTACCAAGACTAGAGGCTTGTCCTACCCGTGGTGAGTTTGCCAGGCTCAAAGGAAAGAATGGCCAAGTGCTGCTGCTTCGGCAGGGAGGGAACCAAAACAAACAGCAAACACTCTGCCCTGTCAGACTTCCATCACTTTTCTGTAGGTCTTGTTAAGTTTCCATAGGTCTGAAAACTGAAAACCACCCCGGGGCCCTTTTCTCCCCCACATCCCCAAACCCAACCACTTTTATTGTTTGGCTGCAGAGAAAGGAAGCTATTTCAGTAGGAAAGAGTTATTTTAAGACCATCAAGAAAAGGCAATGGCTTCTAGCCAAATTAATAACATAATGCGAGCAAAATTTGCTTTTTGTGTAATGCTTCCACTACTAGCACAATAACAAAGCCCAGTGACTTTCTGGAGCTGCTGGTCATTAGTCTGAGTGTAACTGTACTCCCTGCTCAGCTGCTTCACCTCCCTCTTCCTCTCCAGCTCAGGATGTCAGGCTGGAGCAGAGTTATCTTTTCTCTTCTGGCTTTAATTCTAGCCAACAGAAAGGCAAGTGGGTGCATATTTGAAGGGGTAACTTGGACCTGCTGAAAAACAGCAGCTTCCCTTTGGAAAACAGAGCGTTACTGAGAGCCTTGTGCAGAGAAAATAATTTCTTGAGAATAAAAAATAATTATTTACTTCAGTGGGCACATCTGTGCTCCTAACTGCTGACAATATCTAGGGCGGATGGCATAAGGGAGCAGCAGACTTACCAAGGGCTCTGTGCCTGGCACACAGATAGGCTCTGGCAGCCACGCTGATCCCGATCTCAACTAATTTTTGAGGGCACTCGCTTTCAGACTGCTTTGTGAGACAAAAACACATAAGCACTTGAGGTAAAATTGCTCTTAAACCTGAGGTAAAATTGCTCAAACACTCTCTGATGTATTTGGCCTATATATTGTTCACAAGAGCGTGAACCTTGATCTGCTCAGCTATTCTGCCTGGGCACAGGCTGGTGTTACATATATCTAACTGAGATTTAAGCACCATCTTCCTGGCTCTTTTGTGTGGTTGTTTTCTTAAGTATATATAAATGAAGAAGTTGTTTATTGCTGAAGGAAATGCAATGGGAAGAGCACATTTTTTTCTTTTTTTTTTTTTTTTTCCCCTGCCTGGTCTTCACAACAGGGAGAGACTGTGGAAAATATAAACAAATCTTTATTTCTGGACTAATTGCTCATAGCCAGGAGCTTACAACAAGCTGAGAATCATTCGATGTACAATGCAGTTTTGCCACCTTTTATTCACACTCATCTCTCCATACACCTTGGTTCCCTCTTTCCTGTTAGTTCTTCCCGTAGTCTTCTCCAGGATATTGAAACCTGTGAACTCATCCAAAAACTACTGAAAAACACAAAGCTTTCTTTGAACTTAATGAATTTTAGGTAGGTAAAGCCTAAACTAACACAGTCTTGCTCCAAACCCATCTGTGGAAACAAATTGAGGAACAAATTCAAATGCTGGCTCAGAAGCACTTTTCACTGTTTATAGAATACTCTGAAATATTCACAATTCTTTTTTTCATCCTCATTGATAGAGAAAAGTGTGCAGTAAGACAGGAAGATGGTGGTTGATTTGATTTGTTTTGTTTGGGGCATCTACCTTTTGCCTGGGTTTTCACAGGCTGGCCTTGCAGATGGTGCAGCTGATGCCCTGCTCCCGCTGAGAGAGAGGCGGTCGAGCTGGATGCCAACCCCCACCCCCAGAACCCCTGCTGCTTCATTTAACTGGTTGTACTGGGGGGGATTAAA
>VWZE01003136.1:109671-124194 GCA_013396675.1 Eubucco bourcierii
GGTTTTCCTCCCTGTCAAAACACAGTCTGATGTATTTGGCCTATATATTCTGTCTTGCTCCAGCGTGTAAAGCCAGCCCTGCTGTCTCTCATCAAATAGGACAGTCACGAGCGCAGACTTTGACAGCTTTTGGAAACACTTCTGCAGGCTGAGCTCTCCCATAAGAGGGATGGCGAATGCCCCTGCTTAACCTAGTGGAAGCAGTTATTTAATAATCAATTTTCTTTTAAATCTATCTGCTGAGAGTCATTTGTCTGTCTGTCTGTGTGTGTGTGTGAAGGTTATTGGCATGAGTTTAATAACTGAGATGGAGAGCAGCGTATAATGACACACATGGAACAAGGGTGAGGAAGATGGGGATTTTCCAGGCAGCCCCTCTAAATCTTCATCTCAGGCTCACAGCACAGAAACACTGAAGAAGGAGGAAAACCTGAATATTGAGTGCTATTATGGAACAGAGCTGAAGTCATTTAGGCACCAGAAGAGATGACAGAAATAATCCCCTGTGATTCTGTTCCCTTGCCTCTTCCCCTTGCCTCCTCCCAACCCATGTACTGCTCATCTCCTGCAAACACACTGGAAGAATCAAACAGGGGTTTGGGTTTTAAATTTAGATTTTTTTTTTCCCCCCCTCCCCTCTTCCTAAAGTCTGATCTTCAGCCAGATATTATGGGTCTCATTGGCTTCTGAGATTCGAGGCTGGGAATGGCTTTTTGTTTCAGAGTCGTTTTCTAAATGACGCTTCAAGAGACTTCTTTTGCTTCTGCTCTATTAGTTTAATGCATTAATTTGGCACAGAGGAGGTGGAGCTCATAATATCCTGTTCTGAGGAAGGAGTGCTGGGTAACACTGTGAGCCACTGTTCCAAGCATGGGCTTATTTACATTAATTAGAAAGTGCACTTGTTAAGTCCTCAATTAATTAGGTAGAGCAGCACCTATTGAAAGCAGATGAAAGAGCTACTGTGTGAGAGGGAGAAGGGAGGGGGAGATGTGAAGGATGAAAAGAGAAAGATAATACCAGTGCTGGAAAGTAAATGGTGTTAGAGAAGCCAGAAAGATCACAGGTACAGCTCTGTTGGGCTCTAAATTGCAGTCACTGTGCACAAATTGGCTTCAGGTATGGTTGCTGGTGAAGATTTTGTGGGATTATTGGGAGTCAATCTGCAGCATTAAAGCAAGTTATTGACTAGGACTTTGAGATGGATTTATTCTAAGGTCCTGTTCCATGCACAACTCACCGCGGTCTAGAGGTCTGTCAGGAATACCTTGACCAACGCCACAGCTTCTGTAGGGCACAGAGCACAGTGTAGTGCAGTAGGTTTGCTTTAGAGAGGAAGTAGTTCGTTCTGGTTTAAAAGACATTTGAATGTCTGCTGCTGTTTCATTTCCCTTCTACTCCTTTTGCAGTTTTCTTTGAATTAATAGACCTGGAATTTCAAAGCAGACAAGTTAAAGTCACAGTTTTGAAAGAAAATGGCCACGTTATGAGTTCAGAAATGCATTATTAATGCCAGATGGTGTTTTTTTTTAAAGTCATAAATAGGTTTCCCAAAACTAAGGAGACTTAAATGATACGTCATGTATAGCTCTGGAGAGCTCATGCCTCAGGTTTGCAGAACACTTACATGGAACGGAGGTTTGGGGGTTTTTAAGCAGCAGTTGAATTTCTTACACGAGGTTCCAAGAGCTGGGGTTTTAAGCACTATGCCAAGTTATCATGAGACTTTTGATAAAATCAGGCAGGGTTGCCAATTTTAAACTTAAACCCATCTCCTCATCTAGAGGGTCACTTGAACTCCAGCCCAGAACCCGTGGAAGAATTTTGTGAAGCTGGGCTGAGCCTCGGGACCGACCCTTTGCCTGGCAGCCCCACGTTTAGCATGAAAGTTTGTGGTGGTTTTGAACAACGTAGCTAATCAAAAACCCATTCAGTGGGTGGCTGCAATACTCTCCAAGAAGCTCTATGCTGACAGATCAGTGCTCTGGTGCCGTAGATGGATAATAGCTTTTCTGTGAAGCTCTGTGTAATGAGGCTTCTTAAACTTCTCCTGTAACATATAGGCAGGAATGTTTCAGAGGCTCCTGATGAAATTTTATGCTCTAGTGATGCCTATGTAGCAATTCCCAGGGAATTGTAATAACATAATAAGCCAGTCTTTTCAGAGGTTGGAGGGATCTGTCCTCAGCATTTCTGAGGTTGGCTGTAATTCCCTGTCTTTTCCATGTAGGAGTGCAAGCGTGGTTCCACTATGGGTAAAGGCAGCATTCGTGGTGGGCAGCAGGAACACTGTGAGATGTTGTAATCTTTTTCCCCAAACCCTGGAATATTCCTAACAAATAAATTTGTGTAATGATACAGGATTAGGTAATGGCAATCTCTGGAGGCTGACTCTGCTTCATTTTGCTTATACTCTGTTCTGCACTGTTTCTGAAAGCAGGAGCTTGGTGCAAAATAGGCTTTGGCAACCGAGCCAGAGAAATGATTACTATGAACATAAGATCATCTGGGGGAGAGGAATGGGGGTTGTGTGTTAAAAGACAAGGTTAATAGAAATCTTTGAAGCTGAGCTTTCAGTCCCTGTGTGTAAGAGGGACTTGCTGCACTATTCCTGCTGCTGTTCTTTCCTTTCTTTCTCAGCTTTGTGAATGTTAAAACACAATCTGAACGCTCAGCTCAGAAGAGTCCCTGCTGTCTTGTCTGCTTCCGCACTTGGTCCAGCTGCTTTCACTCTTTGCTTTTCATGCCCATGTGCTATTGATGTTTCAGCCTCTACAATACTCTGCTCCCTTTTATTGGCTCTGCTCCATCAGTCTGTCCCTGAAGCCTTTTCTTTCCCTTTTCTTTTTCTGTCCTTTTTTTTCCCCCCAATACTCTATTTAACCTTAAATAATAATTGTGACTTTGAATATAATAACTAACTGATGTACAACTCCATAAATCATCCTGGGAGGTTTTGTATGACAGAGACAGCTTCTGAGCCATAATGACTGAGGTTTCTGAGGCAGCATAGGCATTCAAATACAAACCTTTCATTAATTTTAATGAGGACCAGAAATCTGTGTGTACATCTCCAAAATTGCTTCAAAATAGTTAACTGTTAATGTGTGAACAGTCCTGGCACCCCTTTGGTATCACAGACTCCTGTGCTGATGCTGCTCTTCTGGAGAGCAATAGCAAATGCCAAAACAAGGCCTTTGTGGAAGAGGGACCTGGGATAGGGACTTTTGAGTGGCTTTGATGTCCCCACCAAGCAGAATAGAGATGCACACAAACAGGGCTTCTGGCCCAACAGCATTGCTCCAGGCTCCAGGCATCAGCTTTGCCTTGGGAACTGATGCAGAGCTGAAACCAAAGCAGCAGGGAAATGATCCTTGCAGCCAAGACAGGTGTAGAGCCTTGTGTGTAAACAGCAAATACCCCACCGCAGGCATTTCTTCCTTGCTGCAGGCCCATCTGCAAATATGTGTCTTCAGAAGTGGGCAAAGCGTTCCAGAGCAATCATTTGCATGCTAAAAGCTGTTCACTTTAGGTCAGCAGAAGACATTTGTGAATCTTGCCTATCTGTAAGTCCTTTCTGCTGGAGAGGGAAAAGTTGAAGCAAACCCAGGAAATATTCTCTATCATTTCCACACTGATTTGTTACCTCTCTACATTTCAGAATTTTTCAGAAGCAAACCTTGAAGAACAATCATCATTAAGTGCTTAGGGCTTTATGGTACCCAGAATATTGCCTGTTCTCAGCACCAGTGCTGGCTGCAAGAAGAGCCTGACTGTGTTACAGACCTGCTGCAAACCGCTGGGAATCTTTTCCACTGGCACTTCCACAGTTCTGAAGCAGTGTTTCAGCTTTGTGTTAATTTGATGTGACTAAGGCTGTTTTACTTGAACAAATGCTTATGGAAAGCAGACACCCTATAGAACACCAGTGATGACTGATAGGATCTCAAAACTGGTTTCCCCAAACTTCTCACTGTACCTCTGGCACCAGAGCAATGAAGCCTAGAGAGGTTCTGCCAAATCCTATAGAAACTAAAATCACACACACATGCCATAATTTTGGTGACAAGAGGCAGAGAACTAACTACACTTTAACTCAGCTTTCAGTGCAGATAATCTTTCTAAGTTACTCTTAAAGCAGTTCTGTTTTTTCTAGCACTGACTTCATAGAATCATTAAGGTTGGGAAAGACCTCCAAGATCATCAAGTCCAACTCTGAACCTCAAAGGAAGCCTGTTTGGTTAAGACTGAACATATTATAAAAGCAATTTATAAAAACAAATTATAAAAGCTGTTTCAAAATCCCTAATGCTCTTTCTCTGATTTGGCTGCGTTGAGAGATTCAAACAGCAGGAGAATGGTTTGAGGGTTTTAGAGTGGTTTTATATTTTTGGTACTATCCTGAAGAGTTGCCTTAATTAAGCAGCAAAACCAGACCACTTGTATAATTGGTCACAGCTAATTTCAGCTTGGACTTCAATTCTCCAGTGTCAGATTTGCAGGCTGTGCAGGGTTTTCAGAGATGAGATAGCCATTTGTGTTTTCAAAGATGAAGGAACTGCCCTGCCTTCCCAAAATGATAATTAGCAGATGGAGAGATTGGTTAGGAAGCTATTTCACGTTCAGCTTTGCTCAGCTCTTGCGTACCAGGCTGAGTTAAGGAGATACTAAAAAGAGGTTGTATAGATTTGGCTGCAGATTTGGGGGAATGAAGGCTCACAAGGGTTATCTTGTTCTTTCTGCTTATTTTCAGAGGCCAGTGGCAATGTCTGAAGATGTGCCACTCTAAAGACATTTTGATCAAAAGCTAGAAAATTAGGCCCATTAAAGTACTGATTGAGGCTCAGAACTGAAGTGATTGTTGTTGGATGTAGAGGCACAGCATGACTCTGCCCCTTTCTGCCGTGATAGTCAAAGCAGAGCAAATTAGGAGTTCTCATGCTGGCCCTTCTGCAGCAGAAATATCAGAACAGAGACAAATAGCTCCAGGCAATGAGCTGCCAAGTAGTGGAAACAGAAAAATCTATCTTTAGTTGTGCCAAAATGCTGGAGACGTTGAAGGATGCTGTTGCACAAAAGGCAGACACTCAGCACAGCCTTTGTGTAGTCCCATGGCAGGCTGAGGATGGATGTGGCTCATCTTCACCCTGACTTGTCACACAAGTGGTGTTACAGCTGCTTGCTCAGCTTTCCTTTGACTGTAGAAAAGGAAGATGAAATCTGGGAACCATCCCTGCAGGGGGGCTTTGGGCAGGCTGTTGGCTCAGTGATGTCTCAGGATGTCACATCCCTTCTGCATTACCTCGAGAGTGGAGATTTGCACCTAGAAACAAATTGGTTGCTTTTCAGAGATGTGTCTGTGGGAGGATGAAGCAGCAGGAGCAGCTACCCAGCTGGCAGGCATTGTTGTGGCTTCAAGAAGAATGGGCAAGTGGAAAGTGAGGAAACGCAGTGGTGCAGCTATGGAAGATGAACACTTCATGGCAGGAGGCTGCCAGCTGGTGCCATGTCCACCAGCAGCCCTGCACAGTGCCAGACCTCAGCCCAATATCTGCAGCACTGCTTTGAACATGAACGACCTTCAGAGAACAAGAAAAGGTTGTAGCGAGGTGGGGCTTGGACTCTTCTCCCAAGCAGGGAGCAACAGAGGAAATGGCCTCAAGTTGCACCAGGGGAAGGTTAAGTTGGACACGAGGAGCAATTTCTTCCCACACAGGGTTGTCAGAGCATGGAGCAGTGGTGGAGTCCCCATCCCTGGAGGGACTGAAAAACAGTGCAGATGTGGTGCTGAGGTTGAGCAGTGCCCTGGCAGTGCTGGGCTAGCAGTTGGACTCGATGACTTTAGAGGTCTCTTTCAACCGAAACGATTCTCCAACCGTTTATTCTCCTCCGTGGGTTGTGCTCAATTACTCACCAAGTCACAAGGGGGCACCCATGGCTAAAGCTTTGTCCATCCAGACCTGAGAGCCTCTGTGTCCTTCAGGATCCCTTCTCACTCCCCAGCAGCTGTGTCTGGTTCTTTGGGTGAGGGGGTTGCAGCTGGGAGTCAGAAATCGAGTCTTGCCGAGGTCATTTCTAGCTCCTTCTCGTAGAGAAGACTCCTAAGGCACTTCTCTTTGTCTGTTGGCTTAACTGAAGTCTGCTAAAATAATGAAATATTAAGGTAGGATCATTAAAATGATCCTTTTAGGCATTTTGCTTTAGATTTTTTTTTTTTTCCTCCAGACAATGTTTGAACTCTTTTTAGTTCGTGAGAAGTTCAACACAATTACTCTAACAAGAGACACTCCTTTATAATTAAAGACAGGCTTAGACCTTTGCAGTTTAAGGATGGAATTAGATTTCAAGGATAAGAGTGAAACTTTCTAGTGACTTTCTTCTTAGGATGTTTATGTAGCAGCCCAGAATTTTATAGTTTTGGTTTTTTTAACAGTCATATAAGGACTTCAAAATACCCATAAATAATCTGCTGCTTCCCAGAGGGTTGAATCACTGCCTTAATGTTTCTGTTTATTTTCAGGATCGCTAATTAACTCCCCAAACTGCCAAACACCTTCATCCCCCTGTGTCCCGCAGTAAGAAAGAAGATGTTCTGCATGTCTAACATGGAAGCTTGACTGGAGGTGCTGGATGGCTTCCCCCACCTTCTGCCCTCTCTCCTCCCTGCCTTGTGCAGCTCCCACACCTGCACTCGCAGGTCCTTCCCCAGCCCTGGGCGTCCGCACGACTGCAGCCTTAGGGGGACTCCGCAGACAAAAGATGAATTGTGCCAACAGCACTCCTAGTTCTTTCCTCCCCTGCTCCAAGAATGGAAAGAGGCTTTTTCCCTTTTCGATCAGGAAAAGGCTGAGCAGAGAGGCTCTGCAGCATGCCCTAGGGGTCAGGGAGCAGAAGCAAGGACAGGAGCCTTGCAATGGGGGTTTGGAGGCACCCCCTGCTCTTTCACCCAGGCACAGACAGCTAGAGACTGCTGCTCTGCTGCTGCTGGATGGCTGCACCACAAGGTGAATGAGACCAGAGCAAACATTACGTGGGGAAGAAATCCTGGCTCTTGCCAGTGAGAACTTAGCAAGCTGTAGAAGGTGGATGCCCGGAGCGCTCTGTAACCCCACAGCCCTACCTCTCTGCTTTCTTCCTATTGTTCTCACCTGGCACCCGAGAGGCTCAGCAAAAGCAGAGGTTCCTAATTGCCCTTTTTTTAAAGCAGACCAGTCTAATTTCTGCTGAGTGAGCAGAAACTCTCATTAATTTGGAACATGGAGGGAGGAATGTGTAATGGGCAAGGAAGCATAGATGAACTCCATGCTTGTCTCCACAGTAAATGAACCTGCGGTGGAGCCAAAAGCCCCTTCACAAGCTCCACAGGAAGGTGCAGTTAATATCTGCAGCTTTATGACATGCTTGCTGTCCACAGTACCAGAGCTTCTTCCTCTCATGTCCGCAGAAGCTTTAATTTTTGTGGTGGTGGAATGAATTCTAGGTTTAGACTTTTGTGCCCTTTTTCTTTTTTTCCCCTCTGGTGGTGGCGTTCTTTAAATATTCTGGCTACTGTGAATAAGATTTTCTCTGGGAGAATGGGTCAAAGCTAGAGCTATCAGCTTCTATCAGACACTTTCCAAAAATAAATTGGCAAATTTGTGGCAACTCATTATCTTCAGCACATGGCTGAAGCCAGACTTGCATGCATACAGCCTAATGATGTTTAAACAGGGAATAGTCACTCTGATATGATACTCTGGGGTGGCCTGAGAAAGTTGTGGTGTGTGTGTACTAAAAGGAAAATGTGCTGGGCAGGGCTTGCTCAGCTTCTCCCATCTTGGGTTATTTCTAAGCTTACTTCATCCAAGTGTATGGACAGTAAGATAGGGATATGTAATTTGGCTTATATGACCTGGAATTAGTGTCCTCTTGGGGGTCTTTCCACCTTTACTTAAAAATTTCCACCTTTACTTAAAAAATTCGACATTTCTGTGCTGGGATCATTCTCTTTGCGCTTGCCCAGTTTGAGCACAATGAGAGTCTCACCTGGGTCCCTGCAGTTCCTATAACATCCAATAACAGGAGAGTGGATATGGCCAGGTTTCTTTTGCTGCACTGTAGAGGGGATGTACTTTGTTGTAGGTTTAAAGAGCCGACAGAGTGAAGCTCTCAAATGAATTGGAGAAAAAAACAGAACTGTATTTGGAGAAAGAGTTACAGATAGAAATTACAAAGCAGATACAGAATCCATAAATGAACCCCCTGAATTTTCCCCCAACCCAAACTTAAAACTACCATCCCCAGTGCTCCAATCCTCCACACTCCCCATGCCTTTGCCATCCAAGAGGCCTAAGCACAGCCTCTGGAGGCCCCAAACCAGGCTTATCCTTACATGTTTGTCCCAATAACGCAGCTCCTGCCCGGCACAAGGCTGGAGGGGGAGGAAAGGAGAATGAGCTGGCCTTGCTGTGAGTTTATGAAGAGACAGCAGAATTAGGGGATTGAATAACAATCTTCCAGTCCCCAGAGGACTCTTTTTAACCTTACAGTTTGCAACTTGGGACATGTAGGCACACATGTGCCCTAAGGAAAAGAATCACTTCTGCCGATGTGTATGATATAGAGAATGTTTAAAGAAAAATTAATCTATTGTGGTTCAAAGATGTGAGGGAAAGATGTGTTAAAAAAAAATAAATTAGCACTTGCATACAGGAGCGAGGAAGAGGAGTGTGATAAAGCAAACACAGTTACTGCAAGACCAGGAAGAATTGTAAGTTCTATTTTGAGCCTCCCAAATCCATTGTGAATGTCTCTTGCCATCCCGTGTGATCTCTCAACTTCAGTCAAACCTTGCCAGTGCTCGTTCTGGGATGCTCTAACCAGGAAGAAGCTTGCAAATTCTCAGCTGCCAAAGCCTTGTTGCTGAGGAAACATCTGTGCGGTGTCAGGCTGAAATGCAGCTGATAGCCACTTCAGAGTGTGCTCTGATGTCCCGGGACACTCCCAGAACCAGTGTGAAATACTGTTAGGTTTACCTTCATGCTGGGTTTGGTGAGGGCAAGGATCAGACAGCCTGGGAGGAGCAGCATGTCCAGCATGTGAGGTCCCATGGCAGCTTCACAGGCTGGCACTTGAAGGTACAGAGAATGTGGAAAATTGAGCTCGATTTGCTGCTTTGTGTGAAAGTCTCTTTCGTTCCACAGCCTGTGTTTGTCTGGTGGCTAAAGGGAGGGCAGAAAGCCAGGAGGGAGCAGGGATCTTCCAAACTCAGCCAAGGCATTTATCAGGGCAGTTGTCACACCACACCAGTCAAACCAGGGGGAGCATCCAGTTGTTCTGGGGGTCATTTTTAAGAGGGGAACAGAGCAGCAAGGTGACAACAATCCTGGAAATGACAGACATCTCAGCCTGTGCCTAAGCACTAAGCTTCTCTGTCTGTCACATGAAGGACAAAAATGAAGAATCTTAAACCATAAGATTCTTAGAACACTGCTCAGTGCTTATCAATCAGTGTCTTACAATCAGAAGACATAAATAGGTGATGAATAGAAAAGATGGAGAAAGCACTGAGACAGCAAATGAATATCTTTGGGTGTAGGAAACCTTTTGCTACGTAAAGGAGAATTTCTGGGCATGGGTGGGAAGTGCTTCTGGAAAGATATTGAAACAATGAGATTCATTCTGGGATCACAAGCAGGGTTACAAAAGTGGAAGCACCTTGAAGCAGTCATGTTTCAAAATCGTTGGCATTAGTGTGTTAGCCTCCATCTGTGTTTACAAACGCAGATTAAGAGCTTTGTTTCCGTTATATTAATGAAAGCTCATTTTTAAGAGCCTTATAAATAAGACCCAAAAGCCCTTTGTCAGATGCAGGTCTGTGTCCAACATGACTTTAGAGTGGGCTGATGCTCTCCTTTCCTCTCCTGGCTTTCTTCCCAGGTAAAATGGTGGGTTAGTTGTCTGAAACCATAGAAGAAATTCTTCTTTCTCATTTTCATTGATATTTAAAAGCAATTTGAGTAGACATAAATGAGTTCCACCCCCTTAGTTTAAGCCCATCTCGCTTGCATTTTAGTGAAACTGAGTAGAAACTGTCCCCTTTGGAACAGGCTCATGACATACTAACCTCAGTGGTTTCAGCTGAGATTTGCTTGTTTGACTTTTCCCCAGATTCTGTGACCTACTTCTTCTGTGCTCCCTCCCCGATGGAGGAGAGTGAAGGACACTCAAAAGAGAAGTCTTTGAAACTTGCCTGATTTTCAAAGGGTCCTTCCCAGACTGTTTACATTGGCTTCTCCTTGTTTTTTACCTTCCCTTGCTCCTTCTGTGTCCACTCTGGAAAAACAAAACAAACAAAACAAAACAAAAGACTGTGTAAACAGAAAATAATCATATAATAGAAGAGTTGGGTTATTATAGTAGAGCTGGCAGGACTAATGGCAAATTCTTGTAGAGAGGGCACTGTAACAGCTCTGGTTACTGAGCAACAAGCCCCAAGCTGGTCAGACACCCTTTTGCTGGTCTCTCCCAGACACTGTAAAATGCTTATCCAAATCCAGCCTCCACTTGGTGCCACAGGGCAGCCTTTTGTGCTCTAGAAACAGAAAAGCATTCAGGAACCTAACTTTCAGAATGATTCCCAAACTCCCTAGCTTTGTAACTTGAAGCATTTAAACCTTTCCTGTAAAGTCTCCTTTGAGAAAGGTACTCAAGGTAGCGGGCACAGCGAGGGCTGGGAAAGCACAGTGAAACTCAGTCCCTGAGTCAAAGGCCAGTTTTCAGGGTTGCCTTTATTTTCCAGGATGGGAGCAGGTGGTGTGTTGCTGGCTGAGCAGTGGCTCCATGAGCTGCTGCCAGCAGCGAGGCACAAGTGATGGATGGGCAGGACATGCTCCACCAGCCTGTTCTGGAGGCTCCATGCTGGTACCAGTGATGCTGCCCTGAGCCTCCCAACTGCTCTTTCTGCTGAGAGTCAGGAAGAGTCATGTTGGTGTGTCTTGGGGAGATATTTAATGCTGGTTTCCAGATGGCCTAAGGTCATGCTCACAATGTCATATTAAAGATAATAGATTTGGGGCTGATTTTGTTTGTCTTCTGGTTTGCAGCTTTGTTTTACTAGTTGTCTTTTTGAATGGTTTTCATTTTTCCTTCTAGAAAGGCAAATTTCTAGAAACACGTTCAGTCTTCTTTGAGTCAGAAAAGGACACTCACAGCTCCAGGAACCTAGGAAGCCTCTACTGTTGCATGCTCCTAAGAATCAGTAGCAGAGCACTCTTGATCTTAATACCTGCCCTGCAACCACTGCTCCCTGTTTGAGAAGATGCAAGGATTAAGCCAAACTGCTGACCCTTTGCATCAGCATGACCCATTGGCTGCATGCAGCTGCTCTGCTGGCTTTGGCACTTTAGGACTGTTAAGATTCACCTTTCTCTTTGAGGTAGCTACTCAAAGTCTGCCCAATCCCACCTTGCAGCAGTGAAACATCTGGAGATAGCTATGCCTGTTTCTTACTGGGTTACTTAACCTCTGATGATCTGGTTTTGCTAAAGTCTCTCTTACAGGTTTAAGTGACCACAGTTCTCAGCATCTTTGGCACATCTGTTTTCAACCAGGTGTTTTAACCCCGACTAGAAATCACACCAGTTTGGATCTGCCCACCCAAACTCCCCCTTCTTTGCTTTGCTCCTCTGCTTGTTGCCTACAAATCCTGCTGCCTTCCTTAGACTGTGCTGGAAAATCTCAGATGCTGGCCGAAGCAGGCAGCAAAGACAACCCAAGCTGGCTGAACTGGTTGGTTGTGGTTTGAGTGGTCCATGTTCCACTCCTTGTTGCCAGCAGCAGGCTCTCCCTGCACAGCATGCCATATTATTTACATTTCTGCTCAGTGTGCTCTTCTCTGGCACAAAGAACAAAAGCATGTTGGTATGGATGGGTTAGAACACATAGCTTTGGTATTAAAATCGAGACTTTTTTCCTGCTTGGACTTTTGCATTGGAAATAGCATCCAGGGATTAATCTGCTCCAGCCTTTATTCTTTTTATGACCAAGGGGTTGGCTCTTAGGGGACTTCCTGCTCTTTTGGAGGGGCTTTGCAAGGTTGGTTAATCTATAGAAACAGTGGCTGAAGCAACCAGAGTTTCTCTAGTGACCAGATGGAGATAAGAAAGTACGTGCTAGTGGTAGCTGCCGAAGATGCTGGATGCCAAAACTGCAAACTGTTTTTAAACAGACCAGCGGAGCAAAAGAGTTCTGTGGCTCCACAGTCAGCTTGGACCTGAACGTCCTCTTTGTTTGGCTGAACAAAAACCAGATAAACAAAACATTGAAGGCAATTAGCTTTGTTTGCTTGCCTTTGTCCCCTCTTCTCCCAAATCATTGTAAAATTAGGAATAATGCCAGTGAATTCTGTAGCTATTCAGTGCACTAAAGCTGGTGCACAGGAGATGAGAAATAAATAAGTACACTACTGCTGTTTTCAATGACTAGCCCATTCAGTCTTAGCTTCCATCCCATTTCTTTTCTCTGTTCCAGATTGAATGAGATTTCTTTATTGCTCTTGCAAATCGCATACTTAGGTGTTGGTAGCACACTTCCCCGGGAAGGTCTGTGTTTTGCTCAACACCAGCCTGCTCCTTTCTTAGGAAATTTTCCTGCAACCCCTTGGTGGTGTCTGGGGTTGCAGGTGTCAGCCGTGGAGCCAATGTGCTGAGCACTAGCCCAAATGTGAAGTGACTGAGTTCCTGGACATACATGCTATGATGTTTCCTACAGAAAAGGGTTAATTCTGACCTCCCCCTCCCTACAAAAGCTTTTTTGTCTACCCTGTGCACTGGCTGGGGAACAGTTTCCATCAAAGCCTGTCACTTGAACACCATAAACCAGATAGGGTGTGGAAAGCCACAGGCCGCTGGGAGGGACTGGTGGTGCAGCAGCGTAGGTACCATCCATGCTGATGTGCTGAGACAATGTCCCTTCCTGGAGAAGAAATGCAAGCTGATGTTAAGCCTGCCTGAACTTGTTCTCCCCATAGCCACGACCTTCAAGCACCAAGCAGCCCAAGCCTGCCATGGAGTCCATCCAGCTCTGGGTCTCTCTTTATGTGGTCTTTAACAACCCTATGGGAGAGGTGCAAGGTTGCTGGGTTTGAGGGTGAAAATCATGCTCCTGTGGTCAGCTATTTACTCCTACAGGTCCCAAAAGCTTCCTTGTGGGTTTTTTTTTTGCACGAGCACACTTGCTCCATTCTAAATGAGGGCTTTGTGGTCCAGCCTGTTGTTGTTTGTGGAGAGTGCCGGGAACCTCTGCACAAATGCGGTATGTGGCTGTAGCAGAAGGGGACAGGTGTGCAGCACCTCGGGGCAAACCCAGCCCGAGCTGAACAGCCTTCCCCAAACACACACTTTGGGGACAAAGCCGGGGACTTCCCACGCCGATAAAATAGAAACGGCAGGGAACATATGGCCGGGTCGTTTCTGACCCAGTCCTTGCTGCTGCCTTCGGCTCCTCTCCTCGGTTAATGAGGCCCCTCCTTGCCTTTCCAAGGCTGTCACAAGGTCACGTTCGCGGTCCCAGGGCTTGTGCCTGAGCGGTGCAGCAGGACAGGCCATAAGGGAGCTTGGGGGCTGCGGGTGGCTGCGGGGTCCGCGGAGGGCTGCGGGGTCCGGTCCACATCGCGCTCAGCCGGCGCCACGTGGCAGGGCACTCGCTTCACTCACTCCGCGTTCCCTCCGCAGGGACTGATGCCCGGCAGCTTCCGTGGGCGCCCTGCGAACAGCCCAGCCAACGTTCCACCTTCTCTAACCCTTTTAGCATCGCTTTAGACACACAGTCTTTGATGTGAGCGCAGCTGTCGGCGGCGTGGAGTCTGCCCGGAGGGCAACGAGCTGCCCACAAGCATCGTTCCTTTAGGACCTGCCAGCGCAGCCCCAGAGCAAACAGGGTTGGGCTGGGGCAGACCAAGTCCAGACATTTATTCCCTCCCAGGAGCGTTGCACCCCTATGTGCAGAGCTTTCCTCCGGCCGAAGGCTCCTTCCCTGCAGTCCCTCTGTCAGGGTACCCAGAGGGGATGGGTGCCCATGTACGGTCTGGCATGTGCTGTGTATTAATGGTGCTGAGCGTGGGTATGAAATCTTACAGCAGACCCAGAAAATCTTTCAGACCTGTTCCAGGAGAAAGACATCTGGAAGGAGAACTCATGCAATAGCGTTCTTTGAGGGATGAAAAAAGCCCTAAACAAAGCAGGTCGATACTGCCAGTGGGCTGACAGCGACAACTGTTCCCACCAGTACCTCCCCAGGCTGTGAGAGGAGGTGAGCACAGTCAGGCTTCGTGCCCCAGCACATTGAAAGCTGTCCCTAGCTGAGGTGGTTGGATGTCAGTTTGCTACCTTCACTTTGTGTGGTTATTTCTGGCCAAGGGAAGGTTAAGCAGCCTTCAGTGGGTGTTTGGTATGTCAATAACTATAATTAAGCTTTCGTGGTTCTCTTTCAAACTCTGGAATCTATAATTTTCAGCATAGTCCCCTCCTAGTGTTGCTGGGGGGG
>VWZE01003136.1:124332-150715 GCA_013396675.1 Eubucco bourcierii
TTTTTTTTTTTTCCTTTTCAAAGGAGGAAAATGGAAAGCTTGGCATTTCTTGTCATCTTTCAGACACTTTGGGGAAATTTTTACCCAGGAACTAGTTTATTGCTGATGTTTAATAATGACATGTCGGGGAAAAAAAGACAAAACCATCTCAGGACGGAGGAATGGAGAGTACAGAGAAACTTTATGTCCTCACAAGGTCCCTTTGCTGACAACATACATAGGACAGGCCTGGTTTGCAATACTTACCAAGGCCAACCATGTCACGGGGAGGCTCTGTGGGGTTGTGGGGACTGAGTTCTCCCTTAATTTGCAGCTCAAGATGGGACAAGTTACTAATGGTCTGATTTTATTTTTTTTTTTTCTGAAGTGGGGTTTACAAGCAGAGTTCCCAGAGATCACAGGTAATGTGAGAGTGCAGCCATCATTTCAGAATTGCATCTGTGGCTTTTTGTGTGTCCAGCTAGTGAATTAGGGAACACATACACAGGTGAGGGGAGAAAATGAATTAGGCATCACATTAATAACTGCAAAGTGCTTTTAGGATGCTGTGATGAAAGGCACATTAGAGGCATCAAAGTAGGTTTTGCACTGATGAGTTGTTCATCGTGTCTGATGGGGAAGGCTGGTTTGGGTGTTTTCTGTGCTATTTGGAGGAAAGCAAAGGTGAGAGCCACATTACCCACGTCAATATACAGCTGAGGCAGCCTCAGCCATTTGACAGTCAGGCTGTCAGGTGCATTGCAGCAGCAGTACAGAGGAAATACTGTACCTGCTCCAAGCCTGGGGCGTAGCCACCAACTAGAGTATTAACAAAGTAGTGTTGCTTATGCAAGACTTTGAAGATGTAAAATATGAAATAGTCTTGTTTATTCCGTTCTGCTGATTAGTGCAAGTCTTGCAGCGAGGTTTGGTCTGGCTGGTGTGCCAAGTATGGGGTCTGGAGGGAAATGAGCCACAGTCAGCCGTTTGGAGAAGAGCATCTTGAGATATGCTGAGCAATGGAATGAGATTAAAAGTTGTCCTTCTTAATCTAAACAAGAAAGAGTTTAATGTTAGCCCGTACAAAAGAAATGCCAAAGAAAAACAGTGTGAGAGAAGAAAGTGTTCAGCCTGGCTGTGAAGGGAGATGACACTGCTAGAGCATGAATTTCATTACATATGAAGCAAATGTTGAAGCATGGTGGGTTTGCCAGTGGAAAAGTTTGCTGATGACACACAAATGAGATGTTCCATATGAAGAGGGGTTTGACTGTTTTCTGAGAAATGGGAGAGTAAACAGAGGTTCTGCCTTGGTTTTTGGAGTGTAGAACTGACCCTGAACTAACCCTCATCAATGACAAGGCTCTCCTTTGATACCACAGACTTTGGGGGAAAGAGAAATGGGAAGCAGGCCTAAAAATCTCTTAATTTGCTCTGTAAAATGGCTCCTCTGTAGTGATGCCACTGGATGCTGCACGTGAGGAATTAAACCTTCAGCTACACTTGTGAAATGGCTAAGGGCCAAATTCTCTGTGCTGTTCCACAAATACCAGCTCCTGCTGAGGTTACAACTATCCAATGCAGTTCTGATGCTGCAAGTGTGGAAGTGCAGCATTTTCACTGCATTGCTGACATTCACTCTTTGGGTTTGGGTTACAGCTATCCAATGCAGTTCTGTTGCTGTGAGTGTGAGCAGTGCAAGTGCAGCATTTTCGCTGCATTGCTGACATTCATTCTTTGGGTTTGGGTTAGGGTTAGGGTTACAGCTATCCAATGCAGTTCTGATGCTGCAAGTGTGAGCAGTGGAAGTGCAGCATTTTCACTGCATTGCTGACATTCACTCTTTGGGTTTGGGTTACAGCTATCCAATGCAGTTCTGTTGCTGTGAGTGTGAGCAGTGCAAGTGCAGCATTTTCGCTGCATTGCTGACATTCATTCTTTGGGTTTGGGTTAGGGTTAGGGTTACAGCTATCCAATGCAGTTCTGATGCTGCAAGTGTGAGCAGTGGAAGTGCAGCATTTTCACTGCATTGCTGACATTCACTCTTTGGGTTTGGGTTAGGGTTAGGGTTACAGCTATCCAATGTAGTTCTGTTGCTGTGAGTGTGAGCAGTGGAAGTGCAGCATTTTCACTGCATTGCTGACATTCACTCTTTGGGTTTGGGTTTGCTTGGTTGGGTTGGGGTTTTCCTGAAAGCATGGAGAGGTTGCTAGTGAATGTTGGCAACTTCAACTCTTTATTTGTTTCCAGACCTGTTCCCAGGTCTCTAGATGGTAAACAGGGGATGCCTACCTGAAGTTTGTGGCACTCAGTTGATATCCAGAACAAGACTGGCAGTTTAAGTTCTCCTAGGCCATGTCAGGAAAACTGATATGCTGCCTGCTCTGGAGTAGTTAGTCCAGAAAAGAATTTTTTTTTGGCAGCTCAGTGAAATGCATCCCAGTGACTCTCTCTTCTGTAAAAAGTTGAGGTATTTTGTTTTAAAGATTTTGAAACTCTTTATTTAAAACAACAACAGGACTAGCTATTTCATTATACTGGATTGAACAATGGCTACTTGGGGCAGGAAAATCCTAACTAAAATAAAGGCTTTCCTGATGAACGGTGTGGAGAGGCCAATCACACTGCACACATAATGCTCTGGTTGGCTGCCATGGGGTAGCTCACTCTGGAAATTCAAGCATTGCAGAGCTGAGTGGGATTCAGTCCAGGTGCGTAGTTCAGGGGATTTGCCTTTGGCAGAGAGAAACTACCTTCAACAGGCGTGTTGGTGGGATCAGAGTCCCTGATGCGCTGATTATTGCTTTGGCAGAGGGATTTATGAATCATATGGAACAGACAAGCCCAAGGGCCTTAATGTGGGTGGAAGGAGAAGGCCAGCAAAGCAGCTTGTGACAGAGGCAAAGAGTGAACTGTTACTGGTAGGTCTTTCCTTTTCAAAGGAACTGTGCACCAGAAGCGCTGGAGTTAGCTGTGGGTCTATACAAGAACATGTTCTGGAGATCTGGGAAGTCAATGTGAGTCTTTTTGTTTGCCCTGACAGGCTTTGGCTGGAATCTCCATCCTGGGAAGGCCAGAACAATGCTGATCAAATTGTTTATCTAATGTGCTGGAACATTAACTGCTGCTCGCTCAGCAAGCGTGGCCTCACCTGGGCTGAGCCAAGTACATCCCAAGAGGGTGCTCAGTGGAAATGGAGATGGTCTGGCCCTGACATACCTGAGCCTGCTGATCAAGGGAGGTTCTTCTCTCCCTCTACCCTGCCCTCATCTTGAGTACTGCACTCAGTTTTGAGCTCCCCAGTTTAAGAAGGACAGGGATCTGCTGGAGAAGGTCCAATGAAGGGCTATGAGGATGATGAGGGGACTGGAGCACTGCCTGATGAGGAGAGGCAGAGGGACCTGGGGCTTTTTAGTCTGGAGAAGACTGAGAGGAGATTTAATAAATGTCTGTAACTATCTGAGGGCTGGGGATCAGGAGAGGGGTTACAGACTCTGCTCACTTGCTCCCTGGGACAGGACAAGGAGCAATGGATGGAAGCTGCAGCACAGGAGGTTCCAGCTCAACACAAGGGGAAACCTGTTGACTGGAAGGGTCACAGAGCACTGGCACAGGCTCCGCAGGGAGGTCGTGGAGTCTCCTTCTGTTGAGCCTTTCAAGGCCTGTCTGGATGCATTTGTCTGTGACCTGAGCTAGATTGTCTGGTCCTGCTCTGGCAGGGGGGTTGGACTGGATGATTTCTTTGGGTCCTTTCCAACCCCTGACATCCTGTGATCCTTGTGTCCACCAGATCCAGTAATGGAGTCTAGCAGCACGCAAGAGCTCCTGAGCTTATGGTCCTTAATGAGAGGTCCCACTGTGAAGCTGCTTTGATGCACTCTGCACAGCACAGACACATTTAAATTACAATAAATTCTTTTAAATGACAATAAATTACTTTCAAAATATTAAAAATATTTTAAAATAATTTTTACAAAAATAATTAAAAATCCAAACAAACAAGCAAAACCACCAAAACAAATCCAAGTATCTTCCAAGCTCTGAAAACAAGTAAACCAACAAAGTCCACTTCCATGAAACTCTGTTTCAATCACTTGATTTTCTTTCCCACTTCTTTGGGGGATTTATTTCACTAGGGGGTGTATAAATACTGACTTGATTTATTTATTTGGGGGGGGGGATGGGGGCTTTTCTTTTTTGGTGGGTCTTTGGTTGGGTTTTGTTTGGTTGGTTTGTTATGTTTTGTTTGGGGTTGTTTGTTTGTTTGTTTTTAATTAGAAGAACAGCCACAACTGGGTCTCTTATTAGTTCTTACCCAAACATGGGCAAATACAGCCCTACTGCTTTGGCTCCAGCTTGGAGAGCTTTACCAAATACTATTGCTATTGAAGTGGAGGGAGAGTGTGAGTGTGCAGACATGAAGAGGTGTGTTTACTGGGAGGAAAAAAAAGAGCTGATAGCTTTGAAGCAGACTTGGTTAATGCACTGAGTATGTCAGAAGAGACCTTCTCAGTGGAAATGGGCTGCGTTTCTGCTTTATGTGTTAACAATTCAGGCAAAGTATGAAGAAATGGAGCATTGTTCTGCTCTAAGTGGCACAGATTCTGTTTCAGTCGATGCAGATAAAGCCCTAGGAACTGTCTGCTGCGCTCCAGAAGATGTATTTGAACTCATGTTTAATCAGCAGGGTGGGTTGGTTTTGGGTTTTTTTTTTTTTTACACAGGGCTTTACAGCCAGATAAAATGGAACAATCCCCAGTGAAGTGTGCATCTGGATGATGGCAGGTTGTGGTGAATGGAAAAGCTGCTTGGGAAATAAATTTGCACTCTCTCCTGCAGTAGAGGCTGCTGCCAGATACATAGTAAAGTAATAACAGTTCACTGGCAGCACTCAATGTCTGGATGTCTTAAACCCCTTTATGCATAAGATGATCTATATCACAAGCTTCTCTCTAGAGACAAGAAAACACTGGCACAAAGGCAATGGTTTAAGTTGCTTCAGGTCACCCTGCAGGTCCCTGGAGTAGCAAAAAGCAAACCCAAGCTCTGCTGAGATCTAGGTTAGCCTGTGAACCTTTGGACACCACTGCCTCCAGGCAGGGAAGAGCAACTGGTTCAGTCTGAGGCATCCAGGACCAAACAGCTGTAAGAAATGAGATGATTCCTCTCCCCATCTAACCAGCCAGAGCAGAACAGTGAGGAGCATTTCTGGTTGCAGAAACAGCTGAATACAACTACTGAAAGAAATGGTGTCAGAGCAGTACCTCTCAGCTTAGATTAAAATAAGCAACTCCCCGATACAGTTGGTTTGTACCTCAGAGTTACTCTTGGACTACACAAATCAGATCTTTCTGTGTTGATACTTCAGAATTTAGTGGAGTAAAATCTTTTGCTTAAAATACACACGTCTACACACAAGAGGTGTCTCATCTTTGTCAATACTAAATAAGCTTTTCTGGTGTCATTAGTGAGTCCAATGCAGAGTGGAGCCCAAGAGATGCTCAGCTCAGCTCTCTCTAGTCTCACGTTTCGTTCCTTTTGCCCTGAACTTACCATTTCCACTTCAGTGTCTTCCTCACACAGGGCAGGTGTGGTTTCTCTTTGACCAGTACACTGCTCCTACCAGCCTGCTCAGCACCAGCACACAGTTACCTTTCCCATAGCAGCTGGAACTGACAATGTGCCAAAAGTTCTCAGTTCCAAAACAACCACAACAAAAAAAATCCATCTTGTTTTACTTGTTAAAAACTTGTTCTTTTTGTTTTAAATAGTATTACCTTAAATGCTGGTCATAATGAGAAGTTGTTTTGATGTTTTCTGAGCTCTTTTTACTTTCCTCTTCCCACTGAAACTGCTTAGAATCTGGTCCAGGCTTAATTTCTGTTTGTCTTGCACAAAATCATTGTACTAGGCATTTAAACTGTAACATGCTGTCTCCTGAAGGCCATAATCTTGCACTGTTTTCTGCCTCCCTTTTGAACTCAGCCTTGTGAGGTCCAGCTGCCAGAAGCATCACATAGAATCATAGAATCATAGAACGGTAAGGTTGGAAGGGACCTCAAGGATCATCTAGTTCCAACCCCCTGCCATAGGCAGGGACACCTCCCACTAGTACAGGTTACTCAAGGCCTCATCCAATCTGGCCTTGAACACATCCAGGGAGGGAGCATCCACAACCTCCCTGGGCAACCTGTTCCAGTGCCTCACCACCCTTACTGTAAAGAACTTCCTCCTAACATCCAGTCTAAATCTCCCCTCTGCCAGTTTAAGCCCATTGCCCCTTGTCCTGTCATTGCAGGACCTTGTAAATAATCCTTCCCCAGGCACATGCACCTTCAGAGTGACCTCTGAAAGGACTTCATATGATTTGGTGGTCAATACCTTCCAAAGTTTGTTGTTTACACCTACCTAAGCATTGTCCAACGTGCTCAGAACAGGTCAGGCTCATTGCTCCTGCCTGCATCAATTCTGTGTTCATCCACTGATGCAGGCACCAAGTGCTACTTGGAAGCTGACAGACCACGCTGGAAACAAGCAGTGGTGCCTGAGCATTGTATATGTGTGTCTTGTAGAATTCAGACCTACATTTTACACACTGCTGTAGTAATGTGCTGTTGTATTTAGCAACCAGGGTGGCAGTTGTCCCTCAGTATGCAGGAAATGTTTTAGATCACCAGACACTTTTGCATACAGGTGCAATGTCTGTCCTTGCCACGGGAGGAGAGGCTCTCAGGGTGGTTCTGTTTCAGGAAGAAAAGATGTGCTATTTCTTTAGAGAAGGCTCATATTACTTGCTCTCACCCAGGACAGCACACGTCCATCTCTTCTAACTGAACAAAGTCCTTTGGCACACCAGTGGGAAAAGCACTTGTACTCACTGATGCATTACTGCATTTAACTAGCAAACCTCTGGGCTGGAAGAACTGCTGCTCTCTGTGCAGCAGCCCACTGGGATTTTAATGGTTTGATGGATTGTTTTTTCCCTCTGTGACATAAGGGGGAAAGTGGCCTTGATTTTCTACTGGGCATTTCAAAATGCAGCACAAGTTCACCACACTATGGACAGCAGAACAGCCTGGTTTGCTCTGAGATTGGAGGTCAGGCTCAAATCTGCTCAGTATTGTTGGCTCTCTTGTCTTTCCCAGTAGCACCAATGGCTTTAATAGGTCCTAAACCAGAGAAGTGCCACAAGGATGATCAGAGGGCTGGAGCACCTCTCCTATGAGGAGAGACCAGAAGAGTTGGGGCTGTTCAGTCTGGAGAAGAGAAGGTTCTGAGGTGACCTTATTGTGGTCTTCCAGGATGTGAAGGGGGCCTACAAAAAAGCTGGGGAGGGACATTTTAGAATGTCAGGTAGTGACAGAACTAGGGGGAATGGAGCAAAGCTGGAGGTGGGAAGATTCAGACTGGATGTGAGGAGGAAGTTCTTCACCATGAGGGTGGTGAGACTCTGGAAGGGGTTGCCCAAGGAGGTGGTGGAAGCCTCATCCCTGGAGGTGTTTAAGGCCAGGCTGGATGAGGTGAGGTGTCCCTGCCCATGGCAGGAGGGTTGGAACTAGATGATCCTTTTGGTCCCTTCCAACCCTGACTGATTCTGTAATTCTATGAATTCAATGAATGTAGCTCAGGAACAGTGAAAATAAAGTGATTTGATTTGCCATTGGAATGAGCTGCCCAGGGAGGTGGTGGAGTTGCCAACCCTGGAGATATTCAAAAAAAGATTGGATGGGACACTTAGTGCCATGGTCTAGTTGATTGGATTGGGCTGGATGAGCTTGGAGGTCTCTTCCAATCTGGTTGATTCTATGATTCCATGATTCTGTGTTGGCAAAACCAGGCAACCTTTGCCTGATATCTTACAGACAACGAAGCAGTATGAGCCAGAGTGCAGTCAAAGTATGCTGATGTGTGACTCCATCATGCCTTACCTCAACACTGCTCATTTCTAACACCAGCTGAACACTTTACAGCCATCCTGTATGACTGTAGCTCTCAAAACATCTAAACAGAAGTGTGTGTCAGAGCTGTAATCAGCAGGCAGCGTTTCCTTGGGAAGGGTGGGCCTGGCCTCGTGTCCCTGCATTGTGTTTCCTTTCATTGCAATGGCAGAAAGGCTCCGATTAATGATTAACAGCCATTCCTGCCTCTCGGCTGGCTGGGCAGCCCGGTGCCACAGGCTGCAGTTGGAAAGCACAGAGAGATCAGTCTCTGCCAGCCATGGCATCCCCACGGCACTGGTCAAGAGACAAAAGCCTTTAGTGTTCCCAAAAGGAATTTCAAACATTTTACATCAAACGGCTGCAGAAGTTCAAACATGTCACCGCTGGCCTGTGGCACGGGACTGGAGAGTGTGTCAGAAAGGCTGCAGAGAAGAGGGGGGAAGGAGCACTTTTGGGCACTAGCTTTGGTTACTTACCTGATTTTGAGCTTTCTCCACATCTCCTGTAAAATTAATACTCTCCATAGCACACACTGGGAACAAGAATCAGAGAATTACCTGGCTGGAAAAGACCTGAAGGTCATTGAGTCTAACCATAACTCAGCATCTCCCTGCACACCACTGTTAGACCATGTGCCCAGCTTCCTTATCCAAAAGTCTTTCAAACACATCCAGGGATGGTGACTTCACCACTTCCCTGAGCAGCCTCTTTCAGTGCTCAATGACCTTTCCAATGAAGATTTTTTTTTCATAATAACTAATATAAACCTCCCCTGATGCAGCTTGAGGCCATTTCCTCTTATCCTCTCACTTGTCACCTGAGAGAAGAGGACATGTCCCACCTGGCTCCCACTTGCTTTCAGGTAGCAGTAAATAAGAAGGTCGCCCTTCAGCCTCCTCTTCTCCAGGCTGAACAACTCCAGCTCCACAGAGCTGTGTCCTCACATGATGGCAGGGACTGTCACACCCTCATAGCAGTGGAACTTCCCATAGGGTAGGTTCAATTATCTATGGATCTAGCAGCTCTGTCCTCCATAAGCCTGTTATTCTATCACCGAATGACATCTGCATTCCTGGAAGAGGAATCACAGAAAGAAGAAAGGAGACCTGTGGGTAGAAATGAGAAATGGCTTAACAAAATAATAATAAAACTTCATTTTAATAGAAAGAAGAGAAAGTTACGCTCAGCCCAAATCATGGTCATGAGCTACACACTCCCAGCAGTGAATGATGGATTTCAGGTACTGTGGGCACCACAGCTCCAGTGAAAACACAACAGCCACAGTACAGAGCAGAGCAGACCTTGGCAGCAGAATGACCCTCTAGGGATAGTCATCATTAGGAGAGACTGCCCAACAAACTTTTTAATTAATAACAAGCATGGTGTTCATGGTATGGAATCCTTCTCCTGTGCAGTTTGTGAGCTGCCCTGGTTTTCACTTCTCCTGGCTCTAGCACCTGGCTGACTCAGAAATGCTAAAAAAGACCTTGTCTGCTCCGGAGATCCACACAGCATGGCTGGCCACAAACAAACCCCAAGTGTCTTATCAGCTCTGGTCCTGCTGAACTGAGTGCTGCAGTCTTGTTGAATACACTGCTCTCCTGAAGAGAAAAAATTGATTCCATGATTCTGTCCCAGCAAGGCTAGGACAAACTCCTAGCCAGGTACCAAGCTTAGATACTCCCAATGCAGGTTGGATGCAGATCCCCAGCCCAGAGGGGAGTGAAAGGCTCTTTATCCCACCTCTCCTTCACATGTTTGTTTGATCCCTCCCACAAGTTTTTTCCGGTGCCTTGGGTTTCAGGCTCTCTGTGCCTTCTGCCTGCTCATGCCACAGCTTAGACCTGAATAGAGCATTTATCTAAATATATCCAAATGTATCCCTGTAATTCCTTGTGAGTCCTGGGGGCAGCGAGTGATCTGGGATGCTTTTCTGGCTTGTGCAAAAGGTGAAAACGATTGAACTGTAATTCAGTGTTGTCCTTCAGGCTGAGCCAAACCGGGAGGGCAAGCCCAGGTTAGTGTCTGGGATCCCTCAGGGCAGTGAAGGTGGGCACTGTGAGTCATGTAGCCCAGCTGTAAGGCGTCCTTGCCACAGCTCCTAGGTGCCTTCATGCTTGGTTTTCCAGGACGAGCAAAGAGACATATTTATATTAATAAGAGCTTTGGTGCTTAACCATGCTACAGATCCTGAGGAGAGGTGGGTACTGATTCTTCTGGAAACTGGCTAAATACAGTTGAATATTTCAGCTGCTGTATTTATCCAGGCAGTAATGACATGCTGCTTTTTTGGAGAGGTGCATTTTGTCAAAAGCAACTGTTCTGGTCCCTGTTCCCAATGCTGTGTGGTGTGTGGTGGCATTTCCTCCTCCCCTGTACTTTTCTTATTTTGGCTAATTAAACTAGAACAGTCAATTCCAATTCCTTTTTTCACCCCNGCTTCAGTTTATTTAGTGTTTGAAAATGGCTTCTATTTAAATTTGGAAGGGGGAAAAAAATAAATCTGCTAAATATATTTCTATTCAGATCATATGTTGTGGCTTTTCTCTTTTTGAAGAATGAGGTCTAATTTTTGAACCTGAATTCACTTGGCACTAGTCTTGGCTTCAGCAGTGCTGTGTTTCCTTTTGTTTAAACTAATTCCCTTTTTCCTACTGCTGAGTTACATTTATGTCTCCATGCTAGCAAAGCTTTTATGCATGTGTTTGGTTTGAAAGTGTTCATCTGAGCACACTTAAGTATGTGCAGAGTGTTTGAGGATGGGGCTCTAAGCATGCTCTGTGGTGGTCCTTGGCACAGTGCTGTGTACCCAAAGTATTGCCAGTCCTCACCAGTCAGTTATCCATAAGCATCCCATTTGCTTCTGTCTTTGCAAAACGATGCAGCACATCTTTTTTTCTTTCTATTCTGTCCTTCACCCTGGGAAGCCAAAGCCTTGTTCTTTCCTGGTAGAGTGGGATTTTTGAGGAGGAGGGAGGTTACTAAACACTTGGTGTGTTTGGAAGAGAGAAAAGGTAGAGGAGAGCAGCATGTAAGATGTATTTCAACAGCATAGGGGTTCCCACACTCTTCTTTGCAAAGTATTTTTTTATTAGATTAAAGCTTTATCTTAAACACTTAGGCTTGGCTTGAATATGTTTCTCAGTGAGGAATGCGTGACTGAGAAACACAGGAAAAACAGCTGGGGAAGAAAAAAGCAAAGGAAAACAGAGCTTGTGTGTGATTTCTGACAAACTGCATGCCTGCCTTTTGTCCCTGAAGCCCCAGTTCTCAGAGCTGGTCTGGATGGGCCATCTGAGCTCCTGGGCCTGGGCCTTGAGACAGTTTCATCTCTGCAGACCAGTTTCTTACAAGCATCTGGATGTGTAACTTAGTTGCACTCTCCTTAAGTTTCTCCTGAGGATAGCAGGCTGTTATCTACCCCAGCCATAACACATTCTTTTGTTGTTCCTTAAAGCTTCATCTGTTGCAGCAAGCGAGGAGACAAAACTCAGAATCTCAACAGCAAAGGTATGAACAAAATTTGATGCCTATAGAAAACAGCAGATGCAAAACCACAGTCCTGGCAAGCAACCACAAGTCAAATATACTCATAGAGAGAAGTCCTTAGCATGCATTGTAATAGATGGCATGTGGATAGATCAGATTTGTGGTAGAAATCGTGATTTTTGGCCACATTCTGAGGTCAGTTTCCTGAGAAAAACTTGCATTGCTGAGTCAGGCCAGTGGATTGAACTTTCTGCTCCAAGCATAGCATCATTCCACCCTAGCTTCAAGTTTAGGTGCTTTCTGGATTGACACTGATCCTACTTGTGACTCTGTTTTTGTCATGGGAAGCATGTAAGCTTAGTGCCCATATCTATATTCAAGGTGCTTTAGTTCTGCTTGGTCCTTCACCCTGTCTTGGGGAATGATCAACAAAGCATAGAATCATTTAGGTCGGAAAAGACCCTTAAGATCACATGGCAAGATACTGGGGTGGCTCAGCTTTGGTACCCAGATCAAGGCTGATGCATCAGCCTTGTGCCAGATGCCCAGCACCTCGCAGGAGTAGCCCTTTGCCCTGTTAGACTTGCCACAGGGAGCTGCAACCTGCCCTCCACCCTGGAGCTGCAGTGAGCAAATAGCTCTTCACCCTCAGCTCTCACCTCCCTCCTCCACTTTTATCGCTGCCCCATCCCTCGCCGGTAGGGTGCCCGGGTGCCCCCCTGTCTGCAGAGCAGCCCTGAACCTGCCCCTCGGAGGCTGGATCTCTGCTCATTAGCTGCTGTTTGCTGAAACCGGATACCTGGAGCACCCCAGCCCGCCGGCGGAGTTCCCTGGCTGCAGCTATTTAAAAGGACAAGGGCAGGCTCAGAACTCCCACCTCTTTCACATCCATGTCCCTCCCAGCGCCCGGTCCCAACCCCTCTTTTCTCCTGGATCTTTGCAACATCCATGACCCACGAGGGGAGCGACGGCCAGAGGGGGACCTGCCCGCACCAGCCCTGGGGAAGGATTATCTGTTGAAGCTGGGGGGACGTCAGGCTTGCCAGGAGAAGAAAGCCTGCGCTCGCTGGCCCCCAGCACAGGGGACGCCTTCAGACTGAAGGGGAAGGAGGGAGGAAGGGCCTTGGGGTTTGTTGTTTAGGGGTGTTGTGTAGGTGGGTTTTCTGGGGTTTTTTTTTTTCTCCTCCTTTTGGTTTTATTATTGTCAGTTGACAATTACCATAAACTGCTGGGATAAATGAACGCAGGGCTGTCGGGAGAAGGTGCCTCTCGCCTGCCTGGAAAGTAAGTGCCCGAGGCAGAGACGTTGTGCCAGGGGGATGGGAGCAGGGCCAAGGGGCACCCAGGGGTGCAGGGACAAGGTGGGAGGTCTCGCTGTGGTGGGCTGCCCTCACCTGCCTGAGGGGATCTCACAGAGCTCAGGGGTTTGCTGTGTCCTGCTGTGGTTAAAAGGGACCTGCTAGTCACCGTGGGGTGTGCAGAGTGGCTGGGTCCCAGCTTAGTGGCACTTTGCAAGAGCCGGGAGAGGACAGGGCACAGGGATGCAGGATTTACCCACACACGAACGTCCTCTCTCCTGGTGGAGCTGGCTAAATGGACTTGGGGTCTGATTTGCTCTGATGGACCTTGCATAAGAAAACTCATGCCCCTTTCCCTGTCCTCCGGGGCTGCAGCTTTTTCCACCAGCTGCTGCCAGCAGGAGAGAGGGTCTGGAGATACCCCACACCGAGTCCTCTGTGGAAGCAGGGCAGGGTAAGGAGAGGAGCAGGGGCATGGGGAGGATTTTCTGTGAGCCTGAGCCCCCTCCACAGGCCCCCAACTGAACTTCACCAAGCCCTAAGCCCAAAGGAAAAGCTGTGTCAAGTACCTCATAACATGAGTCCTTCGCCAGCCTGTGGTGAGGTGGGTCCAAGCCAGTCTGGGGAGAGGGCTGGTGGCTCCTGGCAGGTGAGGGCAGAGGAAGAAAGACCTCCATCAGCAGCTTCCCTCAGACCAGAGGCCTATGCATGTCTTCCGTGGAACCTGGAAGGGATCTTTAGTTGCTTCTCAGCAGCTCTTCTGGCCAAAAGAGTTTCCTTTTTTTTTTTTCTTTTTTCTTTTTTTTTTTTAAAATAATTATTTATTTGTATTATTTTTCGTAAGTTCTTCAGTATTACAGAGGAGGGCAGCAGAGAGAGGCAGCAGGGACATCCTTAAATAATTTTCATTTCTCGAAATCTGCCTTTTCCTCTTCTCTCTAAGTCTAGAGGAGAGATCCTTGGGGTGGGAGGCACATCTGCACTGCAAATAAAAATAATAATTACAACCAACAACCAACCAATAACAACAAAGTAACAGCTTAAAAAAAAAAAAATACCAAACCACTTTCAGTCAAAGATTTTGGAAATCAGAGATCACAGAAATTGTGCTATTACTAAGGAGGAGGGAGAAAAAAAATAAAAAGAGAGAGAGAGAGAGGCAAGAAATCCAGCGACCATGGGCCAGCCTGGCTTCCTAGCGTGTACTTTCTGTTCTCTCTCCTTTTTCCCAAGGTAATTGCAGTCTGCCGAGAGGGAGTTAAATGGGATTAAAAGATCTGTGTAAGCAAAAGGACCCAGAAGAGAAGGAGGAAGGAGTGAGCCGTCCGGGCCAGGGGGTGTCTTTGACACGGCTGAGCCCCTTAGAGAGGCAGAGACCTGAGCTCCTGGGAAGGATGTACCCACAAACCAGCCTGTCCCCCCTTTTCTGATGGATTGCCGCAAAAATTGCCCGAAAGAGACAATGCACTAAACGTGATGGAGCCGGAATCAGAGCCGGTCTCCAGACTCAGAGCTACAGCAGCAGGCAGGGGGTGAGTACAAAGTCCGACTTCTCCCGGCGCTGGGGAAGGGCATCCCGGGAGGGGATGGGGGTGCCCGGGGAGCCGGGGGATCCCGGGAGGACTGCGGGAGGGCAGAGCCGGCCCGAGAGGGGAGCTCCGCTGCCGGGTGGTTGGGGATGGGGTGGGGGAAGACATTCCTTCTGCCAGGGGATGATGTGAAAACTCCTGGGCTTGCAGAGGAGAATGGGCTGGGAGAGAAGGGAGGCCACGCTGCAGCAGGAGGAATGGAACGGTGCTGGGGTGTGCAGAAAGGGATGAGAGCTGGGGGCTCGGAGCCGAGAAGGGCAGCAGAGAGCCCCCCGCCCCCCCATTCCCATGCAACCGGGGAAGTTGCTCCCAGCTCGGGAACTGGTGCGGGGGGTGGGTGCCGGTGTTGCGCCCATGCGAGATGCAGGGACGGGCAATTGCAGCCCCCCCACTACCGCAACCCCCCAGCTCCGCACACCTGCACGCTTCACGGGCAGGGGGGCAGAGTCCCCAATCCCTCCTGGAAGCGGGGGGNCCTGGAACTGGCCACCGCGGTCGTCAGGCAGTGGAGAGCCATGGGGAGGGCTGAGCTGGGGCAGCGGCTGGCGGGTGCCCGGTGGCATGTTCCTCGTGTGCTCAGCGTCCACTCCCCCGCACAAACGCCTCTTGCTATCTATCTATGTTTAGGTATATAAAAAGCAGACACCTTGCCCGTCCTCTTTCTCTCACGGCTAGGGTCAGCTTGTGCTATTTTCGTTGTTAAATGTGTTGTCGTTGTTGTTATTATTATTTTCCCGGGGACTAGCAAAGGGTTAATCCCTCTGGTTGCGTTGTCGGATGCAATGATGATTTACCGACACTCCCTTGGAAGGACTGGGATTCGTCTCCCTGGCAGTTTGAAAAAGTTGTGTACAGGATCCCTCTGCTCCTGCCAGCCTCGGTTGGGCTGCGAGATGGGGTGAAAGGGTAGAAAGCGGGTGAGGGGATTTGGGGGCAGCTCCCCTCCACCCCGAGGGTCACCCTGCTCCGAGAGCTGCCCCTTGAGCGCAGAGCCTGGCCAGGGGTGGACGAGCAGCTCCTCTGTGGACTCAGCACAAGCTCTGTTCTGTGTCAGCCTGTGAAGCTCTGTGCAGAGACCAGAACTGCTCCCGAGAGCTACAGCCAGCTCCCCTCGAGTTTTGTCTGTGCTTATATACTCTCAAGGACTGAATTTCAGTGCTTTTAGGATTTTGTTATTTTATTTTAGGTTTTTTGCACAGATGTGGCTGCAGCATGTCTGGAGATGCTGGTAACTGGAGTGCCTTCCAGCTGCAGTGTTTTCGTGTTGGGGATGGTCTGGAGTGAATTGCATGTTTGGGACCGTTTGAGGGTGACTGTCACAAATGGAAAGGTCCAAAGTAGAGCAGACAGATAAAGACTCCTTTCAGGGAGGGAGTCTTTCAAGAAGGGACCCGATGCTGGGGATACTTGGGATGAGGTGCAGCTGCTACACAGAGCACCCACTTAATGCACTCCCACGGTGGAGAAGTTGACCACAATCTTGCTACAGATGAGGATAGGGAGATCCTGCTCGATCCCTGCGAATGGGATGCTTCTTGAAGACAGGGTTAGGGAATGGGGACCCAGAAGAAGGCAGTGTGGCTGCCTGCTCGCAGAGGTCTGTACCTGGTTTTGTACCTATGCGTCCCAGGCTAGCACTGTGCAGGGCTGCATAGGGTTCCCTGGCTGTGCCAGGGAAAATTCGTGGTTGGTCTTTTCTGGTGACTCCAACTATGTGTGCCTTTTGTTCCCAGGATCTGCTCTGCTTTAGCTACCTCTCCAGCGTGCTGCTGCTCCGTCCCTCCGCAGCAGAGGTCGCTTGCTCCCCTTCACATTATCTCCCGATGGGCTTTCCGCTACTGGGTTTTTATTTGCTTGGCAGAGTGCAGGGCTGTGCATCTCACCATCCCCACAGCTGGATGTACCTCTCGAGGCTGTTAGTTTTGGACAGGGTCCTCTGAGCCCAGAGCTAGCTTGTGCCTGGGCTCACTGGGCCACCTTTGTGCCTCGTTCCTCGGGGTGTGTGCGGGTTGTGCTTGCCGAAGGCAGCCCGTAATGGGAAGGGACTGGTGTGCTACACGTGGCACTGGAGGTCCTGCTTGTCCCAGCACTCCTGCAGCATCCTCCAGAGGAAGAGCTGCCAGGCGTGCAGGAGAGACCCATGGATGGGAGTGGGAGGGCTGGCTCACCAGGGAAGGAGAAACAGTTGCAGAATGTGTTGAAGCTTTGTCCTGGCTCAAGCAGCCAAAGCTTGTAAAACCAGAAGAACACAAAGTTTTACAGGCACTGCAAGCCCAGAATGCCCCTCTTGATCATTTCCATTGACGCAGTTTTAGTGAACACAGGCTTACTAAGCCACAGAAGAAGGTTTTACATTGAGCTGTGAATTGAGCATTTGTCAAAACCTTAGCACTGGTGCTGTTTAGTTGTGGTTGCCACCTTGGCCCCTTCCAGCCCCAGTGCACCATGCTGGCTGTGAAGGCAGCTGGGTTGATGTTCTGGAGGCTACTGATGGGTGCCTGATTGCTGTTACAGCTCTGGGTTGTTAGTGTAATGCTACTCAAGGTCTGCCTGACTCCTGTGCTGGATGACAAAGCTGCACACAGCATGGCTCTTGTTTTAAGAGGAAAAGACCATTGGATGCAAGGTGGGAAGGTGATCTGAGGACAAATTATGGCACAGGTGGACAAATTCAGTAGGCAGGCAAATGATGTGTGAGTGCTGGGTGCATAGCATAGAAAGGAGGCAATTACACAGCTCTTGGAGCTGTGTCCCAGAAGGGGAAAGGCAATGTCACAACCAAGGTACAAGTTGAAGTCCAATGTCCAGGTGTGCCCTCTACAGCTGCTTCAATGTGTGTCTGATCATGTCCTTTTCATAAAACTCTAGCTCCATCCCCACCCTGCAGTGGGTTGAGGGGATAAAATTTGCACTGCTTGAAAACAGTTTTTATGTAGGCTATATTATCGACCAAGGGTTGCCCAAGACTTGTGGTGAAAGGGTTGTAAGAGACCTCTGACCAGAAACAGCATGTAGGGATTGGGTTTTTTTCTGTCTTTGCCAATTTGTTGGGGGCCTAAGTAGAAATGATGGACTCTTGCTGAAGTGCAAATGGAAACAAGGGAGAATTCTATAAGGGCTCTGCCAAACCCCATTCACAAATTGAAGGACTGCAAAAGCATTTATTGGAAGGACAAAAAAAGGATTTAGATGACAGATCATAGAATCATAGAATCATAGAATGGTAAGGTTGGAAGGGACCTCAAGGATCATCTAGTTCCAACCCCCTGCCATAGGCAGGGACACCTCCCACTAGTACAGGTTACTCAAGGCCTCATCCAATCTGGCCTTGAACACATCCAGGGAGGGAGCAGCCACAACCTCCCTGGGCAACCCGTTCCAGTGCCTCACCACCCTTACTGTAAAGAACTTCCTCCTAACATCTAGTCTAAATCTCCCCTCTGCCAGTTTAAGCCCATTGCCCCTTGTCCTGTCATTGCAGGACCTTGTAAATAATCCTTCCCCAGCCTTCCTGTAGGCCCCCTTCAGATACTGGAAGGCTACTATCAGGTCCCCTCGAAGCCTTCTCTTCTCCAGGCTGAAGAGCCCCAACTCCCTCAGCCTGTCCTCATAGGAGAGCTGCTCCAGCCCTCTGATCATCTTTGTGGCCCTCCTCTGGACCCGCTCCAACACTTCCATGTCCTTCCTGTGCTGAGGGTTCCAGAACTGCACACAGTACTCCAGGTGGGGTCTGACGAGAGCAGAGTAAAGGGGCAGAATCACCTCCCTTGCTCTGCTGGCCACGCTTCTCTTGATGCAGCCTAGGACTCGGTTGGCTGTCTGGGCTGCATGTGCACACTGCAGGCTCATGTTGAGCTTTTCATCAACCCAGACTCCAAGGTCCTTTTCCTCAGGGCTGCTCTCCAGCCATTCACCACCCAGCCTGTATTTGTGCTTGGGATTGTGCCTACCCAGGTGCAGGACCTTACACTTGGCCTTATTGAATTTCATCAGGTTGGCCTGGGCCCAACTCTCCAGCCTGTCCAGGTCCCTCTGGATGGCATCCCTGCCCTCTAGCAAGTCGACTGTGCCACACAGCTTGGTGTCATCTGCAAACTTGCTGAGGGTGCACTCCATTCCTCTGTCCATGTCACTGACAAAGATGTTAAACAGCACTGGTCCCAGCACTGACCCCTGAGGGACACCACTTGTCACTGGTCTCCAGGTGGACATTGTGCCGTTGATCACCACTCTCTGGGTTCGACCATCCAGCCAATTCCTTATCCAGCGAGTGGTCCATCCATCAAGTCCATGCTTTTCCAGTTTGGTGACCAGGATGTCATGTGGGACAGAGTCAAATGCTTTACTCAGGTCCAAGATCATGCTTAGCAGTTGTGTTCATTGAGGACTCCAGTTCCTGAGAGCACAAAGGCAAGGGCCAATAGTGAGTGTTGTCACTTCAACCAGCAGCAAAGTCAATAAGCCAGACAAAGAGAGGTGGTGGCTGAGCAAAGAGGAGACCAAGTGATGGGTTGTCAGGAAAGATTCCCTGTTGTAGGAGGTTTCTGGGGGGGTATTACAGCAATGTCAGTCAGCAGGTGAGGAAGTGGGTTGTCACCAGCAGCAGCTTAGAGGAGCTGGTGAGCTCACAGCCAGCTTTGTGCAATTAAAGCATGAGCCCTAGTTCCCAGTCAGAAGGACAAGGACCAGTGATTTGAAACCCATCAGCCGTTTGTTTGCAGACCACATCATAAAGGCTTGAAAGACGAAGGTGTAAAGTGTCTGCAGGAGAGAGGATTCACCACTCTGACACTTCATCTGAGGACTGCAGACCTGCATCCTCTGCTGGAGAAATCCTAAGAGAAGCTACAGTTGCTCAGGGAGCAAACGTCAGGCATTTCACATCTAGACGTTGGCTGATATGCAGTCTTTTAAGAGAGGAAAGCTCCTTGAGACCAACTCCTGTAGCACTGCCAGGAGCTAAGTTCCACCCACTTTGTAAACAGAGTTCTTCCCATTCATCAGACCCTAGTGGGTTGTTCCTCTCTGCCAAGGGTCTCCTTCAAAGGAAGAAGCAGCTACTTCTGGACCACAGTTGCCAGAGGCCTGAGATAAACCTCTACAGGCACAGAATTTAGGGCTTTTTCATCCTGAATGAAGATTAGATTTGGCAGAAATGGTGGCATAGAAACCATGGGAATCTCTGGGTATGCACACACACTCCAAGCTCTGGGGCAAGGAGAGGAATTCAGATATCCCTGTTCAGGTTCACTCCAAGGATGGGTTGAAGTTTGGTCTAGAGTTTCCCATCCAAGGGAGTTTCCCCATTTGGGCTGCTGGAGTCTCCAGTGGTAATGGTGGGATCCTTTGCTTTGTGCTCTCCTCAGAGTACTGGTAAAGCTCAGGCAGCCAGGCAGATATCCCACTTCATCCTCTCCATTACAGCTGCAAGTGCATTGAATTTCAGGCTGTCATCTGAAAATCTGTTTCAATCAACCTGTGCCTAGGAGCAGAGAGTTGGATTCTGGATGATTTTTGTACCTGATGCTGGGTGGTATTTGGGGGGAGATTTTTGAACCTTAAAATCTTAGAAGGTTACTGAATCTCTTAATATTGTCAGTTTCTAGATCACATATTTCTCAGGTGTTGTTAAGTGAAATTTATCTATCTGGGCTATATCTGCTTCTCTGCTTTCTCCTTTCTGATGTCTAATGGGGGTTTTAAATTACTATTATTTCATTAATCTCAGAGCTTCTCCCCTTAGCTTGCTGGAGTGTGCAACAGTGCCTGCATACATCAGACAAAGTCTTTGACTGGAGGTGTGAATCGATAGCTGCTTTATACTGCAGAAAAGGTCCAGCAGGGTCGATACACTGACATCTATGTAACTCTATGTTCCCATTGATCTTTCCAGAAACCAAGGGCAAGAGAAGAAATATCACAGTTTCCATAAGCTCTGAAAAGAGACCAGATGTCTTCTATGCAAGGGATGACACTAGTACAAAATAAGATTTCTAGCCCAAAAATCTGGGAGTGGAATCGCTGTCACGGTGCAATTTAAAGCCTCAGTACGGAGGTTGTGATTTTGGTTTCGTGTTGACTATCAAAACTGCTTTGGAGTCTTGTGAAGTATCACCTCCCATCATGTGCAAAGGATCTTAAGTATCATGGAACCATAGAATCATAGAATGGTAAAGTTGGAAGGGACCTCAAGGATCATCTAGTTCCAACCCCCTGCCATAGGCAGGGACACCTCCCACTAGCACAGGTCACTCAAGGCCTCATCCAATCTGGCCTTGAACACCTCCATGGAGGGAACAGCCACAACCTCCCTGGGCAGCCTTTGCCAGTGTCTCACCACCCTCACTGCAAACAACTTCCTCCTAACATCCAGTCTAAATCTCCCCTCTGCCAGTTCAAACCCATTGCCCCTTGTCCTGGCATTACAAGACCTTGTCAATAGTCCCTCCCCAGCCTTCCTGTAGCCCCCTTCAGATCCTGGAAGCCTACTCTAAGGTCTCCTGGAAGCCTTCTCTTCTCCAGGCTGCAGAGCCCCAACTCTCTCAGCCTGTCCTCATAACAGAGCTGCTGCAGCCCTCTCAGCATCTTCATGGCCCTCCTCTGGACCTGCTCCAACACTGCTATGTCCTTCCCGTGCTAGGGGCTCCAGAACTGCACACAGGACTCCAGATGGGGTCTGACGAGAGCAGAGCAAAGGGGCAGAATCCCCTCCCTTGCCTTGCTGCCCACACTGCTCTTGCTGCAACCCAGGGCTCAGTTGCTGTCTGGGCTGCACTCACACTGCATGTGCATGTAGCATAATCACTTTCTGCTTTTAAGATACGCTGCCTGACCTGCAGCTAGAAATGTAGATTTGCCTTTCTTGAAAAGCGATTTTCAGCACCCAGCTGACTTTATGGTCTTTTGGGCAGAAAAAAATGCATCTGAATGCAGTGGGGGGGAGGGGAGGAATCGTTTTACCACACTACAAGAATGTTTGCAAATTCAAAAACGTTTCCCCATTGTAAATGAAGGAGAAAACAACAACAAATTTTTTAAATGCTGCTTTGAGCTCTTGTAACTTTTTTTTTTTCATCTTTAATCTGTCAAATGAGCAAACAAGGTGATCTTAGAGGTCTTTCCCGACCAAAACAATTCTATGATTCTAAGATGTCAAAAAAAAATTTTTTTAAGATAGGGGCAAACCTTTTAATCTAAAACAAAGCTGAAATCCCTCCAACAAATTGCAGAAAATGTGGAGAGTTAGCTGATCACAACTGGTTTATATACTGCTTCAGCTTTGTCAAGATTCTACTTTTTTGAGGATAGTTCCTGACAAATCCACCCCAGAAGCTATTGTCCACTGTTGTCCTAGTTCAGGGTAGGGCTTTGTTCCAGTGGTTGTCGGGTAAGAACCAATATGGGCAGCAGAAGTTTTCCTTTCCTTTTGTTCTTGAGGTTGCTGCCCTGAACATGACATTTCTGGGGCTATCAGAGCAAGACACTGTGCACAAGCCACTCAAGGGAGGTGAGAACTCTTCTTTAGCTTCCAAGTCACAACTTGTCACTCTCAGCAGTTTGACCTTTCAGTGATCAGTAAGAAGACAGCAAATAAGTCTGGAGCCTGAGAACACAAGGCATAATTCTGTAATTGTAAGCTCATTAGAAGTTGTGATTTTATCAGGTCCCTGAATTGCTGCCTACCACTGTGTGTAGGGACCTGCTGCCTGTCCTGAAGCCCCAGCAGAAACGGAGCCTAGACCTCCTGGTTTCTTTTTGTAGGATCTCCTCAGGATGTTGTTTCTTGGCTGCTACCTGTGTGCATGTGGTCCTCACTGAGAAGATGCTAAAAGCACCATTATGGCTGAGAAGTGTTATTAGCAGGCACCGAGCTCCTCTGGCCCTCTCTGGTGTCCTTTGCCTTCCACTTTTGGCATTGATTAGTCCCCACAGACCTATCACAGGAGTTCATGAAAAGTAGCAAAGCTAAATTAAGTGGCAGTCAGTAGCTTCACTTTGTTGTAAAGGGAGTTTGTGAGTACTAGAAATGTAGAAAAGTTTTAGGGTTCCCATGAACTTACATCATCTGTGGTTAGGGACACTCCTTCACCCAGTGACTATAGCAGTGAGGCTCTCATTCTGGTATCCACAGGCTCTGTGCAATACAAGCAATAACTGCTTTTAGTGGGGACCATATGATAGAGTCTCTGTGGAAACTGCTGGCTGTGGAGAGAAGCTGAGATAAAGGCAAGGTGGGTTTGATAGCTCTATATAAGGAGAAAAATCTTCCTTTTACTATTGCTGCTCAAGCTGCTTATGCAATCCTGTCGCTGCGGAGTTGTAACGGAAAAAGAGCCTGCATTATAAACCCCCACGATAATTAACAGCCCCATCAGTCACAGGGCTGCCATTTGGAAGCCACTTTTGCTTTTTCCATTAAGTTGGTGAATTTTGCCAAAGTGTTTTTCTTCAGTGTTTTGGCCCTGGGCCCTGCTCACAGCTCTTACGGTATGGGATGTGCGAAGGGTCCAGGAGCTTGGCTGAAGCCAGCTGGATCCCACACTGCACATTCGTCTCCTTTAGAGCCCAGTCAGTGTCACTGGAATGAAATTACGTGCTGGATTTTCCCCTAAGCCTCACTGTGTTGGTCAATGGGACTTTTGGAAGCAAATCTGGGCTGTGAAGGTACCTTCCAGAAAAAGAGAGTTCAGATAGGTGTGGTGTGTGCCCCAGTGGCTGTGCATAGTAGCACACAGCCAATCCTCACCAGGGAAAAGGTGGTCTTGATGATGGGATTCCTGCTGCCCTTGGTGTTCATGCTCATCTTTCCACACTCATCAGGCAGGTAAACCCAGCTGATGATACCCAGCAAGGTCTTTGTTCCATGCATGCATGGAATTGTGTTTTCATCTTAAAACTCCAGTGTTCTCTGGAGGTGAGCCCAGAGATGCAGGTCTCCATGAAATGTCTTTTAGCCTCTTTAATTCATGAAAAGACTTCTGCTAAAAGTGGCCATGAAGAATCATTGTGTTCTCCTTCCCTTTCTACATCCCCTGAATGCACTGGGACAATAACTCTCCTTGGACTCAGCAGCATCTTCAGCCCAACACTGTGTCCTGTGGGATGAAATGGTGAGAAAACAACCAAGTTAGGAACAGGTTATTTACTATGAGGGTGGTGGAAAACTGGAACAGGTTGCCCAAGAAGGTGGTTGGGGCCTCAAAGTGTGGCTCAACAGAGCTCTGGGCAACCTGGTCTAGTTGAGGATGCCCCTACTGACTGCAGCAGGGGCTGGACTAGACAACATTTGCAGGTCCCTTCCAACCCAGACCATTCTGTGATTCTAGGTGCCCCCAGCTGGAGTTCTCTAGACCATAGTGAAGCTTTCTTGATTAGCATGTGGCCAGCTACAGGACATGCTAAGAGAATACCCTGATTGCAAGCTATTCCAAGCTGTTGTTTCTTCAGGCATAAACTAAAGCAGGCCCAGAGCTCCTGAAATGTGCAGCCCAGTGTCAGGGTAATGGAAACAGCACAGTGGTATGGTTCATCTTATTTGTCTCCTGACCCATGAGGGGCTGCTCCAGTATTTTATCCCTTCACGCTTAAAATAATGGGTTGGATTCCTGCATGGAGTTTTACATTGAAGGCCAGGTTTCCCCACTCATGTGTAAATCGCTGTGGCTTCATTTTAGCTGTGAGAAAGGGTCTCCAGCACTAGGTGTGGATCTGGCCCAGGATAATACATCCTCTCAGAGGGTCCTTTCTTGTGCTGAAGCTATGGGTGGGTGGCAGGAGAAGAGTGGTCTCTAATCCCATTTGATAAATGATTTGTCTTTGCCAGATCCAAAGAGAGGAGCAAGCTGCACTTTGGCATTGCTTTGCATATCCCAGTGTTTGCACTGGCTTGACTGAAGTGAAGAACAACCTGTGGATGTCCCACACAGCATTTTTCTGGCTGAGGACTTCCTATAGCTTGCATTTTGTCTCCATTTCTCCAGCAGCCTTTGCTGATCAAAGCTGTTAAACACCATCTCTTGAAAATGAGGGATTTCAATCTTCAAATTTTCCACTGACAGTTTGAAGTGAGCTTACCCAAGGACTTTCCTATGTTCATTATTTGGCTACAAATCAAGGAAGTCGGGAGGTTAAGGGAGGGGATTCAGCTACCTTTCTGCTAAAAGTTTTCCTCCCTGCTGCTGTTTTCAGTGGCACTCCAAGGCTTGAAGCTGAGTTGACTGAAAGGTTTGTGCTTTTCCCTCTGTGTGGTGAAAGGGTCTGGAGAGCACTGCACTTGGGATTCTGCAGCTCTCACACCTTCTAAAATTTCCCTACCAAGCTAATGAGAAAGTCATTAGTGGCAACAGCATGGGGTGCTGAGTGGTTAGGAGCTGCCCCCCATCTTTGTGTCTGGGTGTAAAAGAGTAGAGCCATGTAGGGTTTTGTACTTTTAGAATATCTTTATGTAGGTAAAGCATAAGAACTCTGAATCTGTTTGCTGAGATCCTGGCACCATGTCACTGCATGTCAGACCATTTCCCACCTCTGTCCCCACAGACATGTTCTCCTGACATGTCTTCACCCTTCCAATTTTGAATTACTTCTCTATCCTCTTGTGTTTCTGAGGTTCTGTCCTAGACAGGACAAGTGCCAGAGAGTAGCAGTAGTAAAGGAACTGCTGAGCTGGCACTGATGACTCTGCATGTCAAAACTGGGCCAGACCTTGTTCAAGGCTTGATCAACACCTCCTAAAACCAGAGGGAAAACCTCCCACTGGATCCAGTGGCTTTTAGATGACTTTAAAGCAGCAAACTGAGATCTCAGTCAGAAGTGAGTGCTGCTGAGTGTCCATTCTTCATTTCCCAGAGATATACAGACACTGCCGCTGGCTTTGCTGGATTTGTGATCAAGGAGAAGACACTTAATGGGGAGGGGCATTAGTTTTTGTTACTGGTGGTGTAGAAACTCATCATTTTTTCCTTTTCTTTTCTTCCAATTGTAGGGGATTCTGCTTTCTCTGGACTGTGTTATGTTTTACCTGGTTCCTGGGATTCACACGGGGGAATTCTGAAGGTAAATTACACTTCTGTTTTGTTTTGTTTTGTTTCCTCTTCAAGAAAAATAGAAGCCAAGTGCTTTTCATACCAGTTTAGGATCATAATTTAGTAATTTAATTCTGAGCCTAGTGCACAGAATTCAATGTGTTTATTGCTGATCACTGCAGAAGTGGTGGTGCAGATGATGCAGTTAATAGCTGGCAAAGGGACCAGTTTGTTACAGGTGATTATGTGCCCCACAGGGTTTTCAGAAGTGCTTGTCTGCCTGGTGGAACTGGTGGGAATGAAGCACTTTGATGTGTCTAAAACGTCACTGGCACCTACCTGCACTTGCTAGGACTTAACTGCCTTTGGAAAGTGCCCCTTGAGGCTGGGGCATTAAGGAATTAAGCGTCTCTGGCAGACAGGTTTTTCCTTGACTTGAGTGCAACCCGATCGTGCCTCTGCAGGCACATAGGATGTGGTGCACACAGAAATGATGTGAGTTCTCAAAGGAAAAGCAAGTTTAAGGAAGAAAAATTCTACAGAGGTGGATAGGCACCTAAGTATGAGCCAGCAGTGTGCCCAGGTGACCAAGAAGGCAAACACCATTTTGGCCTGTATTAGCACTAGTGTGGCTAGCAGGACCAGAGCAGAGCTCATCCCCTAGTACTGGGCACTGGTGAGGTCACACCTCAAATACTGCATTCAGTTTTGGGCCCCTCACTACAAGGATTCTGAGGTGCTGGAGCATGTCCAAAGAAGGGCACCAAAGCTGGTGAAGCATCTAGAGCACAGGTCTTGTGAGGAGCAGCTGAGGGAACTGGAGTTGTTTAGCCTGGAGAAAAGGAGGCTCAGAGGAGCCTTTATTGCTCTTTATAACTTCCTGAAAGGAGGTTGTAGTGAGGTGGGCATTGGTCTTCTCTCAAATAACAAGCAATAGGCCAAAAGGCAATGGCTGAAGTTGTGCTAAGGGAGATTTAAGTTGGACATGAGGAAAAATGAGTACACCTTGAGTACTGTGTACAGTTCTGGGCACCTCAATTTAAGAAGGACATTGAGGTGCTTGAGTG
>VWZE01003136.1:150934-255024 GCA_013396675.1 Eubucco bourcierii
TGGTAACGGGTTGGACTTGATGATCTTTGTGGTCTCTTCCAACCTTGGTGATACTGTGATACTGTGAAAAATGTCTTCCCTCAAAGGGCTGTCGAGCCCTGGAGCAGGCTGCCCAGCACAGTGGTGAAGTTGCCAACCCTGGAGGGATTGGAAAACCATGTAGGTTTGGTGCTGAGTGACATGGTTTAGTGGGGACCTGGCAGTGCTGGGTTAAGAGTTGGACCCAATGATCTTAAAGTTCTCTTCCAACCCAAATTATTCTATGGTAGTAGAATGACTAAATCTGGCTCAGTCCTGGGCAGCAGGGGAAGCATTCTGTAGTGATTATGCACCTTCAACCTGTCTTTACACCACTTCTCTTGGCATCCCCTCCCAGTGCTGATGGAAACAGGACAAAAGGTTGGGGTATAGTAATGACTGACCTCATGAGGGGAGATAGAAATCTTCAGTCAACAAAAACAAAAATAAAACTCCTCTTTTACAGTTCATAGTGGGAGCCAAACATGTCTGCAACATCTGTTTGTAAAGGAGCCATTGTCTTAAAATAGCAACACCTCTTCCACATGGCAGCTTTACAGGGGTATATGCTGGAACTGAGGAGCTTCCTCTGCAATCAGTAGACAACAATAAGTGGACTAGCAGGCTCCAGGGCTCCCCTTTCAGTCTCCAAAACATGAAGGAAAATGAGAAAGTTGGGCAACGCTCAACTGTCAGGCAGCCCACGGAGCAGTTTTTACAGGAGGGGGGAAAAAAACCACCAAAAAATACATCCCTGCCACCAGCAATTTGGACAAATGTAATATTTTCCAAATTCTGCTTCAGTGCAGAAGAGGTGAACATCTGGCTGAATTACTTAAGCAGTTTTCAGAGCAAGTTTTATGTCAGCTCATAAAGAGGCAGAATAAATACTCCGTGTTGGTGTCTCCTTTTTGTTGTTGTTGTTGTTTGAAGCAGATTTTAATAGAACATTTAGATTCATCTCTTTCCATCATCGTACTCCTATGATAATTATGGGATAGTGCCATGTCTCTTTTGAGTGTTGCCACCAATCTGAAGGAAAATCCTTCACTTTGTTCTCTTTGCATTACCTTAGTGTGGCGGATAATCACAGCGTCACAGTCTCACAGTATCACCAAGGTTGGAAGAGACCTCAAAGATCATCAAGTCCAACCTGTTACCACAGACTTCAAGACCAGACCATGGCACCAAGTGCCACATCCAAACCCACCTTGAACACCTCCAGGGACGGTGAATCCACCACCTCCCTGGGCAGCCCATTCCAGCAGTCAATGACTCTCTCAGTCAAGAACTTTCTCCTCACCTCCAGCCTAAACTTCCCCTGGCACAGCTTGAGACTGTGTCCTCTTGTTCTGGTGCTGCTTGCCTGAGAGAAGAAAGCAACCTCCTCCTGGTTACAACCACCCTTCAGGTAGTTGTAGACAGCAAGAAGGTCTCCCCTGAGCCTCCTCTTCTCCAGGCTAAACAATCCCAGCTCCCTCAGCCTCTCTTCACAGGGCTGTGCTCGAGGCCTCTCCCCAGCCTCGTTGCCCTTCTCTGGACACGCTCAAGCACCTCAATGTCCTTCTTAAATTGAGGGGCCCAGAACTGGACACAGTACTCAAGGTGTGGCCTAAGCAGTGCAGAGTACAGGGGGAGAATGACCTCCCTGCTCCTGCTGGCCACACTATTGCTGATGCAGGCCAGGATGCCATTGGCCTTCTTGGCCACCTGGGCACACTGCTGGCTCATGTTCAGGCGGGTGTCAATCAGCACCCCCAGATCCCTTTCTGTTTGGCTGCTCTCCAGCCACTCCCACCCCACCTGTAGCTCTGCATGGGGCTGTTGTGGCCAAAGTGCAGCACCTGGCACTTGGATTTATTGAGCTCCATCCCCTTGGACTCTGCCCATCTGTCCAGGCAGTTGAGGTCCTGCTGCAGAGCCCTTCTGCCCTCCAACCCAGCAACATCAGCCCCCAGCTTGGTGTCATCTGCAAATTTGCTGGTGACTGACTCGATGCCCTTGTCCAGATCATCAGTGAAGATCTTAAAGAGGATGGGACCCAGCACTGATCCCTGGGGGACACCACTAGTGCCCGGCCTCCAACTGGATGTGGCACCATTCAGCACCATAACTCCCCTCTGAGATATTTTCTCCATGATAAAGGTTTTTTTGTTTGTTTGTTTGTTTGTTTTTAATCCTGCTTGGTTTCTCCCAAGCAGAGACAGGCTGCTCATCTGCCTACCAGAAAGCAAAACCTTTCAAGGCAGTGAAGGTTGTAAGGAAACATTGGTGACTTTAGACTGTGTTATTACTTGGGATTTTCAAAAATGAGATTTACAAAAGCAGGAAAGAGTTTGTTCATAGATCTGTGTGAGGATGAAATTGAACCAATGCTGTGGGCTTTTGCAAACACTGCAGTTATTGCTGTGAGGCTTAAGAGTCTGCCTGCATGCTGGAAAATCAGGGAATGCAGAGGATGTTTTTTCTGTGTTACAAACCTAAAAGATCATGAAGTTAATGAGTTTATGGTGTGCACTGATTAGGGGTATGGGCAGTAACCTTGGGAAATGTAACTTTCATTCCACTCAGATTTAGCTGTGGACATCACATCTCAGCGAGCTGCAAGTTATTTCTCTCCTGCCTTTTGGCTTCTTTTCCTTATAAAACTTTTTTGTGTGGCGAGGGAAAGAAAGAGATGGGTAGGGAAGCAATAAAACATTTTATCCCCTCTCTCAGAGATGATCATGTGGCTGTTCAGGAATCTCTCTGCATCTCACTTTATGCACAGAGTCACTAGGAAAGATTTTCCCAGTTGCTCAAATGTTGCAAGTAGCTTGAAGGCACCCAGGCCCAGTCAGCTCTGAGTGCATGGGTTTTTAAATAAAGTGTTTTGATGGAAAAATCTACAGAGGAAAAAATTTGAAGGGGAAAAAATGCTTTGCTAAACTTGGAGCTACTTAAGGAAGTCGAAATTACCTTGCATTTTATCCCAGTCGATGACATCCCATCATCCCCGAGGGACATGCTCCACCAGCCCAGGACAGGCAGCATGGGATTGAGAGGCAGACAGGCTGGGTGCACAGGAGTCCTGTGTGCCTGGACCCAGTGCTGGAAAATCCACGTACATGTCCTGCATGAGGTCTCTTTCAATCAGGTTTTTGCGTAGGCATCTAGAATTTGGCTCTACCTTAGTGGGTTCCAAGGGAAAGGAGTGGTTGGGTTGTGCTTTTTTTTCCTTTTCCTTAAGCACTGTTGGATGCAGTTGCTAATGAGGCAGTTGGATTGGTATTATGGACAGCAGCAGCATCCTCTGAGCAGAGAGACATCCTTATTCTGTTGCAGAGCAGCTCCTGGAGCGTAAAGCACACTGCACTGTCTGTCTCTGGGAGAGGACTTAAAAATATATGTAGAAGTTGGAAGCTGCAGTCGAGCTCCTAGTTTATGCAGCAAATTTATTTCCTTAGGGCTGAATCATGATGCCTTTGAAATCTGTGGCAAGTGTCCCACTTGAGTTTGCTAAAGCCAATCTTTGGCCTTTGCTGCTTCCTGGGCTCTAGAGGTTATCATTTATGAAGATATTACTGTGAGGCCTTGAGTGACCTGTACTAGTGGGAGGTGTCCCTGCCTATGGCAGGGGGTTGGAACTGGATGATCCTTGAGGTCCCTTCCAACCTTACCATTCTATGATTCTATGATTACCTCAGTGCAGAGAGGGGAAGGCTCTGCCTTTGCTAGTGGCATACAGTCCCGTTGAGCAATGTGGCAGAAAAACTCTGGGATTTCATAGTATGAAAGAACTATCAGCAACACTGCCACAGCCTGTGTAGGGAATTGTCCTCTCTGCATAGAGTGGGAACATTTCCATCCCCTTCTACATCTGATGCAGCTTCTCCAGGGTAGTTGTTGCTGCCTTAAAAAAGGGAGGTGGGAATAAAGCTGGGCTCAAAGTAAATATTGATTGACTTGTTCTTACATATAAAAATGGCCAAGGGTTTTGCCAAGGTCCAGGAATAGAGTTTTTCTTGTTATTCTCCCTTCCTGGCCAGTCACATTGCAAGCTTCAAACTGGCTTGAGCCTAAAAGCCTTCTGGCCAACACTGAGGATCTCTTTCAAGTACCAGTTCTATAAATATGGGGTATTGCTCTGAATATTTCATAGTTGAGGGTGAAAGAGGCAAAAGTCCAAGGCCCCTTTAGAGAAGGAGCTTGTTTTTCCTTTGGACAGCCTTTGATTTACTTTTCTTTTTAATGTAAGAAAGCTGCAGTCCCACGGTGTTAGGTGATGTGCAGCCATGCTTGGCACTGCCACATCTCAGATTGTCAAATTCTTACTCTGCTAGGTCAGAGTCTGGACTGTTCATCCCAGACTAGTTGCCTCAGGGAGCACTTCAGAGTTTGCTGGTCATCGAGTAATGGGGGTGCCTTTGGGCAGGAAAAAGGGAGGGAAATGCAGGTGTGCTGGCTTGTTTTCAGCAGTGGTAGTGTCATGGAAATCATTATAGCTTTGTCTTTATCTGTCTGTACCACAGAAGTAACATCCTCTATTAGACCAAATGCGTGAGCTGGAGTAGAACAAGGTCTTGGGTGCATGAGCACTTTCCCAGGTCTGGGCACATTTAGCTTTGCAGCTTTTCTCACGTAGACCTCAGCATCCTCCCCAATCAAGCTGTTCAGCAGAGGCTGTGGCCAGTTGGCTCCAGGTTGTGTTGCTGTTGCCTGCTAATCTGCCTTGGACTCTGGGCTGTGTGTGACTCCTATTAGACCTCGGGGCCAGAAACTAGAGCACTCTGCTTGTCTGTCCACTGCAGACTTCATCTGCGCTTGGTGGGGAGAGAGAGGTGCTTCTGGACATCAGTCCCTCTCATTCAGTCTTGAGCAAGGCACCTGGCTCCTAGGTGATGACACTGCTGCCCAGTGACAACCATAACTAATTTCTTAGCTCTTCACGAACCTAGTCTGATTCCTTCAACCTACAAAAATAATTTAAGATTGGCAGATGATCCACTGGGGGGAAAAAAACTGAAGTGCTGCTCTTGAGAACCTGAAGTGGTTCAGTGAAATCTAGGTGCAAATTTTTTTCGCTCTGAAAGGTACTTTCACTTCTTTAAACTCTCTGGAGCCTCAAAGATCAAAAGATACTTCTCACTAATTTGGAAAGTGGCAGATACAAAGGGTTTGCTCCCTTTGAAAGTTCTGTTACTTGCCTACTGGGGATGTAAAATTTTGCAAGCCCGGTTCAGTCTGGTGTTCGAATTCCTTTCCAGCTGTGTGGTCAGTGCTCAGAATTAAACCCCAGAGAAGTGGGCTATTGGTGCTCAGTGGGAAATTTCCTTGTGTTGAGGTCAGCTCCCTCTGGAACTTCTGAACTGTTTCCTGGTGGGACAGGATAACTATCCAGATGAACCATGGCGCTGATGCATTTTGGCAACTGCTGGTGACCAAGTCAAGCATGCATTTGCTCCTCAAGAATGTGCAGAACAGCTATGTGCTCTTCATTTTGATTGCTGAAATGTATATTTGTGTGAGGATAGTTGAGGTTTCCTGCCTCCTGCTGCCTTTTTGCATGAACCGGTTCGATTCCACCCACACCCACACAGCCTTTGGGTTCCCGGCACCTCGCATTTTCTTTGTGCTTCCCTTTCAGATGTGGATGTTCTTCAAAGACTTGGCCTGGCAGGGAAAAGGCCATCGAGTGGATGGCCCTCGTCGGGTACAGTTCCTCAAGGAGTCATTCCTTTCAAATCAGGGGTCATCTTCACTCAGCGGGCACGTATCGAAGCACCCGCCAGCGCCATCCTCCCTGCAGGCTCCGGCACGGACCTGCTCCTGGTGCTGAGCCTCTGCTCCCACCGCATCAACAATGCTTTTCTCTTTGCTGTCAAAAGCAAAAAGAAAAAACTGCAGCTGGGGGTGCAGTTTGTGCCCGGGAAGATCATAGTGTACGTGGGCCACAAGCGCTCCGTATATTTTGATTACAATGTCCACGATGGGCAGTGGCACAATATGGCCATTGACATCCGTGGCCAGACAGTCACTTTATTTACTTCTTGTGGGAAGCGCAGAGTACATGCGGATTTGCATCTTAAAAAGGACGAGGCACTGGATCCACAGGGATCTTTCCTCTTTGGGAAGATAAACCAGCACTCCGTGCAGTTTGAAGGAGCCATCTGCCAGTTTGATATTTATCCTTCTGCCAAGGCAGCTCATCATTACTGTAAATACCTGAAAAAGCAGTGCAGGCAAGCAGACACCTACCGGCCGAAGCTGCCTCCCCTGGTTCTCCTCCTGCCCAGGAGTGCCTCCCCGAGTACCCCACAGCATACGGAGCTCCCGCTGAAGGGCCTGAAAAACCTGACCACTGCTGCCCCATCTTTGGAGTTTGGCAGGGTCACTGCACCTCTCAAGACTGGGGGTTCAGGTGCAGTCATCTCATTGGTACCATCCCTATCATCGCTGCCGAGACTGACAACCAAAGCCACGAAGGTCACGGTGGCCTCATCTCCTGTTCCATCCAGTACTACGACACAGCCACCCACCCCCTCACCCCCTCAGGGGACAGTGACGACCCTCAGAGTGTCTCGACCCACTCCTAGCTCACGCATGGAGAAAAGTCCCCTTCCCACTGCAAAAAAGGCCTCACCAACAACCCAGATCCCCACCACGGCCAGCAGGAAGGAGTCCAAGCAAGACACCAAAAACAAGAGCAACCAAAAACCCACCATTGAGCCCTCTGAAGCACCCAGTACTGTAAAGCCATCAAGGAGGATGACTGATAACACAACCAGCAATGTCCACTTCATCACCCTAAAGCAAACCCCACAGAGCCACAGCAACAGACCTGTTCCAAGGAAGAAAGTGCCAGCCCCTACCATGAAAGGGGATCCTAGTCACATCCTTCTGGTGCACACCAAACTGCCCCTGGGATCTGCCCATCCCACCTCGAGGACCAGGACACAGGCCTTCAACCTCACAACCCCAGCTGCAACGGATGCTTATCAGATCTTTGACTCCCTTGGACCCACTCCATTTCCATTCCTACTGGGATATCCAGGAGTGAAAGGAGAGAGAGGACCTCAGGTAAGTTCAGGCTCTTAATGCTAGCTCCTCCTGATCACAGCTCAGCCAAGTGCTTGGCAAACCACAAGGTGCAAGGGGTTCTACAGAGACTAGCAGAGGGTGACAGCTTGCAGGAGCAGCCAAACATTGGTAGCAGTCACAGAATCCCAGCTAGGGGGCTGGAAGGCACCTCTGGAGATGATCTAGTCCAACCCCCTTGCTTAAGCAGGGTCACCCAGAGGAGGTTGCCCAGGATCAGAGCATCCATGCAAGTTTGGAGTCTCTCCAGAGAAGGAGACTCTACAACCTCTCTAGGCAGCCTGCTCCAGGGCTCCAGCACCCTCACAGGAAAGAACTTCTTCCTCGCGTTCAGACACAACCTGTATCAGGAGCATTGTGGCCAGCATCACTGGGGATGTTCTGTCCTGTGTGGCACTGGGGAGGCCCCACCTCGAGTACTGTGAGCAGATCTGGGACCCTCACCCCAAGAAGGATATTGAGGGGCTGGAACGGGTCCAGAGGAGAGCGATGAGACTGGGGGGAAAGGCTGATGAGGAGAGGCTGAGGGAGCTGGGGGTGTCCAGACTGGAGAAGAGGAGACTTAGAGGGGACCTTACCACTCTCTACAACTACCTAAAAGGCAGTTGTAGGCAGGTGGGTGTCAGGCTCTTCTCCCAGGCAACTAGTGACAGGACAAGAGGGCATGGCCTGAAGCTGCACCAGGGGAGGGTTAGGTTGGATATTAGGAACCATTCCTCATGGGAAGGCTGATTAGGCACTGGAATGGACTGCCCAGGGAGGTGGTGGAGTCACTATCCCTGGAGGTCTTTAAGAAAACAGTGGATGTGGCACTTGGTGGCATGGTTTAGCTCGATGGCCTCAGAGGTCTTTTCCACCCTCAATGATTCTGTGAACCTCCTGGGTCTCAGCTTGTGCTGAGTGCCCCTTGTCCTCTCGCTGGGCAGCATGGACAAGAGACTGGCCCCATCTTCCGCACGTCAGGTGGTAACCAGGTCCAGCATCTGCCTCAGTGTAAACCAGAGTGGATGTGATGGTGGATGCCCCTTTAAAGCTGCTGATTAAAGTTGCTGCTTAACATTGAATTTAAGAAAAGAAAGGCAAACTACAATCTCACCTTCCTTCCTACAAGCTGCTGGTTAAAATTTTGAAGGCTAGTTTGAGGCTCTGTTCTCTACTCCTGGTTTTCCTCAGGGCCAAGAGGGCAGAACTTGCTGGCCACCTTTCAAAGAAAGCCCAGGTGCCTCAAAAAATGTGTCACAAATTACCTGTTTCTTAAAGCTGGTCATTAATTGGTTTCGTCCCTAAAACTGCCATTTCCAGAGAAGTGCCCTGCTTCAGCAAAGGCAAGCACAGAGATTGCTCTCCTCTCTTTTCATGGTATAAGTTAATTTATCTTATTTTTACTTCTCATAGCCACCTCCTAAAATGTGCAAAGAGTTTCCTTTATACATTTAATTACTGCATTCCACACACAATAACCACTCTCAGGGTGTATATCTTGGCCATCCTAGAAGTATATACACATTTGGTAATGCTAAAAGCAGTCAGGCCACAGTCATTATCTAGCTCTAACCCACCCCCACCATCCCCCCCTCGTTTTTCAAATGCAAGAATGCAAACAGGATCCTTAAACTGGCCAACTCTTAGGAGGATTTGGTGTTCCAGCCCAAGCTGTTCGGTATATTGTGTATATGAGAGAGGGGTTGTACATGTAAAAGAAGTCTCTCCCAGACACAGGCTCTCCTTGCCAAGTTCCAGCCTCCAGCAAATTTTTACAGCTGACTTCTTTAAATAGTGGAAGAAGGGTTTACAATGGAAATATTGAGACTGGCTTAAGGAGGACGATCGACAGCACTTGTGTCTGCAGATGTGTTGCTCATTGCTGCGGGTAACACCTAAAGTGCAGCAGTTGTGTTTTGCTAAGCCCTCAATGGGTGCTTACCTGCGACGTCTGCATCTCCACCCTGTCCCGTTTCAAAGCAGTGTGGTGATGTCTCTCCTTGTAATTTGGGGCACTGAGGAGTCTATTTTGTTCAAAGGGTCCTATAAGGAAAAACTTCTTTCTTGTGAGGGTGTCAGAGCACTGGAACAGGGTTCCCAGAGGTGTTGTAGAGACTCCTCCTACGGAAATATTCCAAACCCATCTGAACATGATTCTGGGTAACCTGCGCCAGGTGACCCTGTTCTGGCAGCAGGTTGGACTAAACCTCTCCAGAGGTCCCTTCCAAACCTCACCATGCTCCCCGACAAGTGAAGGTGCTGCCCTTGGCAGCAGGGTGCAGCACAGGCAGACCTCTACTCCTGCCTGCCTTGCCAGGCACACATCCCTGGTGTAGTCTTGGTACTTGGAAATATTTTTCTAAACTCTGAGAAGACAGAAGGAGCTTGAGTGATTTTTATCTTTGGGCAATCTTCTGTATTTCATGGAGAGTCATTTCAGGCATATTTCCAAGAGGAGAAATTCACTAATTGCGAACTTCTCTTAAAAGAAGACTTAACTGTAAGGGGTAAATCTGGGTGACTTCCCTGGGCTGAGTGAAATTCCAGCCTTTTCCACCTTATTGCCCTGCAAGTGTCGTGAGGGTGACCTGGCTCCAACCCTCTCACTTCCCTATGCAATGTAAAGAGCTTATTATTGAACTGGAGTGGAAAATCCTTCTCAGCTTGTGAATCATAGCAAAGAAACGGATTCAGGCTGTGGAGGCCTGAGGGAAGAGATGGCAGGATTTTTCCATCCTGTCTGAGAACAAATGGAGTCCTGAATTGAGGGAAAGGAGAACATTTTGAGGCTCTGTCTGGCTTATCCTCTCTGACTGCTGGAAACAGTCGGCACTTTGGGAGGGAAAGGTTATGGCTTGGCTGGAGCTGGCTGCTGCACCGATAGCTCCTGTGACTCACTCGGAGATCTCTCTACCATACATGTTGGATGTCTCTGACGTGGGAAGAGAAAGAGGAGAAAAGACCAGAGTGGGGATGACATATTAAGAAATCAATGTAGCACTTCTATGGCCAGGGCAGCATGTTTCAGAGCAAGTGCTGATAAATGCTCTGTGCTTGAGTAATTACCTGGCGCCGTCCTCGCATTGCTGGGCAAACGTTTCTGATGAGCTCAGTGCAGCCCTTCCTGCTCGGCTGCGTGATATGGCAGCCTGGAGCTTGCACTGGACAGGGCAGGTTGTGGGCTGGGAAGGTCATTCCCACTCTGGCACACAGATGGAAGAATAAAGTGATAAATTAGTTTCCCCAGCTGTGATGCATGGGCTCCTCGAGAAGACTGTCACTTCAGACACAGAAGGTGTGTAGGAAACTGCTGGCTCCCTTTTCAGCAAGGATTTGGGCCACCTTGGCAATGGTTTGTGGGCAGCATCCTGCCTGGCTGTCTTCCTCTCTGAAAGAAAAGACCTTCTTTCATCCAGACCATCCCCAAATCAGGATGTGAATGACAGCTATGGTATGTGGCAATGATGACACAGGCAGTGCGGTCTCTCTGTAGTTCTGGCTTTATGAACGCTACCAAACTGGCTGTCTGGTAGCACTAGTCTTGATTGTGCAGAATGGTCTCCCCCACAACCACCCAAGGGAGGTGTCTTCAGGGTTAGAGGAGTTCAAGTAGGGGGCTAAAAAGATCTGTTCACCCAGCAATAAAAGGCAGCGCCCTCCATGGACTGATCTGTCCTGAAAGACCACCACAGTGCTAGCAACAGGAAATGGAAATGCAGTGTCCCACATGTAGCTGATGACAGAGCAATAATTCTTTAGGAATGTTTGGTTTGCTGGGAGGCTGGAGGAGGGAGGATAATAGGTTCTTGAAAAAGAAATCATTCCTTGGGAGCCATTAATAACCACAAGAATTTGGGATCTCTGCTCTAAATTTCTTTTGAGGGGGGAGAAGAGCGAAAAAGAACACCCAAACATGATGCTAAGTCACTTACACAGCCCTGACTCAGCAGCTGGCCAAGGTCCCTCTGAATCATCCCCAAGGCTGCCTGCAGCACCTCTGCTGACTTTCCATCAAGATCTCCTGTGCCTGTGATGGCTGAGCAGCCTTCACTCAGCTTGCAGTGTGTCCTCAGCACGTGCCAGTGAGTAGCTTGGACACTCACAGAAGAAATAGATGTACTGAAAACCAGTATCCTCTTGCCAGCTTGTCAAGCCTTCCAGCCCTTGTAAGGCTGTGATGTGGTAGGTGTTTGGATCCTTCAGTACATGGAGTATCATTTGGTTGTCTATACCAGCAGCAGGTTTGATGGGAGATCTAGGGAGCTGTAGCTCACTCCCCTGCCCATCAGCACTGGGATGCCTGCTGGGATGTGCATGTTCTATGTAATGAGGTAAAGCCACTTAGACCCTTTGACCTGGCAAAGATGGTCTAGCTGGCTTGACCATGGTGTACCTCAAGCTGGGCCTTTCTCCCCCTATCTAATAAGGCTTTAATTCCCTAGATTTTGGACCCCTACAAAACAAACAGAGAAAGCAAAAAAACATAATGTCTGAGGGTTCTTTTTAGAGCAAGAAAATCTGAGTTCATGAGGAGGCTGTGGAAGCATTGAGTAACACAAGGGGAGTAGGGAGGGAGCATGTTTCCAATGGCTCTTCAGGTACCCAAGTCAGAAGAGTCCCTGAATGGATGCTCCAAGCAGCCTCAGCTCCCACCCACCCACTGCAGTGCATGGCCAGGAGCCCCAGGTTCAAACCCTAGTGGCAGCAAGCCCAGCCAAAGTTTCGGTGTCACCCTGGCAGGCAGCCTTCTTTCAAAGGCAGATGTGTTTCTGAGTCTAGACTGCTCCAGCTGCCATCTTCCGCACGAGCAGTTTGTCTTGGAGCCCAGCTCCTTCCATAAAGAACCACTCCTTGCCAATTCAATCAGTGGGTAGGAGGGGAAGGTGACTGGGAACACTGATAAAACATAAAGTGCTTCTTTCCAGTCTTCCTTCTACCAGAAAAGGCTACTCCAGCTGACAGTCTATGATAAATTAAGGAACACACAACATTGTTGAATGCCTCTTAATGAATGAATCATATGAATACAATTAAAAAAACAAACCCACATGCTTTGTATAGTACATGGGAAAAGTTTTAACCTCACTCACAGAGCTGGATCATGATTTTTTTTTAGGGTTTTATTTGGGTTTTTGTTTTGAGGGTTGTTTGGGTATTTTTGGTTGTGGGGTTTTGGGGTTTTTTTTGCTAATTTAACCAGAACTGTCCCCAAAGAGGAGGATTTTTACAGGCAAATGACTAAGCATCAGAGAGCTCCATTTGCATAAACCAAAAGTTCATTTTGAAGAGCAGTAGTTCAAAGTGTGACTGAGATAAATGTGCTGCAAAGGATGTAGGGCTGTATTGTGTAAATACATACAGGAACTGTAATAAATATTTCTGGGCTTTCAGTGAGTGACAGAGTGTGGGATTCCTCTATGCCTTCACACTCCTTCAGACTTCCTTCCGAGGCCTGAAGTTGCTCAAGAGTCTGAAGTGCCTCATGCAGGGACTGTTCCTGAAATGTCTCTCTAGAAAAGCTGCTTTCATCAGGCTGGAATACAAATATTTTGTTATGCATTGTGTTGCCAGTCTATTAGGAACCCAGCTGTAGACAAGGACTTTTCTGTGATAGGTGTTGCACAAACCCAGAATAAGCATCTGAGTCTATTGCGGAAATCATATTACGAGACTGGCTTTCCACCAGCAGCTCAGTGCTTGCCAGAATTATGAGGCCTTTTTTCTTTTTTAAGCTGGTTGAAACCCAGATGTGTCCAAATTTAATAAGATAAGTCTGCCTTGGAAAAGAAAGTAACCAAAATACTGTATTTCCTCCTTCCCCCACTCCCCCAAACTGCAGATTTGTTTTAGGCAGTACATCAAGCCAGGGTCTGTTTCCCCCTGCGCAGTGCCTGGCAAGGGCAGTGAGGTGAAGCAGGGTTGAAGGAGATGAGGTCTTCTGCTCCTCTTCTCTTCTTCTAACTGGGGGATTTTTAATTCTAGTGCTGTCCCTGTCATTGCTCAGCCTCTGTGTGCTGGTGCTTTCCAGATGTGCAAGGTCAAATGGTGGATTAGTGGCAGTGACCTTGCACAAGAAATATGTCTGGTCCGCTGGGAAGGAAACAAAACCAAGTTCTTCATCTGCAGGACTAATGTCCCTGCTCAGAACTTGAAGTGAAATTGAAGAGAAGCTTTTGATGTATTTTCTGAGCTCACTTTTAAGCTAGCTTTTACCCCAGGCATTCACATCTGAGAAAGAAGAATGTTCTCCCTTCTCTCTTCAGACGTTGCAGTGGTTTGCACCAGTGCAGGATGCCCACTTCTGGAGTAGAGAAGAACTCTGCCACTAGTGGTGTGCAGGGGTGCAGAGCAGGGGAAGTATGTTGTAAGGACCCTAAATTACAGACCTGTCAGTGTGGAATCTGAGCTGAACTGTGTCCTGGGTAATCATCAGCTATTTGCTGCTAGGCTGCCTGCTTGTCTCTGGAGAAAGGATTGCAGGAATGGTTTCCTTCCTGAGCTAGGTAGTTTAGGAGTCACTCAAAAGGAAGCAAGTCACTTCCCAAGTCGCAGCATCAATTCCTCTGCTGATTGAACTTTCCTTCAAGCCTTCTCAGAACAGGTTCAGCCTTGCTCAGGTTCTGAGATCTGAAGGCACCTGGCTGCCAGCAGCAGTGCTGTGAGCAGAGGGGAGGCAGCATGAGGAGGGTCAGGATGTGGGAGAGGCAGAGGTATAAACTGGCTGAGCTTGACAGCAAGAGGAAATGGTGAGATTGGTCTTGTCCTCAGGGTCTGACGTATTTTCCTTTCAGACAACTTAGCTTAATTTTCCATTTGCAATTTGAAGCTCAAAAAACTAAGGAAAAAAGGCCCCTTTGCACCAGAAAGTTTCCCAGCAGCAGCTTAGAACAAATCCTATAATCATTTGGTGGGATCAGTCATTGCTGCTAAAGCTACCGTGGGAAACTGAGAAGGGTTAAATTTTGATGTGGCTACCATTAGCTGCTTCACAGAGCTGTAGAGGCAGGTTAACAATTCAGCTGTTTGGCTTGAGAGAGAGTCTGCTTCTGCCACGTTTCTCCTTGATCTCTGATTCTGTGTGATAACAGAGCATGTTCTCTGCCATCAGTTTGCAGAAGGGAGCAGGCAAGAAGCCAGGGAGACAAGAACCCAGGTGTTTGGAGTGATATCTTGCTTCAGGAGGCCACCAGCTTTGCTGATCTCATAGGGCTTCTGTGCAATGGAGGGGGGCAGGAGCAGAGAAGTGACATTTCCCTCCAGCTACCAGGAAAAGGAAACCTTTCTGCCTCCCTATGGAATTCCCAAAGGGTGCAATGTAAGGGTCCACGCAGGCTCAGTGTGATCAGTTTCACTCTTCCCTGTGCCTCTACATTAGAGGTGAAGGCTGAGGTGTCTGTGGTGAGCAGAGGGACTGCATGGGCCTTACCTCCTGGCAGATTCACAGCTCGCTGCATGGTGACTCATTGATAGATGTCTCTCACTCTCTGTGTCTCAGAGCCTTACATTATAAGTGGGACTGCATCCATCATCTGTAAGCAGCTGGGCTCTGCTCCAGTCTTACTCTTTTTTGGCTGCCTCTGTGGATGTGCATTTTCCTTTGTGTGTATTTCAGTGTTGCTCTCCCCAGGCACAGCCAGTTGTCTGACATGGGCCTCTTGTTTGAGAGCTTCAGCTGGATGATGCCAAGGCATATGTACAGGGCAGAGCAGAAATGAGTTAGGAGGAAGGCACAGGACACATCCCATCCAGGCACAATTGTGTGACAGACTGCAATGTGGTTTTGTAGTGTATTGTTCCACAACTACCTGTGTTCATCCAACTACCCTCTTTGCCACCTTGATTGGCTGCTAAGTTATGTATGGTCATACACAGTTACCCACAGTCACCTTATTCCTTTTACTCATCAGAAGAGTGGGGAAAGAAAGGCTGAAGGAAAAGCAAATTAGACAAGCTGGGGAGGTGAGCCCACCTCCACCCTTCCAAGCTGCAAGTGCAGACAGTGTGCACTTGCAGCTTGGAAAGCCAACAACATCCTGGGCTGCATCAAACAAACATGGAGAGGTGATTCTGCCACTTTGCTCTGGAATGACCTCACAAGGAGTGTTGTGCCCAGCTCTGGTGCCCTCGGCACAGGAAGGGCATGGACACAATGGAGCAGGTCCAGAGGAGGGCCATGAAAATAATCAGGAGGCTGGAGCACCTCAGCTCCTAGGACAGGCTGAGGGAGCTGGGGTGGTTCAGCCTGGAGAAGGGAGACCTAACAGTAGCCTTTCATTACCTGAAGGGGGCCTACAGGAAGGATGGAGAGAGACTCTTTACAAAAGTCTGCAGCGAGAGGTTGAGGGGCAGTGGTTTGAAATTAGAGAAGAGGAGATTTAGGTTGGATGTTAGGAGGAAGTTCTTTATGAGGGTGGTGGAACCCTGACACAGGTTGCCCAGGCAGGAGGTAGTTGAGGCCCCATCTTAGAGATATTTGAGATCAGGCTTGATGGGGCTCTGGGCTACCTTATCTAGTAGAAGTTGTCCCTGCTCACTGCAGGAGGGTTGGACGAGATGACCTTTGGTGGTCCCTTCCAACTCCAACCATTCCATGATTGTATAACAGGGACTTCTGAATTGTATACTGCTCTTTTTGTGCTGTTTCAGCTAAATGCCTTTTTCTTAACTCCATATTCCCATGGCAGTTCAGGTATTAACTCTCTGTTATGTCAGTTTTATTTTCTTCTGAGCAGCCCAGATTTTTAGAGAAAGTTTTTACTCAAGTGGCCAAGTACAATTGCAGCTGCTGTTAGCAGGAATGTGGAAAAGGTCCCTACAGTTCTGGTATGCAGGAAGCACAGTTCTCAGACAGTTGCATCTCCTCTTTTACTTCATCTGGGCCCCTTAGTTCAAGAGAGATGTTGAGGTACTGGAACATGTCCAGAGAAGGACAACGAAGCTGGTGAAGGGCCTGGAGCACAGCCCTGGGAGGAGAGGCTGAGGGAGCTGGGGATGTGCAGCCTGCAGAAGAGGAGGCTCAGGGCAGACCTCATTGCTGTCTGCAGCTACCTGAAGGGAGGTTGTAGCCAGGTGGGGTTGGGCTCTTATCCCAGGCAACCAGCAACAGAACAAGGGGACACAGTCTCAAGCTGTGCCAGGGGAGGTCTAGGCTGGATGTTAGGAGGAAGTTCTTGGCAGAGAGAGTGATTGGCATTGGAATGGGCTGCCCAGGGAGGTGGTGGAGTCGCCATCCCTGGAGGTGTTCAAGAAAAGCCTGGATGGGGCACTTAGTGCCATGGTCTGGTTGATTGGGTAGGGCTGGGTGATAGGTTGGACTGGATGCTCTTGGAGGTCTCTTCCAACCTGGTTGATTCTATGATTCTGTGATTCTAAATGGGGATGAGATTTGATGGAGAAGAAATTAAGGACTTGAATTAATCTTTGGTAAACTCTGTTAACTGTCACCACATCAGCTGCATTGGATACATGTTGTGACAGTTATCCTCCCAATTAAGAGGGAAGGGGACTTTTTTAAGTAAAAGCTTGGATTTTGGAGCACAACTGCACATGAGCCTTAAAACTCCCTACAATCCTGTGTCTATCTGCACCGCTGTATAATTGCATTACACACGGGGCCCTGAGCTGGCACAATGGCAGCTGTGCATATTGCTAAAATGAGGGTCAGCTCTATCAATGTGGGTTGTTAATACAAGGACCAGTAATACTGTGTCAGCCAGCAATAAGCCACTTGCAAAGGGTCAGATGAAGTGTCCTAGGCTCTAGAGACTGGAAATCTCCAGGACAGGCAGCAGCGTTGTGTAGCAGCAGTGAGGGGTAAGGTGGTTGCCATCCATCCCTGTGTGTCTCTGGGGCACATTAGCTATTCTGTACTGTGTAAGCTCTTACACTTCCAAAACAATCCTTTTTCTTGACATCTTGACTACAGATGGAATTAACTACAGGAAAAAACAAACAAACAAAAACCCAAACCAACAACAACCGAAAAAAAAGTTATGATTCATTTGATGCCCTGAGAAATTAGTATCACAGAGAGACCTACTGGAGTTTTGCTGACTCCTAATTTATTTTTCCTACTGTACCCAGTTTGAATCAATGCCTTTTAAAAACAATCACTTGAATGCATAGTAATTTGCTGCCTATGTATTGGATGGTTGGTAATATTAAGAAAGTGTTTATTCATCAATTATCTGTTTGGTTCAGGCAAATCTTCTCTGTTCAAAACCTTACTCTGGGCGTGAGATTTTGAGCAGGGAGCTCCAGAGATTATTTTTGTGACTGAATCACACACTTCTGCTGTAGAGATCATGAACTTTTCACTCCTCCTCAGGGTCAGTAACACTCTGCAGAGCCTAAGCAGCTCTGCCTGGCAATCCCTCAGCCTTGCAGTAGGCTCTGCTCAGGGCCACTGTGTGTGTGGGGTCCTGTAAAGATGACCCAGTGGGAAGGGAGCGAGGCCATGCTGGGGCCAGTGTGGCCGTGGGGCTTGTGCTGCACCAGCTCTGTGCAGTGTACTCAACTTCCCCACACAGCACAGCTCCCGGCACCTGCTCTCCTGCCCACCATGTCATTAGGAGAGCTCATCTTGTTTTCCAGTATCCTTCAGCCTGCTTCTCCAGATCTCTCTCTCCCCAAGATGTGATGAAAACTCTTGTAACAAGCTACTAGAACATAAATCCTCTGGGAGCTGCTTTAATTAACAGTTATTCTTGTTAGACACGCTTGGCTTGGGGGAAAAGAAGTTTTGAGGAATTATGAGGAGCTGCAAATGGCTATCCAGAAGACTGAATCCTCCAGGCCATTGGAAAAAAAAAATAAATCCAAAGGAGTTCAAACCTCCTTGGTTAAGTGTGTTTTCCTAACCTGTTTTGGATCAGTGCACAGCTGGGTGCCTGATATCTCCACTTTGTTCTCACCCTCTTCCAAGAACACACCCCCCACCCCCCACCCCCAGCTCTGACATGTATGAGTTGCCCTCTCCTACATTAAAGAGCTGTACTCAAGAACTTCCAATGCTGACAACTATTTTAGTACACTTTATAACACTCTGCTTTAACATATGAAGTGCTGGGATGTGGCTGTGTTTTAACTCATGAAGCAACCTGAAACACCAAGAGCTACACATCCTCAACCCATACGTATTACCACACACAATGTTCTTTCCTTACCAAGGAACACATCACTCAACCTCAACACATCCCTTCTGTTATGTGCTGGCGTGCAGCAGGAAAACTCCAAAGCTGAGAGACAGTTGTGTTACCCCTGTGCTACAGAACAGGTCTAGGGAACAGAAGTGTGAAACAGCTGTGATCATGGGAATGTGATCCACATCAGAAAGATGTGAATGCTCTGTCTCTATGAAAATGCAAGCTTCTGCAGATGTTATAGTGTGTGGTGGGTTTTTGTTTTATATTAGTAGTGTAAGCTGAAGGGAAGTTCTGGCTGTGGTGTGTGTTACAAGTGGCCCTTCTCACCAGCTCATCTCCAAAAGGCTGTATCATGGGTCTCTCTGAAACACTGCCAGGAGCACCATCCTGTTACAGAACTGTCATTAATGCTTGTTTTTATTTTTCTAGGGTCCACCAGGTCTACCAGGCTTACCAGGACCACCTGGCAAGAGAGGTTCCCGAGTAAGCAGTTTCAGAATTTCTATCTATTTGTATTTGCATCTGCCTGTCCTGCTGCTCTAAGGGCTGTTGTGTGGTCCTATGGCTGAGTAATGATTGCTTCGGGCCTCACTGTTGAGCTCTGCCCATCCTCCTCTCTCTTATTCCCTGTTGAAGGTCTTCAAGAGGCCACACTGGTGATTTGTAGCCTCCCTGCACTAAGGTTTGGCACCAGCAAAGGCTAGGGATGAATGTTTCCAAATGGTTGTCAGAAGAATGAGCTCTGTCTGTCTCATTTTGTTTCCAGTATCCATTCCTTCCTACAAACCCAGTGGTGAACATTAGTTTTGACTGCTTTCTGTTCTACCCTTCACTTACTCCAACTTCCCAAATTGCTTCCTTTGAGCTCCTTCACTCTCACACTGCCCTCACTAGTGGTGCCATGGTCTAGGACTAAAGACTCAGCACACAGAGTTTTGTTTTTTGGTTTTGAACTTTTGTTTTATCTCCCAGACTCAGTCTTGTTCTCTGACTCCGTTTCAAGACCTAACCCAAAATGTTTTAGCTGTTCTATGAAATCCATTGCAAATTCCAGCATTTCTTCTTCTTCTCATTAAATTTTGATGCAGATCTTTGAACACTGAGTGCTATGCTGAAGAAACATTTGGTGCCAAGTGGTGCAGCTAGATGTGAGAAAAGTTTTCTGCTTTGGCCAGGCTACAAAAGTAGTCTTCCAAAGCTGGGCAACATGCCTGACCTGGACACAGCTACCTGTTGGCACTGTTTTCATGGTAGCATGGTGGTGTCCCACAAGGTACTGCTGTGAAGGCCATTTCCTGACCACTGAACCCATGTGGGTTGGAAATCAGAAAATGCAAGTGTCTGAGGATGGAAGGAGGGCATATTTGGATCAGTGATCCAGGCAGCATCCTGGCCTGGCAGCAGAGGGAGATTTCCTCACACACACTTGGCTAAAACTCAACTCAACGTAATGTCTTTAAAGAACAAGTGAAAGGCTAAGAGCTAGGAGGCTGTGCCTTCCCTGAGGACACTTGTTGCAGTGCTGTGAGATCTTACAGTAATCAGCAAGCATAAACACACCTCCTCTCTACAACAGGAAAAGCCAAAAGGTCTGCAGGACCTCCCATGACTTAGGCATGGCTACCAACAGACCTGAACGCTGATTTGAGCCATGAGGCACCAGGCCCATAGGCTTTATAGACAGGACAAAGTGTTCCACATGAGGTGTGTTGTCCAGAGAAACATCAGCAGGACTGGCTTTACAGTCCTGGCATCTTCTGTTTACAAATACCTGAGCAGCAACCACAGTGGCAAATTGCCCAGGGTTTGCAGTTCTGTGTAAGTCCACATTAAGGCTGAAAGTTTCTTAGCCCACTGCGCTGCTTACAAGAGGTATTTGGTGCTACTTCTTCCAGTCTTCTTGTGTGCAAATTTCACTCCATGTCTGGAGACTCTAATTGCATCCCCTGCCTGCTGTGGGAATGACCAAATGTCAGCTCTACTTCCAAACCCTGATACCCACCAAAGGCTGAGCAGTTCTGGAGAGAAAAGAATTGTGGGAGCTGTGTTACAACTTGCCGTGTCAGTCCCCAACTGTAGTATCTCCATCCTATATTTAAGATGGACCTCTGAAATTCAATAAGCAACGGAGGATTTCTGAGTTCAGTCCCTGCCAGAGGTGCTGAGAATCAGCTCAGGAAAGAGTTCCCAGTTAGGAAGTGCTCAGCACAGCTGAGCCTGGCTTGGCTCAGACCTCTGCAAAGAGGCTAATTTTGGGAGGGGGCAAAAGGGTCATTCTCTAAATGTCTGGCCTGGAGTACTTGGGACAGAACTACTCTGTGCATAAGTTGTTTTGATTTGCAACGTCTTTCTCCTTGTATTTTTTTTCTTGTGGTTCTTTGGGGTTTAAGGATTTCATTGCAAAGAGGAGGAGCTGCCAAAAACGAAGAGAGGCTTAGGGGAATTCTTGCAAGTTTTGCTTTTGTTGTGCAAAATAAAACAAACGTGCAAGACTGCAGGGCTAGTGTGCTACCTCTGCCCAACCTGATCCTCAGACAAAGCAGCTGCAGAGTTCTTGCTCCTGCCCAGCCCATGGAGAACCCAGGAGGTCTCCCATGAAGCTCCTGCCCAAGACTCGAGCTCCTGAGGGCAGACGAATATTGCATTTAAGTTTGCAGTGCTGGATGTCAGGGGAAAGGAAGAATACTTTCTTGTCACCAATGCAATTTATGGTCTGAAGCATGAGATATATTTGCCCTCACATCCTGCACAATTTCTACACTCTCAATGCTTATACAATTATTTGGCTCATTTGAAAATCGAGTAGCAGCATTTGACTCACAACCTTCTGTAGCTGTGAAATCCATAAAGTTGCTCTCTTGCTGGTGCAGTGCAGTATTCCCACTCTTCTGAATTTCATACAGCCCCTGGTTTATTTCCCTTTCTCCCCCAGTATTGATCAGGGTACACTGAAAGCTCTGATTAGCTTTGGCTTTGCGGGTGAGGTTGCAATCAGTGACAGCTGGTAGGAAAATCTGGCTGATCCCATGCTTCCTCCTCCTTGTTTCCAGCAGATAAGTATCCAGCAGATAAGATAGAGACTTGCCTGTGCAGTCTGAATCTTGCTCCTCCATGTAGACAATGCCACCCGGTTTGCAATAACAGAAGTTTTGCAAAAGCATGGCAGGGGCTGTGCTCAGGACACAGCCCAGCACATGCAGGCCAAGGCAGGGGAGCTCAGGCCATAGTGGCAGTCTTCTTGAAAATGCCAATTTCTTCATTTTTTTAAAAGCCAATCTCCATTTTTAGGAACATGGAGTTAATTTTGCAACCACTGAAGGAGATTCAGGCTCTACTCTCTGTGACTAGGAAGGCAGAGATATATGAGGGACTATATAAGAGATATATAAGAGAGGGACTATTGACAAGGTCTTGCAATGACAGGACAAGGGGCAATGGGTTTAAACTGGCAGAGGGGAGATTTAGACTGGATGTCAGGAGAAGTTCTTTACAGTGAGGGTGGTGAGGCACTGGCACAGGTTGCCCAGGGAGGTTGTGGCTGCTCCCTCCCTGGAGGTGTTCAAGGCCAGGNNNNTCTGATTCTATAACAAGTGAAAGCTGACCTTTCTTTTCCCTAAGGCATGAGGGATTCCAAGGGGAAGGAGGGAAAGTGTTGGGATTCTGATGAGTGGAATAACACTTTGTGGCTATCAACCCTTTCTCAGAAGCTCTGCAAACCTTTGTAGATATTGCTGCATTGGTCATGTGTGCTTCACAGGAAGGTTTTATCTCGGTATCCAGCTAGGATCGTTGCAGCTTTACCATTATGTCTGCGTTAAAGAATTTGAGGCATAAGCAAGAGATCTGTCCAGACTGTTCCTCCTCCAATAAATGTGCCATGTGTCTTGGCAAGTGTTTGTATAAGGTCTCAAGTGCCTCTTGAAGGGGATGGCAGTTATAGCAATGAAGGGTTTCCCCAGCTTTATGTGATGTGAAAGCATACAGTGGGACAGCTTTTCCATGGTTGGGTATGTGAGTGATGGCACTTGGGTACGTGCACAGCAGCCCAAGCAGAGCAGTTCTGTGGCAGCCATGTATGCTGCATATCATTTCTGCAGATGACCTTTGTGTTTCTTCAAACATCAAAGTTTAGTGGGGAGGCAGCAAAGGGGGCAGGGGTTTGCTAGCAGAGCTGTGCTAACAAGCTCTATGAGTAACTGTCAGCAAAGGGATCCCAGTGGAGCAATAACTTCTGAACCATTGTAGCTTATTCCTGCCTCACCCAGGCTCAGATAACTTCACTCCCATGCTCTCTGCAGGGGAAGCTTTTGCCAACACATCTACGTTGATCACAAACTGTGACTCATGCCACACCTCACTGGTATAGTCAGATCAGAGAACTACCCACAGTTTAATCAGGTCTGCAAAAATGTGCTGTGAACCATGACACTTCCAGGATCTGAAGGGGGCCTACAGGAAGGCTGGGGAAGGACTATTGACAAGGTCTTGCAATGGCAGGACAAGGGGCAATGGGTTTAAACTGGCAGAGGGAAGATTTAGACTGGATGTTAGGAGGAAGTTGTTTGCAGTGAGGGTGGTGAGACACTGGAACAGGTTGCTCAGGGAGGCTGTGGCTGCTCCCTCCCTGGAGGTGTTCAAGACCAGGATGGACGAGACCTTGAGTGAGCTGTACTAGTGAGAGCTGTCCCTGCCTATGGCAGGAGGTTGGAACTAGATGATCCTTGAGGTCCCTTCCAACCTTACCACCCTATGATTCTATAAATGCTGCTTCCAGACCAGCACAGGCAACCCCCAGTTATCTGTTCCCCTCCAACACAAAGGACACAGCAAGATGCCACTTGACAGGCAGGAGTTTGTTGTTGGTTTCTCTCCCAGGACCATGAGAAAAGAACTGTGGTCAAACTTTCCAAAACAAGAGATTCAGGAAGCCACAATCCACTGGAAGTGGATCTCCCTCTCTAACAGGTGAGCATACTCAGGTGCAAGGGAAGTGTTAACAGGCCAGAGGCAGAACTGAGATTAAAAAGCCTGGTGTGCTGCAGCTGCTTCTGATTTATTCAACCAACCCAGCACCCATCCGGATGGATGGGTCATTAGAATGTATATGCACTCCCTGGTGCTTTGGGCTGCTCTTGCCATCCTCCTGTGAACCTTGACAGCTTCAAAGCTTGCAAGGTCCCAGTGTAGCACATCCCTGTTACATTTGGTCTGTGGTTGCAAAAAATCTCCCTTCCCTTTAAAATGCAGGGCTTCCCTCCTCAAACAAGCACCAACTTAGTCAGCTGTAGAGGTTCCCTGGTATCCTCATTTCGTTAGGAAGATTTTCCAGTTCCTGAAAAGAAGTGTTTAAAGAAACAGTTTGTTTGGCTTCACTTCAAATATTTAGCTCATTTTTCAGCAAGCCAGAGGTCAGAGTGGGATCTGTAGGTCAGGAGCAGAAATAGTTGCTTTACACGGTGGAAGTCCAAGACACACTGAGTGTGAATCAGTGGCCATTCCTCTGGCCCAAGCCTGCTAGCATTTTGCAGGAGTTCAGAGGATTTTTTTTTTCCCCTCCTTGTGAATACTAGAGGGCTGGGGGCAGCTGTGCACAGTTACACTTTTGTTAATTTTGGAGGGCTGTGAACCATCAGACATAAAAGCGCTTCTGTGAGCAGGGTCCCATCTCCAGGCACGTCACCAAGATGAACTGGGTGGCACAGCACTGTTCTCAAGTAGCATCATTCAAGTAAAGGACATTCCAGGCAGATGACAAACCCTGTCACCTTTGGGAAACCCTCCCTCACTTGCAGAACACATTCAGGGATTGTTCTGGTCTCCGTGGCACTGAACCTTGGACCACTGTCATCCCGTGGTAACATTTTCCTTGGAATTTCTGGTGCAAGGCTCTGGAAGATTTCAGATGCAAGTTTGCTTGCTGTTAGGTTGGAATGTTTCAGTGCTTTCAAGGGAGCTAAAATGAGTGGCTGAACAGATACATGTGCTGACAGTAACATGTGCTGAGGGGTTTTCTATTCAGTGATCTCACAGTCCCATCCTGTGCATATAAAAGAGGAGAGAAATGAATGTTGTAAATACATTTAGGAGAACCCAGATTTCTATGTATCAGTGGGAAATTGAATTAAATCCAGGATAGCTTGAGTAAAATATAGCAATTAACTATAGAACTAGAGAGTAATTAACTCTTGGATTGCTTCTCCTTGGAAAGAGAACTATTCTGGGAGTACTGGTTAGAAATGGGCAGTTCTGCTGGGCACAGTAGGAGAAAAGAAGTGAATGTTGGATTGAATTTGATAAAACAAGGGTGGGTAGCTTGGGGCATGCTGAGTGTTATTTGGGCTTGGAGATTGGTGTGTGGATTAATCTGTGAGGCCTGCCAGCTCAGATTTTGTACTGCTAACAGCTCCTGAGGCAGATGCTGTCCTCTACCTGTTGTTACTCAGCCCATCCAACTGTACCACACCATATCTTCCTGCTCTTCCAAGAATGTGGGTGTAATCACAGATTCAGGACTCACCATGTTGGAACACATCAAGATCAGCTATTTTATGCTGTTTTTAGGAGTGCTGCCAGACTACGCCCTTTCCTCCACGGTTATGGGAGCAGCTTAAAGCAGCTAGCACAAGCCACACACTTGGTTACAGCAGTTTCTTGTGTGCCAGACTGGACTTTCCACCGTCATTTCATCAGCAGGATGTGGCCACTTCTCCCTAGGATAAGATCACATTGGTCTTTAGGAGTTTGATGGGTCTCTGACCTTCCTTTGCCTGGACTACATGCTATGGGTATCACTGAATTTGGTGGGAAAGGCTCCAGTTTATAGCAAGGTCTGTGGTTTTTGTTACCACACTTTGTCACCAGATACTGGGACTAGATTCTTTCTCCCTTCTTCTCTTTTGGTTAAGGCTTTTTGTGAATTTTGTTGCTGTGCTTTGGTTTAGCTCTGGAAGAGCCTGCACCAAATTATCCTGGAGGTGTGATTAGTCTCTTATCCAGGAGTGCTTGATCAGCAGCTGTGATTCAGTGTTCCAGGTTAGCTCCTGGAAACTATCATTTATAGCTAGGAGTCACACCAAATCATGCTGTTCCCTCCAGTCTGACACTGGTTTAAGCCTGCTCCAGGCTGTGGTGGAGCATGGATTCCAACTAACTGCACTGAAATGGGCTTTGAGCCAAGCTGCCTGGCTCCAAAGTTGAGTAGCAGCTGAATTTCCTCCTCAAATCCAGCAGTAGTCTGGATTTGTGAACCCTGTTCAGAGCTACCTAGGTTATTGCTTACGTGTAAGAGCTTTTTAGGAACTCATCTTTTATAGAGACTTTACTGTTCTGTTTTCTGTCACTTAATATTAATTTTCATACATACTGGAGACTTGGAAGACTTGGGCTGAAGTCCTTTTGCTACCACAGACTTGCTGGATTATGTTAAGAAGCACATGAAGTCTCCATCTCAGTGTCCCACTCAATGAGGTGAACAGATGATGCCATGGTTTGCTGGGAAGATGAATTTATTTAGGACTGCTCAGTGCTCAGTTACTGTGGTTACAGCAGCTACATGAGGTTTCAAATGACAAATTGATACTCAAACAGCACAAGTTTAATTAAAGCAGTTCCAGTTTCATTGGACATTCATAGCCAGGGTAAACTACTGGAGTAGTTCAGGCTGAAACACTGAGAGGAATTTAGAGTGGGACCTTTGGGTTAAAAATGCCATTTGACAAGTTCGTCCTCAGCCTCTTACAGTGGAGCATCCTGTGTTGTGAAATAGCAGCACTGAGCAGTAAACAACTGTCTGTGCCTCAGGATACAATAGCTAAATAAACAAATAAAGCCATTCTTTGCTATTAGAGGGCAGGAAAAATAAAACTGAACAGACATCAGCGCACTGATGTTCTCTCCAAAGAGAGCAAGGGCACTGAACTTGGATGGCAGTCGCATGTTTAACTGCAGTCATTTTCCTTGGAAATCAGGCCCTGAAGACTTTGGCCTCACATGTGCTAAAAAGCTCATTGAAAATACTACAGCCTACTGAGAAAGTGTCTGAGTGGCTTTTTATCCCCTTGCCTGCACTTCTCCTAACTAGAGGGTACATTAAAGTGCTCCTCATGGTAGTGTAAAGCTCACAACACAGCCTTGGCAGAACAGGAGTCCTTGGAATTGAATCTTCAGGTTGTTTCATCTCCCAGGAACGTGTTCGAAAGGACTTAGAATTGTTATTACTTCTGCCTGAAAGGTTCATAGATCTTCTGTACTGTATACACTCCTGGCATAAGCTATTCTTAGCTGCTTATTCCAGAGGACTCCTTAAATAGTCTTTGGAAAATATGCAGGATGCTTTTAAAATACAATGTAAAAGGAGATAGTGCTGTGAGTAACCTGAGGTGGATGTGGAAGGAGGCTGTGCTGTGTGTGACCTGAGGTGGATGTGGAAGGAGGCTGTGCTGTGTGTGACCTGAGGTGGATGTGGAAGGAGGTTGTGCTGTGAGTGACCTGAGGTGGATGTGAAAGGAGGTTGTGCTGTGTGTGACCTGATGTGGATGTGGAAGGAGGTTGTGCTGTGTGTGACCTGAGGTGGATGTGGAAGGAGGTTGTGCTGTGTGTGACCTGAGGTGGATGTGGAAGGAGGTTGTGCTGTGTGTGACCTGAGGTAGATACTCTGTCAGTATCATTGTCTTGGGACACTGATGCAAAAACACGAATGGCTTAGACATGGATCTACTTCTGCTCCCTCTGTTTAACTCTCTAGCCATCTACTCTCTTTCTAACCTTTAAAGTCAAAACTTGGTTGCCTTGTAGAGGAAATTAGTTTATCCCAAAGAACTGGACAACTTCCCTTTAGTAATGACCTCTGCTCTTTCATTTTGGCCAAAAAAAATAACACCCCTGCTCTCCCCTGCCCTCCCCCGCCTATCTCCATCAGGGCTTCTTGCAGAACTGTGACTCCCTTAATCACGAGGCTTTTCCTGTCCCTGACTGTGGAATATTTGGTGTACCCAAATAGTTTCATTATCATAATCTGGTTTGTGGTGACAGATGCACATCCCTTTCCATGAAGGCAGCTGGGATCCAGCAGCCAAGTTTCATAGCTCCAAAGGCACTACCGAGCGTTCACCTGGAGCCTCCTCTGCTTCTACAGGCTGTGGGTGCTCTGCTCTTAGGTCTGGCCACAGTCTGCAGCTTTCTGCAGCTCCCAGGACTAAGTCAGATGCTTACTGACTCCTTTTAACTCTGTTTTGTGTTTGTTGTGTTTTTAGGGTCCTCCAGGTCCCCACGGAAACCCTGGCTCACCTGGCCCCCCGGGTCTGAAGGTAAGCTGTGAGGAGCTTTGCTGTCCTGTCTGAGGGGATGTCCCAGAGGGACAAGCACAGCTTTTTTATCCTTCTCCATACAATATGACAGTAACAGAAGCCATTTCTCCCCTCTGATCATACAAAGACCCTCCAGTAGCATGACCAAAACCTTTTCCTGTGCTTGAGAGAGGCCCTGCTGTGTGCCCCAGTTCTGGGTTGTGCCTCAAGTTTTGGGTCCTTCCAAATTTTACAGACTGCCTAAATAAGATTCTGCTTAAGCTGTGCCTTTACCAGGAAGCAAACTGCTATGCTGAGAGGAAGGCAGTGAAATCTGCCCACTCCAGAGCCTCAGCAGCTCTGGATTTCTCTGCTTTCTCATGATCCTCTCTGGGTTTTGCAGCCTGTTCCACCACCTTAGGGTCCTGACAGTGGTAGAGTGAGCTGGCAGAACCCACCTTCTTCCTTTGCCTTCCTCCTCCTTAACTCCCTTGTCTCTCCTTTCCCCTCCAGAGTTTCTGAGAACACTGATCTCCATCAGTCCTCCCAAACTGATCGCACTGCTTTCTTCTAGATGTCCTCATCTCCCCCATGAGGTGTCTCAGCCCTCCTCCTGCAGTGCCAGGAGCCCTGTGTTTTGTCCTTTTCTCCTGCGCCCACATTCTCCCTGGTTTGCTGCTGCTGCTGCTGCTGCTAAGTGGGACTCAACCCACCCAGCCAAACCACCTCCCTTACTATGAGAATGTAACACAGAGCTGGCTCCAGAGGGGAGCTGACCCAGTATGCTGCAAAACCCTTCAGAAAGCTCTTTTAATTCCCAACTTGTTCCTCTGTGTGAGGCTTTGTGTTACCTAAAGATTGTGAAGTTCCTAGGAAAGGGGTTTGGATTGTTTTGGTCTGATTGCTTACAGAAATAGATTCATACTTTATAACACCTATCTGGAAATAAAGGGCCATAAAAAGAATCAGACATGATTAGAGGGCTGCAACCCTATGAGGACAAGCTGAGAGAGATGGGGTTGTTCTACCTGGAAAAGAGAATGTTTCAGGGAGACCTTCTTGGACATGGAACTGTTGGAGCGGGTCCAGAGGAGGCCACAAAGATGCTCAGAGGGCTGCAGCAGCTCTGCTATGAGGACAGACTGAGAGAGTTGGGGCTCTGCAGCCTGGAGAAGAGAAGGCTTTCAGGAGACATTACAGTAGCCTTCCAGTATCTGAAGGGGGCCTACAGGAAGGCTGGGGAGGGACTATTGACAAGGTCTTGCAACGACAAGATAAGGAGCAATGGGTTTAAATTGGCAGAGGGGAGATTTAGACTGGATGTTAGGAGGAAGTTCTTTGCAGTGAGGGTGGTGAGGCACTGGCACAGGTTGCCCAGGGAGGTTGTGGCTGCTCCCTCCCTGGAGATGTTCAAGGCCAGGTTGGAGGATGCCTTGAGTGACCTGTGCTAGTGGGAGGTGTCCCTGCCTATGTCAGGGGGTTGGAACTAGATGATCCTCGAGGTCCCTTCCAACCTTACCATTCTATGAGTCTATGATTCTTGTGGCCTTTCAGTACTTAAAGGGGTCTGTAAGAAAGATAGGAATAGACTTTTTATCAGGGCCTGTTGTGACAGGACAAGAAATGATGTGTTTAAATTAGAAAGTGGGACATTCAGACTGGATAGAAGGGAGAGATTTTTAACACTGACATTCATGAGACACTGATGCAGGTTGCCCAGAGAGCTGATAGATGCCCCAGCCCCAGAACCATTCCAGCTCAGCTTGAAGGGGGCTCTGAGCAACCTAACCCAGTTGGAGATGTCCCTGCTCATGGTAGGGAAGTTGGACTAGATGACCTTGAAAGTTTCCTTCCAACCCAAACCATTCTATGAATAGTGGAGTTTTGAAAGGCAGTGCTTAATAAAGGTTGTCACTACCAAGGAAGCTGTAGAATGTCTCAGCCAAACATAAAGGTACAAGCAAGAGTTCTTCTTGTCATGATCTCATCAGTAGGCAGAGATGTTATGAACACTATTGATGCTCTGGGAAAAGGATTCTGGAAACTTGGCAGACAGCCTCTATGTGATTAAAAATTAAGCACTGCAGACATGCTGGTGAACAGCAGCTGTTTTAAATTCTGAAGTGTAGTTACATGGCCTGAAAAGTGAAGCTGTAAAAGTTCTACATCGTAGTGTTCTGCATTTATTCTCCATCAATGACTTCCAGATCACACTTGTTGAGTTTTATAAGTCAAATCAAAGTTCTTTTATCTAACCTCCAGTCCTGCAAATTCAGCCTGGTCCAATCTGCAGAGTCAAAACAATGTTTCTGTGCTTTATGAGTTCTTTTAAATGCTTTTAGCCTAATGCCTTGTCAGAAATCATCATTTAGCTGTGCAGCTGTATTCAGTTGGCATTTACTAGATGCAAAAAACTCCTGTAAGCATTTTTCCTTCATCCTGATGCATGATCTGGCAGCAGGAAGCCCTCGGCAAATGGACAGATGTAGTAGTCTGCAGCAGAGATCTGGTGTCATTGGACTGTGACACCACTTGCTGGACTCCAAGGATGCTCCATTGAAAGCAGTATTAAGTTTGCAATGGGATGTGAGAGCTGTAGCTCTGCCCTGAGCTGGGCATAACTTCACCTCTAGCAGGGAGAGCTGCGAAGCCATGATCACAAGATCTTGCATCAGAAGCACTTTTTGGAAGGTGTCTATCAGATCTCAGAGTTTTGACTTCCTTCCTTTCACTGTCCTGTTGTCCCACTGGTCTCACATGGTGGACTTCACACACATAGAAGAAGTGATACTGCACTCCCTTACATTTTTGATACTCACACTCTTACACCAGGCTTGGCAAGCCTGCACCTGCAACCTGCTATCTTTGTGGCACACCTGACCCTTGCCCAAAATTATGAACTCGTGAAAGCTCATCCTGGGCAACAAGGCCAAGCAACCCCCACTAGAACTCCTCTTACTGAGAGTGTTCAAGTGGCTTCTAGGCTGGATCTTACCCAGATAGCTGTTAAAAGCAGGGGGAAAACAAGCAATCCAAGCAAGGAAACAGGAGTTTCCTAGATAGATACAGCTTGGGAACAATGACTAATACCAAGTCTTTGTCACTTGGGAAAGAACCCAGGAGCACATGCACAGAACCCAGCTGCACTAACAGAGCACTCCTAAGGTCAGAGGAACAGCTGCACATGAGGGATGTGATGTGGCTTTGCAGCTGCAGAGACAGGTGTCTTGCGCATGTCTCTCGTGAGCTGTGTTGCACTGGTGAGCAGCAGTGCTGTGCTGGACTGCTGCATCTCTATCCTGTGCAGAGCCTGCCTTGTTCTCATCACAGGAGCTGAGAGCTTGTAACTGCTGGTGCTTAGGAAGCTGATCTTTTGCACAGAGCTGTGTGTAGCTGTTGAGCCAAATTCCTGCTGATCTGCTTGGGCATGGTTCCACTGCCTTCAGTGGCATTACACTTGCTCATGCCGCCTGAGAATTGAGCCCATGGAGCTTTTCTCAACCATTTGTAATGTGCAGCTGCTCCAAGGGGGCTTCTAGCTCCTCTCTGCATTCTGTTCATTGTCCTTGGCATTTGCAAAATTTCTAGTTAGCAAAACCTGATTGTAGTAGATAACCTCTTTAATGGTTGCAGACAGTTGCTGGGCTGAGGTTGGGTCTGGCTGCATTGACCTGTAGGCTGCTGGAGGGGCAGGAGGGTTGCTAATGAATTGCTGTGGCTCCAAGGATGCTGTAATGGAATTTGGAACTGGGAGGAGGGTTAGCTGTCAGATAAGGTGTTTTTTTGGGTTTTTTTCAAAAGTCAAGAGTTGGGTTTGCATCTCTCTTGTGGAAGCTTTTGGCATCAGAGATTAGCATGGTTTTTTTAGATATCTGCCTTGGATAAATCTGTCTTGTTATCATGCTAGGAAAAACTGAATTTCCCTTTTTGTGAATGATTTCACTCTGTGGTAGCTCAGCAGTTTGGATCACTGATGTTTAAAATACTGTTAGTGGGCTTGCAAAGCTGAGGTGTTTAAGTGGCACTCTAGACTTCTAGACTCTAGGCTCTGGACTTCTAGGAAGGAAAAAAACAGAGGAAAAAATTCTTCATTTACAAGAGGAAGTAGTGTGCTCAGGCAGAGAGAAGCTTGTGGGCAAGGTGCAGTGGCTTAGCAATGGACAAGGCTCAGGCTAATTCCTGTGTTTGGTTTCTGTGCGAGAAGAGTTGGACAACAAATCCACAGTTACAGCCCTCCCATCCAGGCCTCCATTCTCTGGTACCATCTTGCTGATTATAGAATCATAGAATCATAGAATGGTAAGGTTGGAAGGGACCTCAAGGATCATCTAGTTCCAACCCCCTGCCATAGGCAGGGACACCTCCCACTAGTACAGGTTACTCAAGGCCTCATCCTATCTGGCCTTGAACACCTCCAGGGAGGGAGCATCCACGACCTCCCTGGGCAACCTGTTCCAGTGTCTTACCACCCTCACTGGAAAGAACTTCCTCCTAACATCCAGTTTAAATCTCCCCTCTGCCAGTTTAAACCCATTGCCCCTTGTCCTGTTGTTGCAGGACCTCTTAAATAATCCTTCCCCAGCCTTCCTGTAGGCCCCCTTCAGATACTGGAAAGCTACTATCAGGTCCCCTCGAAGCCTTCTCTTCTCCAGGCTGCAGAGCCCCAACTCTCTCAGCCTGTCCTTATAGCAGAGCTGCTCCAGCCCTCTGATCATCTTTGTGGCCCTCCTCTGGACCCGCTCCAACACTTCCATATCCTTCATTAATCTGAGGGATGTGTGGTCCTGCTCATGGCTGAGTTCCCCATCTGTGTGATGGACACAGTGCATCCACATCTGCAGTGCTGAACACAAAACCATATCACAAAGCAGTCTGCTAATGTCATCTGGAGCTTCCTAGAGCAAAACGTCAGAGGCTTGTGTTCCTTTACATGGCTCAGCTCCATCACTGAGCACATGGCAAGGGTTAGGGAGAGTGGTGGGTGTCTATCTGCTGCAGTACATTCATTTTGCACAGTAGAAATGAATACCCTGTGATCCTGAGGACCTCTCTGTTCTGTTCCAAGCAGTTGTAGCACCCGCTGACTGCTCTGAAGCTCACAGAAGTGGGAGAATTGCCCTGATAACAGCTGCATGCAAAGCAAGGTTATCTGCATGACTTCATAGGCTGTTTGGAAAGCAGACAGCCTTCATTCACAATTTGTGCAGATGCATCTGCCTTGAATCAGCAGTGCTCCCTACAGTCCATAGCCAAATAGTCTCACTCTCTGAACCTTGCAGCTTGTGGTGGATGGTGGAGAAGTAATAAGGTAGAACGCAAAGCAGAAAGGAGTTGTTGAATGCAGTTGTAGTAAGGCTGCATGGAAAAGCTGCCCAGCTCCCTAAAGCCAGACATTTGTGCTGCTAATGAGAAACATGACTTTATAAATGCTATTAGTCCTTTCTAGGGTCTCACCTTCCCTCCAAAAAACAGGAGGCTGAGGGGAGACCTCATCATTGTCTACAGCTACCCAAAAGGATGTTGTGGAGAGGTTGGTGCTGGTCTCTCCTCACAGGTAATTGGTGACAGAATAAGAGGGAATGGCCTCAAGCTACAACTGGGTAGGTTGAGGCTGGACATTAGGAACATTTTTTTCACAGTAAGTGGTCAGGCATTGGAATGGGCTGCCCAGGGAGGTGTTTGAGTCACCAACCATGGATGTGTCTAAAAGTCATTTGGATGTGGTGCTTGGGAATATGGTTAAGGTGATCCTTGTAGAGTAGGAATATTGGTTGGACTTGGTGATCCTGAGGGGCTTTGCCAACCTGAATATTTCTGTGATGCTGTGATTCCAAGTACTTCACCTGAGAGCCATTAACTAACCCTCACAACTGCACTGTGCTTGGCTTTTGGTTTCAAATCCTGTGTTGCTGATGTGGCAACAGAGAAGTTGTTACTGGTTTATCATCCCAGGGGTGTTAAACAGACAGTGCCTGATACTGGGATACCTGTATCTTAGCTGTGCCAGAAGAGATGTTATACAGACCTGCTCTGCTTTGTTTGCTACCCTTCAGCTCTTCCCTGCCAAAAGAATCTGGCATGTTTCATACCTCTTCTAGTTTTTCCCATTTCTATCTTCCACCCTGTTAGCTGCACATGTTAGCTTTCTACCTTCTAAATATACAAACTGGGATTTTTCGAAGGAATCTGTTGGAATGAGATGTTCAAATGATGCTAAAATTCAGCCTGTGCTCATCAGAAGGTCACAGTCTTAAACTGTAATTTCTGTTGTTACACTTGTTCAAAAGGAAAAGTAAAGAATTCTGCCACTTCAAGAAAAAGTTGTGTTTCCTTCCCCTGCCAGCCCAAAAAACCTCACAATTGCTCTGGCTGTTGGCAGTGTCTAATCAGTGTAACTTTCTCTGCAGTTTCATCTATTGCCCACAGTTAAAAAAAGAAACAGCATCTAGCAAGTTGTATGAGGATAGTTTAGTCACAGTAATAAGCCTGGTAATTATTTTGGGGATGGTAGCTGTAGACAAGAAAGAAATCACAGCTGTCTAGTCTAATAAGTTTCAAAAGTCCTGACATTGCCTTCTTCAAGTTATCCTGTCTCCAGTCAATTTAATACTGTCAAATATGATTTAAAACTCAATGCTTCAGCAGCAGCAGCAGCAACAGTCACTCAACAAAACCACCTCCAGCAAAACAGCCGTACCCAGTGACTTGGACACAATTGGGATGTTGGGGCAGGGCAAAGATAAAACAGAATGTTTTTCTGATTTGGAGGCTTGGTGGAAGCAGAACATGATCTATGGGCTGGGTCCTTAGATTATGTCATTAACTGAAGTTTTTCGTTTCAGGGTCAGAAAGGTGATCCTGGGCTGTCTCCTGGCAAAGCTCGCAATGGACAGAAGGTAAAGTGCTGCTCAGAGTGCACAGGCATCACAAACAGTGCTTTGAGCCCCATGTATGCACAGGGAGGGAGTCCATCCTGCAACCACCAGCTTCACAGCTACCTGTGTAGGCTTAGGACTAAAAATCAGCACTCAAACCCAGTATTCAGGAATAGAGAGAGCTAGCTAAGGTATTGGCCACTGAAGCGCCTGCTGCCACAGCTTTTTGTTGTCAAAGTGCTTCTCCATTTTATGCACAATCTGCAGCCCAAACTTAGCCTCTGCTGCTGCTGGCACATGGCTACGTAAGCATTTGGTCTAGCATGGAAGAGAAACAGCCACACCTTGCCAGCTCTGGGTGTGCAGCTGTAGAAACAGGCAGTGCCAGCATAAGCACTGAAAAACCCTGAAGGCAAAGGGAAGGATGTTCTTGTGGAGGAGCTGAGGAGCAGTGGCTTGCCTCACGTCACACATGCAGCCCACAGCAGATTGCTGCTGGAACAGCAGCCTTGATGTCCTACTGCTGGAGAAAGGGAGGCTGCTCAGACCATAGCTCTGCCAATGCCTGGTCCCTGCTGTGTGATAACCAGCAGAGCAAAGGAGGTGATTCTACCCCTTTACTCTGCTCTCCTCAGACCCCACCTGGACTCCTGTGTGCAGTTCTGGAGCCCCCAGCACAGGAAGGACATGGAAGTATTGGAGCAGGTCCAGAGGAGGCCACAAAGATGCTCAGAGGGCTGCAGCAGCTCTGCTATGAGGACAGGCTGAGAGAGTTGGGGCTCTGCAGCCTGGAGAAGAGAAGGCTTCCAGGAGACCTTAGAGTAGCCTTCCAGGATCTGAAAGGGGCTACAGGAAGGCTGGGGAGGTACTACTGACAAGGGCTTGCAATGGCAGGACAAGGGGCAATGGGTTTAAATTGGCAGAGGGGAGATTGAAACTGGATGTCAGGAGGAAGTTGTTTGCAGTGAGGGTGGTGAGACACTGGCACAGGCTGCCCAGGGAGGTTGTGGCTGCTCCCTCCCTGGAGGTGTTCAAGGTCAGGTTGGATGAGGCCTTGAGTGACTTGTGCTAGTGGGAGGTGTCCCTGTCTATGGCAGGGGATTGGAACTGGATGATCCTTGAGGTCCCTTCCAACCTTACCATTCTATGATTCTATAACCAGAGGCCTTTCTACTAGTGTCTGCTCAGATCAATACCAAGTGTAGCTGGGTTTTTTTGTGTTTGGTTTGATTTGGGGTTTTATTGGGTTTGGTTTTGTTGGGTTTTTTTTATTTAGCAATTATTAAGGATCAAAGTTCTGCTAATTCTCTGCTGTTTGAGAGCTGAGCAGTTTTTATTGTGGCAACAAGTGCTTCCAGAAGTCTAGAAATGAACATTAGGGCTATCAGGGCTCCACAACTTCTACCTCAATTAGTTCTTTCAGTGGAGACTGTACAATACTTCAGAACTCATGTCCAGGGCAAGAAGCCTGGCTCTTTTCCTTTCATGATAAGCCTGGCTATAAATGCACAGCTAATAGAAAGCATCAGCCACAAAGAACTTAGGCCTTTCCTTTGAAACCAGATGCCTGCACGAAGCACAGCAAGCCACAGAAATGCAAGATGGAGAACAGTTCTAGAAAACACTGAGGAGGCTAAGTCTGAAGTGCTGCTTTTAACTTAACAGCACAAGATGGCTTTTGAAATTTCTGGTGCACTAAATGGGAATGGCACTGAATGGAAACCATCCACCCACCAAGTCTGGAACCATTTTCCTGCAAGCATGCTCAGTGTAAGAAAGGGAGAGATCCAGATCACTTTTAGCTCATGTTAACAAGGCTTTATCCCTGTTAGCAGCAATAGAAACAAGGAGTTTCCAGCAAGAGTTTGGAGTGATGCCTAATTTTCAAGCTAGATACTCCAAATGCATTTTCAGCAAGCAGGCACAGCACAGCGTTAGAGACCTTAGAAAGGGTTTTGATCCTAATCAGAGGAGGCCAAAATATGCTTGTACAAAGGGATTGGATGTCAGGGAGGTTGCAGAGGAAAACACTTCTCTGCTCCTACGATGATTTGGCTGTGCTATCTGGGATGTGATGCAGTCCCTCCTCAAAAGCACAGGCCGCTGAAACAAGGCTCCCACACCAGCAGCCTGCAAAGGTTCAATCCATGGCAGGTTAAATAATTATCCCATCAGTACCATCAGCACTGGAGCCATGGGCTGAGCCAGTGTGGTTTGGGTTTGGCAGGAGGTGCCTATTGTTCTTACTGCATCTAAAAGCTGAAATTTCCTTACCCTGGCTATTGAAATGCCTATCGAAAGGCAAGTGGAGCATGTGACTGAATGAGATCATTGCAAAGCACAAAAGCATCCATTCTGCTGGCAAAAAGCAGCAGCTGCCATTAATTAACTGGGTTTATTATTTATACAAGCCAGTTAATAGAGATGCTGTTTAAATCTACACTTCTCACCCAGGCAGTTTTTGAAGAGTTGCAAGTAGAATCAGAAATATTAATAGCTGGGTCCTACTGTCAGCAAAATTGATTGCAGTAACAGTACACTGGGCACAGGGAAAACTAATTCCACTTATTTGCTTCCTACAGGGAGATGTGGGATTACCTGGTTTGACTGGGTTCCCTGGACCACCTGGTAGGAAGGTAAGAGTATTCTTTTCTAATGAATTAGATCACTGTTTTTGTTCTGAAAGTTTCTTCTCTAACTCAGGCTAAAAGTCCTAGTACCCAGCAAAACAAAATCTGGTGCCTGATTTGCAGGTATAGAAAGGTTGTACCAGCAAGGTTATGTAAGTATGAAATTAAATTCTGCATCCAGATTACTGTGTGCAGTTCTGGAGTTCCTCAGCACTGGAAGGACATGGAAATGTTGGAGCAGGTCCAGAGGAGGCCATGAAGATGCTCAGAGGGCTGCAGCAGCTCTGCTATGAGGACAGGCTGAGAGAGTTGGAGGCTCTGCAGCCTGGAGAAGAGAAGGCTTCCAGGAGACCTTAGAGTAGCCTTCCAGGATCTGAAAGGGGCTACAGGAAGGCTGGGGAGGTACTACTGACAAGGTCTTGGAACGGCAGGATAAGGAGCAATGGGTTTGAACTGGCAGAGGGGAGATTTAGACTGGATGTTAGGAGGAAGTTCTTTACAGTGAGGGTGGTGAGACACTGGCACAGGTTGCCCAGGGAGGTTGTGGCTGCTCCCTCCCTGGAGGTGTTCAAGGTCAGGTTGGATGAGGCCTTGAGTGACCTGTACTAGTGGGAGGTGTCCCTGCCTATGGCAGAGAGCTGGAACTAGATGATCCTTGAGGTCCCTTCCAACCTTACCATTCTATGATTCTATGACTTCTGTTCTTTCTTTGTCTCACTGAACCACATCCTGACACTAAGTCTCCATCAGGAAGCTGAAGTTAGATACGGTTTAGCCAATGTGTTTAATAAATGGATCTAGAACCAGCATCAGTACACAAAGGCTGGATTCAGAACAGGCTCAGAAACTCTAAGGAGGCCTTGATTGTCCCTCCTGGTAAAGCATGTTCCAAACAAAATATCTCTGTGTCCTCTCTGTTACTCCTGGAGACTGACAGCACCAGTCAAGTTTTCCTTTACTTCCTTTCATGCTGATGTCTCAACATCACCAACAGCACACCTATGCCTAGGGATAGGGCACAAGGTCCACTCTTGCCTCATGGCAGCAGTGTTTGTGTGCTCAGAGCCTTGCATTCAAGTCTGCTCAGCAATACCTCAGCCATCCATACAGTGAGCTCATAACTGCCATACACCAAGGACATTTCAGCTGACTTCCCATTTCCAGGTTGTGTTGGCAGGTTGGTTTGGCTTTTTTGAAAGCTGGACCTGTTGCAGGGAGCTGTTTGATAGTTGAGCTTGGTAAGCATGGCTCCCCAGCAGGCCAGAATTGACATAACTAAGCTGAACAGTTACATTTAGCATCTTGTTTCAATCACTTCATCAGTCAATGAGTGCTTGAAGTATACTGTTCCTCAGACCAATTAGCTCCACACAAACACCTACTCAGGTATGCTTTAAGACTCTGGGGAGAGAAAGAAGGTGTGGAGGAGGCTGAAACAAACCCTCCCTCCCCATGACTGTTGGTTGTGTGCTTCATATTGGAATAAAATTGCCAAGGGTAGAGGACTGGATTCATCCCAAGACTGGTCATGCTTGGGGTGCCGTGTGGCTTGGGGTGCTGTGTGGAGCTAGGAGCAATTGAGTGATTAATTACGAACCTTTTGCTGTCACAAACAAGTTCTAATAAATAGGGTGCAAAGAATCTCATTTTCCTGCTGTAACAGCTCATAAAACAAAACCTTGTGGTTACGATCAGCAAAATGCAATGTCAGGAGTGCAAGGACTCGTAGTGAAAAAAGCAGAGAAGGAATAGAAGATTGAGCAAACATTCCTGAGTCCAGCACATGGCCTTCACATCTGATCTCTGCTCCCTCAGGACAGGGCAGCAGCAGGGGTAGGCTTCTGTTTCTTCAAGTAATGAGCAAGCTCGATTCTGAGATTTTTCCTTTGGTACAGCTTAAAAACGCCACCTCCCAGTAGCACTACTCTGGCAGTGGGTTTGGTGTAACCTGGCTTTTATTAGCATCCTGCATTAAGAAAAAAAATTTACAGATGTTGGAGAAATGTTTGGAAAAAAAATCTGGATTCTCTGCTGGCATTGTCCCAGTGAAAATATGCTGGTGTTTGGCTGAAGGTGTGCAACACATCTTGGCTACCAGAAAACGGCAACGCCTTGGAAATGGACATCCCTCCTGCTCACTCCATGGAGGGACTGTGAAAGTAGCTTAGAAGGCTTTGATCTGAAAACACCATGTAGAAACTTTCAAATAGGCAAAATATTTCACCAAAGGAAACAGAATACTCTTCTCACTAAATGAAACAACTGGCTCAGCAGCATGAGCTGGAGCCACAACCAAGCAGCATCTACCTCTGCAGCATCTGCGTGGCTCACACCACAGCCCCTGCCTTGTGAATGCAGAGTTTTGCTCTTTGTAGGCTTGGAGACTGATCTCAGCACCACCAAAGTAATCTTGCCTGAACCAATCTATGAGCATGTGAAACAGTCTTTCAAGCAGCACATCTCATTTCTCTCCTCTCCACACACAGCAAACGCTGCTTTTGCCTACCAACTGTTCTTGGGAACGGTGGCAGGACTTGACTGTCCCCTCTGCCTTTGGTGTCTACAAGGACTTTGGCTTCTGGCAGCAGGCTGCAGACTACAGCTGCCTGGCAAATACATCTCAGCAGAGCACACCATTGCTTCCAGCATCGAGTGCTGTGGACGAGAAAATGGTTGTAGCAAAATACATGAGTGTAGTAGACAGCAGCAGTGAGAGAGAAACAGCTTTGTTGAAGTTACTGAGAGAATAAAGCCAGAGCTGGGCACTGGTCAGTGCTTCAAAACACAGCCTGCCATGCACTCTCCTTCCCTGGCTCTTTACTCTTCACATTTCCTACCAAAGTGCAGGATGATCCAGTTTTAGCTAGGCGAGCAGGGATTATAAATATCATCACAGATGAGTAAATCCTTCACTGGAGTGCAATTTCCTTTCTAAATCACAGCCCTTTGTATTGAGCAGCCTGTAATCATCAGGAAGTGTCTGGATAAAAGAGCAAATGGAGTTGTTTTCATACCCTCTGCCCTGTCATTTTAGAGCTATTTGGAGAGGGGTTTAGCAGGTAAATGCTTTCACATTGCAGCCAACTTTAGCACACTCAAGCTTTTCTGGTTTCTCCTCGTGGTAATTAACCTGTGACAGAAATATTGCAGCACACTATGAAGAAACACATATTCAAAGCTTCCTAGAGCTTGGCATATGTGAGGAGGATGCAACAGTAATGGATTGTCTATACATGTAACTGAAGTGCCATTCACTTACCGTTAGAGACAGCAGTGCAACGTCTGGCACAAACTTCAGCTCAGCACACGATTTCAGCATCTCAAGGGGCTACCATCTAACCACCCACTCTAGGTGGGCATTGCAGGCTTGAAATAGCTGTTCTGTAGGAACCCAATCAGAGCAGAATGACTTGGAGCAGCCAAGCTAAGCACCTCCTTCTTATCAGTGGAGGGAGAGAGACATCTGTAAGTGTTTTTGTTCATGGAAGTAGGTGCTCCAGCTGTCTGGAGACAAAGGTAGTTCCTGCTCCAGGCTGTGGCTGGAATAGCTGGGCAGAAGCCCCACTGGCTCCATTGTAAATCTCAAGCCATGTCTGGAGATGCAGAACCCAGGGCTGTTTTGTTGGCAGCCCTCTCTGAAAGACATGAAGGATTGGCCAGAACATTCAGGTGGGTCTAGACCTTCACAACATGCCTTCACCTTCAGGCCAGACACCCAACCAGGGTGGAGCATCCTCCCTCCTTTCTGCTGATGCTGAGCTTCTGTCAAGGAGCCAGGGAGTGGAGAAGCAAGAGAAGATCTCATGGGGCATATTCCTGGACAGGGCCAGGGAATCCTGTTTGCTGGTCCTGCTCCAAGAGCTCCAAGGCCCTTCCAGTTAGGAGCTACTGGCTGAAAGGTACTAGCAGCATTCAGAGAAAGGACCTTTGAAGTGGTTCAACAAAGGACCAGGCAGTAGCCAAATGGTCTTTCAGGTCAGCCACCACTTTCTCAGGAGGTGCAGCTCAGTCTAAAGCTTGGACCATGATGCATCAGCAAGGTTGGACAGGAGAGAATTGGTGGAAAGGGAATCAGCATCTTCCCAAGCCAAAATGTCTGAACTAACTGGCGAAGAAGAATACAGAAGGGAGTGGGCAGTAGCCAGGATGGCTGAGAGCATTGCTTAGCTCTGCCAGCAAAGGCTTAGGCTGCAGCTCTAGAATACCCCCTGGGAAGAATAAAAAGGCTGTTAAGCAGAGGTGTGGACCTGGGAGCAGAAACAGTCCTGGGTTCATCTAGTGAGTGGAGCAAAAGGCCAGGGCTTTGTTACAGCTTCCAGAGCTGGGGATGCTCCTCTGTGGGTTCTACAGGCAGGTGATGTGTGCTGGGAGCCTTAGCTGGGGACAGGGTGAGCAGCAGAGGCTGAGTTACAGTGAGCAGTTGTAACCCACCCTGAAAGCACTTTGTGATCTCTGTAGTATTTTTTGCAAGGGTTGTTTCTTGTTTATTTTCTCTCCCCATTTGTTTCAAGTTAAATTTTCTGCCTTTCCAAAACATCTCACTGGTAGCCCAGTTGAACAGTCACCTCTCTAACCCAATCTTACCTCCTACTCTGCTCTGATTCCACTTGATTGAAATGGGTTTGTTTTAAATACCAGAAGCAAAATAATAAAGGGCAGTGGGAAAAAAAAATCTGAAGTGCCTGTCACTTGCAGAATTTACTGCCTTCAAAGAGAGCTTAAGGTAAATCCTGGAGGCAGCCAGCTCTGGTAGAATACATGCTGCAGTGGAACAGGCTACCTTTGTCCTGCTCCAGCCCCTGAATCTCAAAAACAACCCAAAAACCCAAAATGAAAAACTGAAGCTGGTTTATGAAAGACCTGTGAGAATGATTTGAAGCCTGCAACATTTGCCAGCAGGCAAACTGGATTAAGAAACTTCTTCTAACTCAATCAGTAGAAAAAGTGCAGGTTAAGAGGCATCTTGCTCACTGTTTTAGGTAGCTTCATAACAAAGGATCCTGCATCTTGTGGTTCTTGGGACACAGGTTCTAGTGGGAGGTGTCCCTGCCTATGGCAGGGGGTTGGAACTAGATGATCTTTGAGGTCCCTTCTAACCTAAACCATTCTATGATTCTGTGGCTTAAGGGCCATTGTGGTGCTAGGTTGGAGTTTGGACTTGATGATCTTAGTGGTCTCTTCAAACCACAACAATTCTATGGTTCTATACCTTGTAATAATTAGATCAGAACAGATGGAAGCAGAACAAATTCAAGCTAGAAAAAAAACAAAACCCTGAGGTTTCCTGTGACAGTAAATAGTGATTTTGATGTTTCCTGTAGCATTCCAAGTTCTAAAGCAAAAATGAGTGCACTGAAATGTGACCCGTGGAGTTCTCCAACTTGCCCAAAGCCAACATTTCACCATACAAGCCTGTGGTTTCCTAAGGATTAAGAGTAGCTTTGCTGAGTGTGTATATTAGAGACAGATCTGAGTGTGGATATAACTGTCACATTCATTCACGGAGCAAGTTCCTTCTTGAGCAACTGCTAGGCCAGACCCCAACAGGGTTTGTGTGATGCAGACACAAAACAACATGGTAAGAGTTGGTGTGATTCTGCAGTGATATTCCACATCTAAAAGCCTGCTTCTCCTCAGAACTCTAGTCCCACCTATAAATTCAAATCAGATTATTTTATTATTCAGGTTTTTTTCTTATTATTTGTCTCTTCCATCCTATTTCAACAGGGATACAAAGGCTACCCTGGACCACCAGGTCACCCTGGAGACCAGGTGAGTCTTCCCAGTTTTCAGCACTGAACCTTTAAAGGAGGGAGGATTTGCTGACTCTGATGCTGGTTTGTATCCTGAGCAGCCTGCCTGGTGTGGACAGCCATCTTCTCTCCTGCCAGGGGAGGCTTGGCACACACAGGGATGGGCAGTGAGCCCTCCTGCTGCTAGCAGCCTTGCACATACACTGACCAAGCATCAGCAGGTTGATGGAAGGAGACTGCCCTGGAGTTCCTAAATTTAATTTCTAATTTTTATTGCTCAACCATGTTAAGTTTATGTGGTGGAAGAAATACCAGCTTGCCCTACTCCCCCTTTATTCTTCCTTCCACATTCATTTCACATGGAGTTTACTAACCACATCATATTAAGTACTAACATGAAACTCCCCTCCCAAAGCCCACACCCCCCACTCCCCCTCCCTTTTTCTCCCCCTGCCTTTTATTTGGTTAAGTCTGATGTTTGCAGTTCAGGGGGGGGAAAAAAAGGCAATGAATAGCAGGCCCTGTTAGCAATGATGTTAAAGGATATTATACATGAATCCATTTAGTTCTGAAGAATTTTGGCAGTGGTTCTCCACCAGTAAAACGGTTCCATATGCCAGATATACATGCAGCCTTACACCTTCTCTTAGCCTCCTTGTTTCAAACTCTCTGAAGCTTTCTCTGCAGATAGAAGGAGAAAGAGAAATTGCAGCACTTGCTCAATGCAGGGATCCTATTGACTTGACTTCTGTGTGTTTCCTGCTCTCATTAATTTATTCTGCTGTCTACCCTTAATATTGTCTTCCTCTCTAAAAACTGCTCCTGGTTAGTCCATTCCATCCTCCTGTCCCTCTGTCTTACAGAATGAAGCAGCTAAAAAGCTTTCCCAAGTGTGACATTCACCTTACCTGCTGTGCCTCTTTCTTTTCTCTTTCCAAAGGGCCAACGAGGACCAGATGGAAGCCCGGGTGCCAAAGGTTATCCTGGCAGGCAGGTGCAGTAAATCTCATTGTGCTGTGCACAGACTAGAGATTTGGGTGTGCAGGTAGCTAAATATATGCCCCACTAAATACATGCCCCACTACAGACAGTGCAGACCTCTAGAGTGGGTTTGAATATTTTCCCTCTTCCTCATCCAGTGAGGCACTGGAACAGGTTGCCCAGGTTGCCCAAGGAGGTCGTGGATGCTCCCTCCCTGGAGGTGTTCAAGGCCAGGTTGGATGAGGTCTTGAGTAACCTGTACTAGTGGGAGGTGTCCCTGCCTATGGCAGGGGATTGGAACTAGATGATCCTTGAGATCCCTTCCAACCTTACCATTCTATGATTCTATGATTCTGTGATCCAAGATGTTGTATCAGTGTCACTGACTTTGAACTCTGGGGGACATTAAAGTTGTTAGAAAATATTTTATATCTATGATAGATAAATCTTCACTTTCTACAGCAAAATCTGACCAATTTTTTGCTTCAATGTAATGACAGGAGGAAAAGAGGACGGGGGGAAATAATAAAAAGCATTGTAGGGAAACATACCTGCAAACTTTTAGGCACAAATTACACTTAGTGTTGAGCAGATTACAAACCTGGGGCAGAAATAAAGTGTATGAATATATATATATATATATAACCATGATGTGTGGACCATAGNTGTAAAAAACATATCTGCAGCTGCCAAAAAAAAAAAATCATATGGTTAAAGCAAATCAAGTCTTTGTTTTCATTTTGAAAGAAAATGCACAGAGATAACTTTAGGAATGGAGGAGTGTGCAAATAAAAATGGATCAAGACTGGACTTGTTATTGTCTTACTGATGTAAGGAGCTGAGTAGTAGGAGGAAAACGAAGCAAGACAATTTATAAGGCCCTAAATGGAACTTCTGGAATGGCCTTTGTAAAATTTTGATGGGAAATGAGTTTGTTGTGTTCTAAAGTGGACAGATTAATGTTGTGTTTCACCATCTTTCTCTTTAAGTACATACCTAAGGGGCTAGACAGATGTCAAAGACCCCAGGCACTCTCAGACTCATCTGAGTTCATATACAAGTTCATATCCAGAAGTGTAGGTCATTGGACTAAACGTGAGCAAGATGTGCAGAATGTGTCTGCATCCCCCACCTGCAGACCATCAAGGATGTCTGATCCACTTTAAACTGAAAATTAGGTGGACACCTTGCTTAGCCCACTGGAGAGTGCAGATGGTAGAACTGGACGAGAGCTTTATGCACCTGACTGAATGCTCCATTCATGCTCTGAAAGGCTCTCAGAGATCTGCACGCCAAAGAATCTCTCAGGTGTGAATGTGGGTGAGGTGACTAACACAGGGGCCCAAGCCATGTTGGACATAGAAGGTTAATGGAGGCTGTGCAGTAATTCCCAGCAGAGTGCTGCCCATCAGATAAGCAGAAGCAAATCTTTACTCTCAGCATACTGAGCACAAAAGTGCTTTCTTGCAATGTGATTTGGGTCAGGATTTAAAGGCAGCTTTCTTCAGCCTGTCTGGGTGCTGTGTGTATCCAGCATCAGAGCTGTTTACTTCGCTGAGATTTTACTACTTGTTACTCCTGTCAGCTGTGCTGGCTCTGCAGCACGATGGGAGAGAGAGCTTGGCTCTGCTTTGATTTGTGCATCATAGGCAGAATTCTTTACTTCAGCCCAATGGCTGAAATCTTTGGCAATGATGCATGCATCAGGGAAGAGCAGAACCTGACTTTCAGATCCCAGGCTGAGTGTGCAGTGCTGCCAGCTACAGAAAATACAGGTTTAGCCTTTTTTTATGACCTCCCTTTCCAAAAAAACCTCAACTACATTTGGAACTAGATAAAATTGACCTGGGAACTTGCTAGAAGACAATAAACATGTAAAATTCATTATGCATTTTTTTTACAGGCTTCTTTTTCACAATACCTTCAGTGAGCAGCAATAAGCACAGAAGGAAAATGGGGAATGCATTTTCAATTCTTTCCATAGCTGTTGATGCTGGGAAGAGTTAGAGATATTGCAGTATCTGCACTGCTAAGTGGCTTTGTAGGCTGCAGAAATTAGTGAGACCTTCTCACTGCATCAGGGTTCACAAACAAGTATTGAAGTACATTTGTCATCTGCTATGCTTGTGTTCAGCTGGGCAGGAAAATGAACCAAGAGCTGTTGGGTACAGAACATCCCTGTCCATTGCATCTCAAGTGTAACACAACCTCCCTGCGCCCTACTGCATTACTCTTTTTGGGCTTTATGATCAGAAATCTCTACTTGAGCCCCGGGGAAGGCTCACTACGTGCAGCAGTCTCAGGTTCTGCAGAGCCCCAGCTGCCCAACAATGGGAGAGTTGTTATTTGTATCATTTTGTCCTTTTTTTTTCTCCTTTGTTGATACGCCTTGGACTCGGCACTGAAACCACACAGGGACAGTGCTGGAGATTTGGCACTGCTCACTAGCTTGAGTGAAAGCCTGTCCACATTTGTCTTTGTTTTTTCCTCTGCTCTAGGGTTTACCTGGCCCCATAGGGGAAGCTGGTCCAAAAGGCACTCGGGTAAGTAGCTTTTTGTTTGTTTTTTCTCTGTTTATTTTTACCAAAGTCTTCTCCAGGAAATGTATGCCTAATTTTGCAGTCCTGAGGTTAGTTGCTTTAATTTGTTGGGTTCAGAGGAGTTGAGCTGTGTGCCACTTGTTTGCTGAAACACTACCAAACTTTTGAAATTAAATGTGGAATGCACCGAGATCAAAGTTCACCAATAGCGCTGTTGGTAGAAAGTCAACCCCTTCAGAGCTCACATTGCAGGAGAGGAAAGAATAGCTCACAAATTCCTACCAAAGACCAAAATCTGAGCTTACTGCAAGCCCCATCTCCCAAAGGCCTCTTTAGTTCCACTCAGTGTGGTTCAGCAGTCTTCAACCACGCTGAATATGGGCTCATTTGGGTACAGCCCTGGCTTTGGGAGTGATTTATATTGTGCAGAACAGCAAGCCAGCATCTTGAAGCCATGTGCAAATACAAACATTAATATCTCTGTTCTGCCTGGGTTTTCTCACCAAACTGAATTGCTGGAGGCTCATTCTCACTGCAAAGGATTGTTATTTTTTACCAGCGAAGGCTCTTGTTAATCACAGTTTGTTCTTTTCCTGCAATTATAAATTCACAGTAAGATTCAGAGCCAATAAAATCCCCCATTTCTCTAACATGTGATACTTTCTCTGTAAACCCAACCAGCTGGCCTTCGTCGCTAGGAAAACTGCAAGGAACAAACAAATGCTGACCCTGGAGCTAGCTGGGAAGGGAGATGGCATGTTCAGTGTCCTGCAGGAGAGAGAGGATGATCTGAGATAGCACAGGCTTGCTCACCTCACTTCTGCAAGTGGTGAAGTTTTCCCTGGGGCAACTGTTTGACTGGCCTAACCAGGACCTCATGGAATTGTCATGTGGAGAACGTTAAGACCTGAAAATTATTTCCCACTTTTTGCAGTCCTGAGCGCTGAGGACTGAAATATTTAGAGGTACCCAAGAATGCAAAATTTCTCCATTCCAATGCAGTTGTGCAGAATTAGGTACCAGGGTGAGATACCTCCAGAGATCAAGGGAGGTTCTCCTGCCCCTCTACTCTGCTCTGGTGAAACTTCATCTTGAGTACTGCATTCAGTTTTGGGTTCCCCAGTTTAAGAGGGACAGGGATCTACTGGAGAAGGTCCAGCGGAGGGCTACAAAGATAATCAGGAGACTGGAGCGCTGTCTGGTGAGGAGAGGCTGAGGGACCTGGAGCTGCTTAGTCTGGAGAAGAGAAGACTGAGAGGGGATTTAATAAATGTTTATAAATATCTGAGGGTTGGGAGTCAGGAGCGCGGGACAGGCTCTGCTCACTTGCTCCATGGGATAGGACAAGGAGCAATGGATGGAAGCTGCAGCACAGGAAGTTCCACCTCAACACAAGGGGAAACTTCCTGACTGTAAGGGTCACAGAGCACTGTAGCAGTCTCCACAGAGAGGTTGTGGAGTCCTCTCCTCTTGAGACTTTCAAGGCCTGTCTGGATGTGTTCCTGTGTGACCTGAGCTAGATTGTCTGGTCCTGCTCTGGCAGGGTGGTTGGACTCGATGATCTCTTTGGGTCACTTCCAACCCCTGTGAGCCTGTGATATGTGGACCTTGTGAATTGAGGGAGCCAGCTCTGACCTCTTCTTCACACCCCACCTCTATATTTTTTCTTCTACAGGAAGTAGTTTGGAATTTACATGGTCTGTCTTAGGGCTCAGGAGGCAAAAGCAGACATGGGTTTAACGTAGCCACATTTCCAGGCTGGGAATTATCCCTAAAGAGAGTGATGGACTGCTGAAAAACTTTGGTGGGCTTGACAGTAAGACATTTAGTGATGATGGAGAAAGCAAGATGAGAGAAAATCAGTGTTAACACTTGGCTCTTGTAACAGTGAGGTGCCACTGAGGGGGCTCCCTGCTGAAATCCACTTCCTCTTGATTCTGCCTGTTTGGCACAAGTTAGTCCTTTGCAAAGGACCAGCACGCAAGGTAAATCTGTCCTAACCACTGAGCAAAGAGGATTAAACACAAGGCTTCAACTGGTGCAAGGAAAGGAAAATACGGTGTTTTATGCAGCATGTCTTACCTGAGCAGGATCTCAAGGATGTAGAGAGATGCTGCATGCCTGAAAATGTGCTGCCTGCTGATGAGTTTGTGAAATACATCGGTGTAAAGGAGGCTTCTTTACGGCTGGCTTTGTATGTACACATTGAGCCTCATACACTGGATGCAAAGAGCCTGTGAAATGACACTTTCAGCCTCTCCCTGCCTCAGCAAGGCCCTTAGTGCTCAGTTTGATTAAAGTTTTGCAAATGGTTTAGGTGGTGCAACAGAATCTGCAGGTAAAGGCTTCAGGCAGAACCGTTATGGACTTGCTCCTCTCTCAGAAGCAGGGTGCTAGGCAGCATTGCAAGCCAAGGAAAGGTGTTTGCATGAGAAGGGGTTGGCTGTGTGACCACCCTGTGGTGTAAGACAAGCAGAAGGGGCTTGATGCCACAGGACATTTTCACAACACAGTGGAGAATGAGTGTGAAAGGCAGGCAGAGACCCCTTAGAGACATGAAAGGAAGTGTAGGAATCTGGATTACATTTGCTAACCTTGAACCAAGCTCCGTTTCCCTCAGGTACACTTAGAGCCAGCCCAGGTAAGGTTTCTTTTTGCTGGCTTCTTCCTGCCTGGAGTCCTCATGATCCCTGGTGTGAGGGTATGTGCCCTTGGACTACATCGTGGAAGCCAGCACCATGCAGTCCATGGGCATATACACTTGCCTCAAGGTTTATTTCATCACGGCTGCCATTGACCAACGCTGGAGGATGCTCTGCTCTTCAGGCAAGGCAGGCTGACTGGCTGCTACAAGAGAAATGTCTTTGACTACTTCTTTCCTCTTTTCTTTAGGGGTATATTGGTCTCCCAGGATTGTTTGGTCTCCCAGGGGCTGATGGAGAACGAGTGAGTATTTTATGAAGAAAACTTTGGTGTATTGCTTGAATGCAGTTCTGCAGAGCCTGTTGTGACCTTCTGTATCCCTTGTTCCTGAAAAGAGGAAAGGATGCCTAATGTTTAACCCTACCTTCTTTAGCCTCTTCCTACTCTTGCATGAAGACCTGTGTCCTTCTATGATGTTCACATTCAGCTCAGGAAAACCTAGCTTCAGATGGGATCCTCAGTCCTCACTGTTGAGTAGAGAGGAGAATTTCTATATCTTCCTTCACTTAAAATCTTGTCTTCCTCCTCCCCCTTACTAGTACTTAGTGGGATGGAGTGGGACGCGGCATGTATGTGGGAATTCCCTGCTCCCACAGGAAAGACATCCCAGCCACAACATCCCAGTATTTGGGGTGTCCACACTAGACATGTCTGGAAAGAGCTTGGCTCTTGGAAGGACCAATGCCTGGGGCTTTCTGACAACAGCTTTCCTTTCATTTGCATCAATTTGGTAGTCAAGACTGGGGTTTGTGGATGAGCAGCTGTGACTGCTGTTTCCATGCATCCTCCCTTCCCCCATTCCTTTTGTTGTTCCTTCTCCAAACCCACATGTTCAGAGCTTTGCAGGACCTCCTTTCCTTTTTTTGCTCTTCTCCTCCATGTCCCCCCACCTGCCTGATCTCTACCCATCCATGGATCCTTTCTTCCCACCACAAGGAAAGTCACTGTGAGATGAAGACTGTTTGATTCCAATTTTTTTCTCCCTCAAATGCAAGGCCCAGAATGATAGAGGCCCCAGGAGCATGTGGGAGTGAGTGTGTGTGTGTGTGTGTGTGTGTGCCTGCCTGGAAGGGGACTACCCTGCACTCTGGAGTCACTGATTTAATGCTTGTATAACTAAATAAGAAACATAAACACGAGTTCTCCAGCGAGTGCCTTGGCGGTGGCCTTCATTCGGTTCCAGACCAGTAGCTTAATGACTGCTCCTGCTAAGCACAGCTTCAGCCTGTTGCCCTGGGTGTGGATGCTGCCTGCGTGTGTCCTCCTGGGGGAGGGCCATAGTTAGTGGGTGAAGGTTAATTGTCTTCTGCTCTCCCAGCTGACTGCTAGTAGCTGACATTTTGATTCCCAAACAATGCCGTAGTCATTAGCCTGTTTTGCATTCCCCTTTCTCCTCTAGTTTTGTTTTGTATTGTTGCTTGGCTGTTTGCTTTCTCAACCAGACCTATTATTTTTTCTCTCTGTGTGTTTTCCTTGCAGGGGATCCCTGGAGTTCCTGGGAAGAGGGGCAAGATGGGTAGGCCGGTAAAGTTTTTCCTCGTCTATTATGCAGACTTTGTTGAATGAAACTGGAAAGAAAACTTTTGGCTTTTGGCTGAGTCCCTTCATATCCTCTAACTAAATGGGAAGATCAAACCAGCCTTTCCATGTCTCTTTTCTCAAATGGGAAGAAAACTGAAGATACAAATATTGTTTTCTTCCTTTCTTCCGTGCCCTGCTTACTTCACAGGCATTTTTGTTCTTTTCTTCACTGTCTCCATGCTCCCTTGGACCTTACACTTTTCAGATTCTCTCCTGCAAAGCCTTCCACTCTATCCTCCAACCTCTTACCTGAAAGCATTTTTTTAATTCTCCACCACAATATCAGCACCCCAGGTGTCTGCACTTGCACTGTTCCATCTATTGCTCTGTGTTCTCACCAGTCCCATCACACTTCCCACTTTGCTGTGATTCTCTCCAACTCTTGTACCATACTGGTTTGAATATGCAAGTGCACTTTTGTATAGAAACATTCTTGTCCTTGGTGGTAGTACAGAGTTAAAGCAGTCACAGATCAGAAGAAGAAATGTTTGAAGAGCAAGGAGATTTGAGAGCTTGGCCAGGAGAAAGAGGTGTTTGCAGGTAGGGCTGAAAACAAGGTGGAAACTGTGAGAGCTGCAAATAAGAAGAAAGGGATTTGTGCTGACCATAGCAAAAAGCAAAATAACAGCAGGTAGGAAAAGTACTGGAAGCAGCTGAGGAAACAGGTGAAGGACAGAAAGAAAAACTTCTCTCATATCAGCCTTCTTCCAAGTGGTTCTACCTGTCACCTGCAGCAAAAGGTAGAAAGTTTTGACTCTGGGAGTCAGAGATCAGATCAAGCACATTCATGCTCTGCTGTTCTCGTTGCCTTTGCACCTTGCCCTTCATGTTAGCCTGAGTCCACCTCCTGACATCATTGCACTCACATGCTCCTTGCAAATTGTCCACTCACCCACACACGGAAAATTCCAGTGCTCCCCTTGTCACCCTTGCATGTGAACGCCTGCTTTCCAGGAGTCCCACGCCTACTGCTTGCTGCTGTTCTCACAGCCATAGCCATGCAAACATCCCAACAGTGCCACATTCATCCCAGCTGGCTGGTCTTCTCTCCCTGGAATGGAGGGGGAAGAAAGAGGTTTTTGGGAAGGGGGACAGCAATGGAAATCAGTATCAGCGCTTATGGTTTTGTATGGCACTGGTTGCACCAGTACCTTCTGTGATGAATAACTGCAGAGACCCAGTGGCTGCGAGGATGAGTCATTGACCAGAGTCAAACAAACAAAGCAACAGTCGTTAGGTGCAGGCTTTCTGCTCTCTGCCTTGTTTCTGCACGGAGCAGGCTGGAGGCTCCAAGTGTTCCAGCTGTTCTTTGGCTAGAGTTTGTAATCCTCCGGGCAAGAGTTTTGGCCTGGCGGTCACTGTTACAAGCATGGGGCTCTCCTGAGATCAGCAGGGAATCTCTCTCGGCTGGAACCTAAAGAAGGGATTAAAGGGCTGTGCATCAGCACCTTTGTTCTGCTCAGCTCTTTCAGAGGGTTTTGGCTCATGATATCAGCTTTAATAAGAGATCTTGAATGGGCTGATGCCGATGATTTGTACTTCCCAGCGTGAACAAAAAGATTAAATGACACCCAGAGCGATTCAGGAAGTCACTGGGAGAATGGAAAGTAGGAACCAGCTGGACTTGGTCCCTTCCCAGCACTTATCTCCCAGGCTGTGCTGTGTCCCAGCTGGTTTCCAGTGTCAGTGAGCCTGCTGTGATTTTTCTGGGCTCTCGTACCGCTGGGTTTGCTGCTGTGGCTACCATTGCTGTTCTGTTTCGGTGTCGTCATTGCAAAGGAGAGTTCTTAGAAGCTGCCATCCAAAGCTGGAAAATGCTATGGAGAGCAGAGAAGTTGGTATCAAATGGATTTCTTTACTCAGTTTTGTTTGGGATGAGAGTAGGCAACAGATTAAGTGCTCAGCAGAAGGGGAGCAGAGGACTGGGGGAGTTTGCATGTGACTCTGGGGGCCTCTGAGAATGATGTAAGAGGGAATGATTAAAATAGAAGAACTGGACATGAGTCAGATCTTGAAAGCCTTCCAGGGAAGTTAAGTTTTGCAGAGCTGTGAGGGACATGGTGAGTCTGTCATGGAAGAAGCTGACTCCACCTCCCACTCTGCTCTCCCTGCAATGTACCAGCAGTGCAGGAGGCGAGGGCATTCCTAACATGTGGATCCTGGAGACCTCTTGAACAAGGAGAGCGTTGGGGGTGGGCTGAGGGAGTTATGATTAAAGCACCATGCACTGTGCTTTAGGGACACTGAAATAATGCAAGGCTGTAAGTCTCTGGGTCTGCTGCCTGGTTTAGAAGGTAGACTGGAGGCCTGGAACTGAAGTGCTGGTTTAAGCTGGTTGCTCAAACATTCAGCCTTGCCAATCCAATGACTGAAAAGAACAGCTTCTTGCAGGGGGTTTTGACAGCCTTCAGTTGAGCAGCTGGCTGAAAGAAAAATGGTAAAAGAGAGGATTAGAAAAGCCACCATAGCTGTGAGGGCAGCAGGGCTGTGGTCTGCACCGTGCTGGGGGTAAGGACTGACAGGAGCTGTTGTTACCCTCCATTGTGGCATGCATAGATGATGTACTGGCCCTGCTTCATCTTTAAAAAGGAGATGTACTGTCACCTGGGGAGATAAGCTGCAGGCAAAGGAGATACAGTTAGCCATCATTCAAGAAGCATAAAGCTGGAAGTGATATGGTCTCCTTGTGCTGTGGGAGATAGAGAGCTACAATCAAAAGTGTCTGCACTGCAGACTGTGTTAAGCTTCAAACAGTCCAATGTTTCTAGCAGTCAAGACCTGTTAGAGAAAGCAACTTAAAGGCAAACCTTCAGGAAATATATCCAAAGAAGTCTGAGTTCTCTTTGTTGTTCATTTTCATTATTGGTCTGTGTTTCTATCTTCTTTTTCATATAGAATATCAATGCTGCCCCAGCTCCACTATCTTATACCTGATTTTTTGCATACAATGTGTGTTGTTAGTAATAATATTTTAAAAGAGATAGAAAGGAAGAAGCAAAGTTTAGTTCCAAGACATACTTGGTAATTCTCGGGTTTGTCTGAGGTCTGTTCACAGTTTAGCCAAACATAACTGAGGTTTCCTTATATTTTTCTGACAAGCTGTTGGTGCTGCTGGTTCCATGCCTGGAGCTTAGCAACACTTAAAACCTCATTGTGTCAGGTACCAAGTGAACACCTCATGAAAGAAAAGCCCTGGCCCAAAGGGTCCATCAGTTTGGATTACAAATCAGCACTGGATCAGATCATCCCCAGGGCTGGAAGGTTTAGACATACAATAGTGTAAGCGAATCATTAATACCACAAGCAGGCATTTGGGCTTCCCAGCCTGTCTAGCTGTGCTCCTCGGCACTGTTCTCTCTCTTTGCTCTTCCTGTAACCATGAGTGATACACAGCTCTGTCCCACCAGCTGTTGGGTGCCATGGTGGGGTTCCTGCCCATCTGCCAACCTCAAACCAGAGAGGCAAACCCCACCTGACAGCGTAGGCTTTGTCTTCAGGCTCTGCACAGCCTTTGGCAAGCACCAACATGCTGCTGAAGTGCTGCTCTGAGGTGATAGCTTGGCAGGTGGAGTAGAGCATGTGAGCAGCAGGCACAAAGGGATGGTTTGCACTCAGGATGCACGGCCAGGAAGGCTGACATCTCTGCCTGTGAGAACAGCTGCAGTCTGCCAAGGCAAGGTGGGGAGATGCTGCGTTGCTTGGTGAATGAATAAGAGGAGGAAGAGGCTATGGGACCTGATCTCTCTCTGTGGCATGCAACATCTGACAAGCTGTTTAGCCACTCTTGAGTGCGTGTGAAACACAACACACTCAGCTCACCTTTCTGCTTAGCAGCTGCAACTTGGCACATAGGTGCTAAGGATTACTCCGCAGATGTCAAGGAGGAGGTGCAGCAAAGCGGTGGTGGGGGGAGGGGTTAAGTACTAGAAAGCAGTGCCTAGGTAAGTTCAGAAGCCTTCCTTCCCTCTGCCTGTCAACGGCAGCACAGAGGTTGTGAGAGCCAACAGCGATCTGGCAGCCGCTCTAACGTAGCCTCAGTATTTGCTGCGAGCATCAGCATGGTGGCAAGCTGCCGAATCTGGCATCGTTCCCCATGAACTGACCACAGACAGGGTCCCCTGTGCCAGCTCTCAGCGTGGAACACAGCAGGACCTTCTTGCCAGGCTGTTCTTCATGTCTGCTGTCTTCTTCCATGTTGACTTACGAAGTTATGTATTGACTGCTGCCTCCAGTGAGCACCAAGTCTCAATGTATTCTTTTCCCTTCACCTGTCAAGTCGTTAGAAGGGCCTGTGGTACTCCTGCACTCCTCAGCAGTATAGGTAGGCTGTGGCATTGTGTGAAAAGACATTACCTTCTGAGAGACACCAAAGACAGGGCTGCCTTTGGGTTGGGAAGGTTCCATTTCACAGCTTCCCTCAGCCTTTTGATATATGGTTAAGATAACTTAGTGGTGAACATAGTAAGCCCGTGGGGCTTTGCCAAGTTGCTCAATCTCAGCTGTTGTCCATGCAAACAATGGGGGACATGTTTTGCCATGTGTCTGGCAAGGCTGGCATAACCACAAATTACTGAGAAAATAAATTTTGCTCCTCTCCCTAGGGACTAAGATGATAAACAGCTTCTCTCTTCTTGCTCCAATCTTTTCTCTGCTTTGGATACAGCTGAGCTCCTTCCTCACATTTGGAGCGAACTAAGCAAGAGTCTCCTGCACCACACAAGCTGCAATTTCCAAGTACCAAGTTGCAATTTCCAAGTACCTCTCCTTTAACAAGTGATTGGCAAAGTCCAGCTGACTCATGTGAGCTCAGTGGGGCTGCAAAGTGGCAGCTCATCTGGCTTTTCTCATCAGTATCCTAGCACAGACATACACCCCAAGAGCTCTTACCTACAGAATCGAGGATCATGGCTCAGCAAGGACTGGTAAAGGTCCAGCTATGTCTCTCTTATCACTGAGACCCTTTAACCTCAAAAAAAAAAAAAAAAACCAAAAACAAACAAAAAACCAAAACCTAGAAAGAATGGAGTTGTATTTCTCAGAGAAACATTTTAAAGAAACATTGTAATTAAAATTGACAAAATTCGGAAGAAGTAGGGGGCTAAAGTGGTTTCCCACCCAGCTAGGTGGCCATTCAGTAGGTCCACAAGCCATGATTTTAAACAACCTGTTTGCATGAAGAGGCAAGTGGAGGTCTTGAGAATTAGCAATCAACCGAACTCTGTTACTGAGAGAGTTTTAGTCCATGAATTGATTTTTCCTGATAGCCATCTGAGTCAATTCTTTGCTATAATTTTTATTAATTTACATTTTAAAACAGATTTGGTCTGAACAGCATTTTTTTATTTTTTTTTAATGCTTATGTTGGACACTGAAACTGAGCAGCTGGTCTCTCTTCCCCTCTGGATCTGGTTCACCACTCTGAAAGGCAGGCACAAGCCCAGAGCAAATGTTGCCATCTCTGTTTTTGGCTCAAGATGTGTTCCACATGTCTGGAGTTTCCCAAATCTCTGTGGCAAGGTTCTTGCATGGTTACTTATCACTCTGCTATCAGAACACATTCCTATGTTCGTGATTCCATCAGCCAAATAACCTGGCAAGGTGGATGATATTGGCATGTATTTAATTTTTCACAGAGTGAGTAAACCAAAGAGCTTGAAAGCAGAGAGAAAAGAGTTTGAAAGGTCCCAAAGCTCATAATTTTTACTGAAAGAAAAGAAACAAACTCAGAGATGGTTTGTTTCCAAGGATGTCCCTGAGTGACTTGTCTGTTGTCATTCAAAAAAAAAAAACAACAACTCAGGGAGAATTGAACCAAGGTCTCCTAAACAGAAGAACCTCTTTCTTGCTTCAGGAAATTGTTCATTCATAAATCAGACCCAAGCCTCAGAATTATTTTCATTAGAAATATAAGGAAAAACCACTGCCATTTTTGAGTCTGAAAATATTTTGATCACCAAAACTGTCTGACTTTCTTAAATAGGAGGCTGCTTGGTTTGGAAATCTGGGCCATAAATAAAGAGGAGTGGTGGCAGATTCAGTGCTCTTCAGCATTAGCTAACTGGAGCTGTGCAACCTGCACTCTGTCAGGGCCCCACAGGCTGAGGAAGAGGCATACACAGGCATAAAAGAGCATGAGGATGGAGGGGCTGTCAGTTAACGTCAGTGATGTTCAGCTGAAAGGGCTTTAGGGGCCTTTGGTTGCCTTTGGATGAATGGGCTGCCCGGGAGGGCTGTGCTCCCACAGCTGCAGGCGTAGGTGTGATTAGAAACTCCAGGAAATCTTTAGCCAAAGGGGATGTGACACGGGACTGTGAAGTCTCCTGGGGATTGAGAGCAAACTTCCCTTTTGGGTGGCAAAGGAACAGACCTGCAGCAGGACCAACAGTCCCATACCCAGCTGAGTGTGACATCTGCATTCCTCACGGGGATGAAAACTGTCACAGCCCCAGGTCTAAACCGAGCAGGATGAAAATGCTCCCACATCACTGTGTGCATTAAAGCCAGTGAGTGTTGGGTTTGCCAGGCTCCCTTTATGGTGGTTCTCAATACCCTAGGAACCAGCATGGGGTCTGAGCAGCCTGCTTGCCTTTGCACCCACCTGCCAAGGTGGTCATGTCTGCTCTCTCCACCAAGAATGCTCTCAGAGGTGCAAGCTGCCAACACGAGCTGCACTTGTTTATTTTATTCTCCTCCTTTTTTTTTTCCAGTGAATGCCTTCTCTCACCTTCAGGCCTGCTTCTCCAACACCACCTTTTTTTAATATTATTATTTAAATTGTTTGACTTGAAAGCTCCATCCCTGGGGAGACTTTTGGGCAGTGATTCACCTGGCCAGAGCCAACTGGCAAATAGAGTCTTTCGCAGACAAGACAGGAGGGCTGGTTGGTCTGAGTAGCTTCACCTTCAGCCAACAGGAAAATAAAGTCCTATTTTTGGAGAAGGATTTTGTTGGCCTGAAGACCTGCCAGGATTCCTTGGAGCAGCAGCTGCCAGACTGCCTCCCTTACTCCATCAGGGAGAGAGCTTTAAACTGAATCAGATGTTGTGTACACACAATACACACACCCACATGCACACACCTGAAAAGGCCTTGAGGAAGCAAAGGACATGGTGCATGCCGCTGGTCTCCACTTCCCTGAGGACAGCTGCTTCCAGGGACAAGAGACAAGAAGTGGTGACATCTGCTTAGACCGAGTAGCCCTTTGGCTGACAACAGCAAGAAAGGTCCTGCTGCTCTGTTTGTTCTAAACAGGGGAAGAAAAGAAGGGGAGGGGAGGAGGATGTAATCCCCTGCTGCAGGAGCTGGTTCCAGTGTCGGTCTAGGTCTGGTTGTTCTCAGCAGGAGGCTCCCGGTGTATGAAAGGATGTCCTTTGCAGGGACTGTGGATGAAAAGGAATTAAGGCACTATTGTAGGATCACAAAGATAAGAGATTTAGCTGAACTAGGTTCAGCTCTGGACTTCTCATTCCTGGGATGAATCAGTTTGTATCTTTCAGCATCTCAGTTCCTTCTTTATCAGTGGTTCCTCAGCTCCACTGAATGCAGTGAGGACAAACTGCAACCACCACTATAAAGCTCTGCTTGGAGACAGGAGAGCAAAGATCATCCAGATCTTACTGAGAGCAGAGCATCTGCTTGCATGGGTTTTCTCCAGCTCCTCTTCAAGCTTCATCTGGCTTCTTTCATTGAACTTCTCCTTCAGACAATGTGAAATCCATTCAGCTGGATTACTTTTCCCCACCTCCTCTCGGTATTTCCCAGTCATGAGATAGAGCCAAGAGTTTTGTCATACCTGACCTCAGCCACTGCAGAGGAGCACCCCACCGGCTCTTGGCCAGCAGAACTTGTTAGGCAAGCATTGTCCTCCTAGCTCTGCTGCTAGTTGCCATTCCTTCCTTGTCCTGGTCTTTCTCTACATGTCCATTCCCTCCTGCAGGGTGGGCAGGATATACCACTGATGTTTTTATTTTGCCATCTCAGTTCTTGAGCACGATTTCCAGGGACCAGTGTTCCTGGAAAAAGAGTTGCACCCTGACAAACACTGGATTTTCTGCACCAAAATCACTTCTGCACCCACTTTGGGAAGGTCAGGAGACTCTAAATGTGCTGTGGCCTTTAACCTCTTCCACAAATCTCCTGTAAAGGGCTGCCAGTTGTGCCCTGCCTGTCTGCCAGCAGCATAAAATGAGCTGCCTGCCCCATGTGTTCTCCCTCCATTTGGGCTCTTGAGGCTGCTGGAGCAGCACACAGGAGAGGAGCAGAGGTGCTGTTGCTTACAGGAATTAAATGGATGGAATAACCAAGCCCACTTGTAATTCTTAGGCTGCTTGCTTTAGTTGAATAGTGCTAGTTTTGTTCCTGGGGAACATCTCTGTCCTTTAGGCTCAGGCAGAAGGAGAAAGGCACTGAAAAAATAGCTTTCACAGACATGTGAGAGCCAATAAATTAGGATGCTGTGGTCACTGGAACTCTTGCTGTGGTTTAAACTGCTATTGCTTACCCCATGGAAAGAAAGTGCTTTCTTTTTATTAGGGGCTTACAAGATTGATTGTTTCCTGCTGTGCACAGGACTGTGTTGGGACAAGTTTCACAACCTGGTTTGGGTCTTTGGAGACTGTGGATGTAGAAATACCCTCCTTCAGCCACCAGCCTTTGTCTCACTTAACGTGCAAAAGGCTCTTGCTACTTGTGTTGCCAAGCTCCAATGGCAGTCTAGGATGCTGGGTTTAGTGAACCTGCTCTTTCCATTTGTCTCCTCTTCTGGGTTTGTTATATAACCCAGGCTGAAAAGTACCAGGGGACCACCCAGCATCCCAGAGATCTGTAGGCCTGGGCTGGGAGGGTTGCTCATGCCAGCAGAGCAGATGGTGTGTTAAGGGCAATCGGGTGTTGGTGAGGACAGGGCTTTGCTGCTGAGTGTTGTCCTGGGCCTGGCTGTGGTAACAATGATGCCAGCCCATGCTAGTCTGCATTCTCTTCTCTGTTTCCTCCCACTCTGACTCTTTTCCATCCCCTCTTGAGGACAGGCAGAAAGCCTGGCACTGTGGTAAGAGCCACAGCATGCTGTGAATGGATTTTATTGTTGAATCTCTTACCTACGGGATAGCAGTGGCTAAGGGACCTCAGGTGCTCAGCTGTCTGCCTTCAAAACACAGAAATGATCAACAATCTGCTTTTTTTAACACTTGGAGATCTACTGTTGGAAAACTTGTCTAAAAAATGTATTAACTGTGTTACCAAGTGCCTCATCTCCTATATCTTTAAGCAGCAAGGTAACTGGAAACTGGGACATAAAAAAGAGATTAGTGGGAAACACATGAATTAAAATAGTTCCTTATCTGGACTCTTTTATTCTGGCAGGGGAGTGCATTGTTCATAGCACATTGGAGAAGACTTAAACCCAGTTTAGAGGATGCTTTTAGTCTGGAGCAAGTGTTCCATTCACTGATACTATGATTGTGCTATTCAAAACAGTAAAACCTTCTCGTGCTGGCAAGTCCTTAGTTTGACAGAAGACACCACAGCAGCCCTAGGGCCTGGCTGCTCCATGGCATCCAAGGGTCACTCTATGCCTAGCTCTGCCCTATGAGAAAGGAAAGATGTAGCTGGGCAAATGCTGAAGGCTATGACTGAAATCCAGAGGAGCATAAAGTACAGTATCAGTCTGTGTGCACTCGTATTTTCCTTGGCAAGTTGTATGACTGTAAACAGCAAAATATTCCAAGGCAGTCAAATTCTATTTTTTGTCTTGCCTGAGCAATGACTTTTCCCTACACATCTCTGTTCTGATCTTATTGATTCAGCATGTAGCAGAGTTATTCTTCCCCCCTTTTTTTCATTAAAGAAAATTGTAGCACCTCCCTGTTCCCACCCCACCTTCTTGTTATAGTTGATGTCTTTGTCTCTGGATGGCAGAAGGCTGTTTCCAGTGGTTGCTTACCACAGGTTCTTGGCACGTGCTCAGGCTTGAGGGATGTAATACCCAGACAGGAAAAGGCAGACAACTTTCCCATTCATGGTGATGCCCATAAAACAGAAGTACTGAATCCAAGGAAGAAAGCAGTATCTTGTGTCCATTCAGGAGTGCTTGCTGAATGCTGTGGGGAATTGGTACAGAAGAGGTGAAATGCTGACCCTGAAGCCAGTGGCAAAATTTTGGTCATCTTAAACGAACCTTCAGTTTCTCACCTTGGATCTGACCAAGTATCTTTTCACCTGGTTTTGTTGACCTGAATTTGTAAAGTCTCAAATGTGAAGGGGGATCTTGGGTGACAACTTTCACTGCAGAGCTTTCCAGTGTAGTTTCCTGTTCTGTCCACTGTCCACTGTGATCATTTCAATTCTCACCTATGCTGGTGGGCTTCCAGATAACGTGCTGCTGTTGGCTCAGCTTTGCTTTTCCAAGGTAACCACTGTTTGCAGCATACAGAGAGCATCCTTCTGGCTCAGCAAGGACCATCTTCTCTCTATCTCCTTCATCCCTACCTCTTAAGCTCTTAGCTAGCCCACAACATGGTTGTCTTGTCCTTTGTATCTCATGGTCTGGTGGAGCCCAGAAGGGTGTAAAACAGTTTTACTGTGACTCCTAGTTTGAGTCAGAAGTGCTGCACCCACTGGCAGTTGAAGCTTCTTGGTGTGTCTGGAGCACATCTTCTGGTGCAGTCTCATCTAAGCAATACTGCTACTCTCTAAGACTTCTTCCCCATAAACAGAAGTGGTAGCAGAGGTAAATTGAACTTTGCTTCACAAGTTCCCGCTCTGAACTGAAGCACAGAGGCAGATCCTCTAGCTAGGAAGCTTTTTATATGCAAATATATTCATTGGTTTTCCATCCTGATGCCCACAGTCAGAACTGTGTAGAATAAAGCAGGATTTTAGCCCTGGTTGAATTAGTCCAGGAGTCAGAGCCTGGGATTTAGGCTCTGCATATTCTCTGTCTGTGGGGAGCTCCTCTAGCAGACAATGATTTCTCCTTTAGCTCAGAGTCACAGGAGCTGGATGATGTGTCATTTTATCCCACTCTATCTTAAGAGCCATGCCAGTAAAAGAAGTGGAGAGTCACAGCCCTCCCTTAATGCAACACTGCAACCTCCCCAAAGCACCTTTCACTGCAGCCAAAGCTCAGACTAACCCCGAAGCTGCTGATATTTGAGCTGGTCCCTGATAGCTTTTACAGGCTGTTGCCCATCAGTCCGCTGTTGAAAGAAGTTCAAGCTCAGGGGAAATCTGAGTCCAATCCATCTTAAACTCAACTGCTTCCTCCTTGAAAACATTGGTGTGGTGACTTAAGAGGCTTTACTAACCACAGGGGTGGTGTAGCCGTCTGCTGAGCTCCTTCTGAGGGAGATGGAGTATATCAGGACAGGGAAGAGCAAGCTGCTGCATGATTTGTTTGCAGAGAGGAGCTGGGGGGGCTCAGGGGAGCACGGGGTCTGTCCAACAGCGCGAGCGAGAGCGTGTCACAGGCACCGCGTTCTGGCTCAGTACTTCCGCTCCCCTTTCTGTCATTGTTTGAAGTCTTCCAAATTTGTATCAGATATAATGAGATGATGAAGAAGTCTTTTGTGGTGACTTTTTCATGTAGTAAACATGGTCTTTCACAGCTCTGGGGTGTGGACCATAATGAGCTTGGAATCGTTTGTTCCTCTGGCAAGCTGAAAGGTCGTGAATGCATTGGAGTGAATTCACTACGCATCTTTGATCAGCTCCATTAAGCATCTGCACGGGCTCCAACAGACATGACACTGTTCAGCTATCCTCTGAGAAGGGGGTACTGTTAAACTGATTGTGTTAGTAGGCAGGATGAAATAATTCAGATTGACAATCCATTTCTGAGCATAGTCATTGCAGTGGGGTTTAGGTATTCTTCCAGAACGTGAAAGATTTGAGATTGACTTTTAAGAAAGTATCCCTCAGTAGGCTATTCCTTCCTGAAAGAGCATAGAAAGCACTGTATCAGTAAATACAGACTCTGGGTTTCCTAATGTGAGAGTATCATTTCATATATAAACTACACAGCACAATCTTCAGTGCTGCATATTCCTTGTTGGACATAGCAGAGTATTTAGGTGAGTCAAAAGAAGACTGAAGCACTGATGTCCATCCCTTCTCTCTGCTATGCACATGGACATAGCAGAGTACTTAGGTGAGTCAAAAGAAGACTGAAGCACTGATGTCCATCCCTTATCTCTGCTATGCACACTCACATTGTCTTTCTACGTGGCACTGCAAAAGCCTTGCCCATCATGTGAAGCCCAGGGTGGTAAGAAAAGGCAGAGCTGACTGAGGGCTGGTCATAGCCTGCAAGACAAGCTGTGAACCAGCCACATCCAGCAGCCTCAGTACTGGGTGCTTTTCATAGCATAGCCAAGCAAAAAGCCTTCCTGTCTCCTCGCTCATTCTTCCTCTCAAGGCTCCTATTAGTAAAAGTGCAGCTCATGACTGAGCCTTGTAAAGGATACTTCTGGTTACCCTTCACTGGCCCCAAGAGAGAGCAGTGAATCAGAGCTTTTGGCCTTGCAGAGTTTCTTGCTGAGCGGATGTGCTGGTGGAGCAAGAATGGTTTGGATGAGAACAAGAAGGCTCTTGGCCCACACATCCTTGTGACCTGCTGCCTACCAAAGTGCTGCACTGAGTGCCAGGGAAAAAGGTTTTAAGCTGACTGTTTTTACACCAGGGTGCATCAATAATACTCATGTTTGCCTCCTCTCCTCAGGGCTTTCCTGGTGATTTTGGGGAACGAGGACCTCCAGGCATCGATGGGAACCCAGTAAGTTGATAGCTTTATTCTTTTTTTCTTCCTTTTGGAGTAGACAACACACTGTACTGCATCATCACTAGCACACTTCAGCTAATTAGACCTGAAAGAAGCTTTGAAGCAGCTGCTAGCATTTTGGGCTTGTTCCTCCTGAAAAAAAAAACAAAACAAAACAAAACAAAACAAAACATATATCCCTGTCCTGGTCAAGCATGCTGTGAACTCCTGTGTTCAAATAAACGTTCTGTAACTGCCAGGTCATCATGTTGCTATTTGCTTTCCATCTCCATCTTTCTTGTACCTTAGACTTGACAGACGCTTTCTCATTCTGAGAATATGAGTAGAAGAAAAATCAAGAGTGGAAAGGCAGAGATGTTGCTCCTGATGAGCAGGCAGCTGCTGGAGCTTGTTACCCATACAATAGGGCATAATGCAAAGATTTGAGAGCAGCAGGAATCACTTTATTGACTCTGAATGAAGGTTGCTATGAATGTAGCAGGGAGAGATGGACCCACAGAGGGGTGTATCATCACCAGGCACCACTTGAGTGCACATGAACCCTCAGAGGAGCAGGCCACCTACACAGCTGTGTAGAGGTCTGAGGCACATAAAGAGTTATGTTCTGTTCCTTTCAACTCATCTCAGTTTGTGATCCAGGTTAGCAATCTGGTTTGCATCTCACCAGCCTGGAGAAATAACCTTCTAAAATACTCCAAGCTCAGCATCTTTCCTTATCTGAAGTGATACTAACAGTGGTGCAAGAAGTGCCAGATTCCCCACTCCAGTGTCTGGGAGGAGTGGGGCAGGCTCCACAGCCCAGGCTTCTGCTACTCTGCCCCTTGCCTCAGCCTGCCCTGGGACTGCAGTGGGAGAAGTCTCCAGGCTCCTGAGTTCTTGGCCTCTGTCCGGTCTTCATCTGACCCCTGCTGGCTTTCTAAGAATGGGATGTGTCTCCTGGGAATTGGGTCAGGATGGTCACAGAGACCAGTTAAGCAGCTGCATGCTGATAAGGTTTCTTTTGCTCTGCTCTTGCGGCACTCAGTACCAAGTAACTGCCTGTGTGCTGTCTTTTCCACTGCTCACAAAACACGTCCTTGTGGATTGCAAAAGTCCTCAGATATATTAATTACTCTAAATTACTTTCTGAATTACTTTGGTTCTCCTTCACTGAGCACGTGAGCAGTACTGATTCATCTTTGAAATTCCTGCTGTCTTGGTTATTCACACATAAGCACTGTGCTGCTCCTGGGAGTTGATGAAATGATTTCTGTGGAGTAACCCACTCCACGTGTGTCTTCGAGTTCCCATTCAGCATATATACAGCATTAAAGTTATTTTCACAAAGGACTGTAATCACCAGTCAAGCTCAGCCACACTCCAGCCTTTGTGGGAACTCAGCAGATGAGTGACAAATGCAGCAAACTGCAAGAATTAGATTCCCAAGGAATGCTTCTGCAGTACTTTTCCCATCCTTCAGTCAGCTTAAGCCATGGGTCAGAGTGGAATCAGTAGTCCCAAAGTAGAAGACTCTCTAGATTGTATTGCTATTTCCAACCAGCCCACCAGGAAGACCAAGACTCTTGGAGGTCAGAAAGATGTTTTTTTCCCAAATAACTTGTTTTGGTTTCTTTTGAATTTGCATGTTATCTAAGCCTCATTCAGAAGATGTCCTCAGTGTTAGCTGAATGCCAGTTCCCAGAACATCGGAAAGAAGCGAATGGCCCTTCCGTTAGTTCAGCCCCAAGGATTGCTCTTCTTTCATCTTATCAAGGGCTTTTCAATATTAATGTGCCTGGGAGATTGCAGAATGAAAACAGACTGCTTCAGCTGACTTAAAGGGAGGTTCACAGGGTCACAAGCGGAGTCACAGACGCAGAAAAATGCCAGAAAGTCTGTTTGTGGAGCACACAAACATGCCGAGTTTGCTAGGTGGAGAAGGCAGCTGAATTGCAGGCAGGCTGCCACTGGGCCTGAGCTGCTCCATCTCTGTTTGATCCATGGAGCACTTAGGCTGCTGCTGCCTCCTTGGTGGTGTGGGGATGGCAGAAGGCGACAGTCTGTGGTGTGCTTTCCATCCCCTCCAGCCAGAGCAGAGGCTCTCCCAACCGTAGCAGCCTTTTTCCGCTCTTCCCTCCTACCAGCTCACTGAGAACTGTTGAGCCATCACATTCCAGATCCCCACTCCCAGAGCGCTTCAGCCACCCCAATTAGTCTCTTAATCACAGGAATTAGACATGGGAAAAGCCTGTTGATTCATCTCCTTGTCTCTTGTCCCAGTGCCCAGGCCATGCACTGAAGACAGCTTCCCTCACAGGTCAGGGACCAGCCTGTTGTTACTGAGAGCCACAGAAGAGCATCTGCAAATCCTCTGTTTCCCAAGCCATCCAATGACTCAAATTAACAACTAGTCCTGTCCACATCTCCCAGAGGAGTCCACCTCCTCTTCCAAGAGGAAATCCTCTCGCCTTAGATGTGAGGCCATGCATTTCCACATTCACTTTTTCTTGAGGAATGCCCACGTGATGTAGGTCAGAAACCTAGGCAGTCTCTTCTTGTATTTGGTGGGGAAAGAGAAGACTGAGAGGAGATGAGTGACCTGTACTAGTGGGAGGTGTCCCTGCCTATGGCAGAAGGTTGGAACTAGATGATCTTTGAGGTCACTTCCAACCTTACCCTTCTATGATTCTGTGAGATCTCATTGATATCTATAAATATCTAAGGGGTGGGTGTCAAGTGGTCAGTCTCTTTTCAGTGGTCCACAGCAACAGCCACAAACTTGAACATAGAAGATTTTACCTGAACAAGAGGAGAGGGAGAGTGACAGAGCACTGGAACAGGCTGCCAAGAGAGGTTGTGGAGTCTCCTTCTTTGGAAACTTTCAAAACCTGCCTGGATGCAATCCTGTGTGGACTACCCCAGGGGATCCTGCTTTGGCAGAGGGTTGGTCTCGATGATCTCTGGAGGTCCCTTCCAACCTGTAATGTTCTGTGATCCTGTTACCAAAGCCAACCATCCCAGTGACTCTTGGAGCCTGAAGAGCTTACTGGGAACCCTAGGCCACTGTGCAGCTCCTGTTCTCAGCATTCCTGAGGATATTCCGTTTTCTTGCTGAGCCTAGTGGTGCCAGGCCTCGACTTACATACAGCTTGGAGCCGACCTCATTACAGTAGCTCTGAGGACACAGAAATCCCACCCATGGGGAACAATTGCTCCACAGATGTCCCAAGTATGCAGGAAAGGAACTGGCCATAAAAAAGCAATTTTAGGCTGGTGGAGATTATGAAACTCTTTTTGTGTGTGCTTGCCCAACAGCCTTCTACTGCACTTCCCATCAAATAAACACAAGAAACTCCTTACCCAGGGAGCCTGAGCACGTTTGGTCACATTGTGTCCCCTTCTCTTGCACCAGGCAAATTTTTCCATAAAAGGGGAGCTTTATTGCACTGAAGGGGACTACACCAGATGTGCACCGTAAACTCAACTGCTCTGTCAAAGGAAGTAGCCAGCATGATCCAGAGCAGGGGTAGGGTTGGCTGAGCCAAGGGGAAGTTTAGTATTTCCAGTGCACTTGTTTTGAGAGGCCCTGTTGAAGATGGAGTCATGTAAGAGCAGGTCCTTGCCCTGACAAGCAATCCACTGTCAGTGCAGCAAAGGAGCAGGTGATCCACCAAGGGAGACACAGGGACAGGCTGAGCCTCTCACGATTGCCAAAGTACCTGGGGTCCTAGATGGGTGATTTGTGTGGCTCTGACACAGCCTCTCTGCTGCACTTCACCTGGAAATGCCATCAGGCATCTGCAGGCATTCCTGGCACGTGCATGGCTTTGGAAAGCTGGAAAGTTTGTGGTGGAGCTGGGAACTCAAGCCAGTCCCACAATCCAGATAGTGACTTCCTTGAACAGTGAGCCATGAGGTGCTCTTGAAAAGCCTCTAAGAGGAGCTGGTGCTTTCCAAAATGCCCTGTTTGGGGACAGTCTGTCAAAGATGGCAAATGGGCACAGAGTCCAAGACAAACTCTCTATGGTGCATTTAATGCTCTCTAAAACACAATCAAAAGTGGCTCAGCCCCTAAGCAAGCTTGCCCTGCAGAAAGCTCCCTGCTTCAGACAGAGGTACTGAACCATCTCCCTGCAAGCAACCTGCAGCCCCAAGGCCAGGGGTTTTGTCAGGAAATTAAAGAAATGGCTGCTTGCTGGATGAGGCAGAGTGCAGAGGATGCTGCTGGCTCCCCACTTTAAACCAGCTCTTAGATACAGGAGGAGTAGCCTCAGAGTCCCTTGGGTACCAAGGGCACTGCCAGGACCCATCAAGCAGCACCAGGGGCTGGCATGCCCTCTCTCTAAATTAACCACTTCATTGTTCATCCTTTTCTTGTGGGTTTTGTTGCTCTTTAAGCACTCCGCAAAATCTCAACTTCCCAACACTAGGCAGCAGCTTTCTCTTCTTTCCACCTTGGTGGTGTTCCTGATTTCTCGCCCTGCCCTGAGCCCTCTCCCTGTCCATGCCTGCATCTCACCTGGAGCAGGCTCCCACCCACTCCCCTCCCTGCACAGTGAAATGCTCCTCTTCTGCAGCCTGCTCCCCGGAGGAGAAGTCAACCCTGCGAGCAACAAGCAGCCCTGTGTCTGGAGGCTGCGCTCCCAAGCGCTTCCTGAGATGGAAGCTCTGGATTGTGTTGGCTGGGGAGGGGGCTGGGGGGGATGGAAGGGGGAGGGATGGTCTTTGCCCTTCCCTCAAGTTCTTGAAACACTGAGAGGCCTTTCAGCCTCTGTTTGCCTACAAAGTGCCCATAACCATGTCGGTTTGTCTTTCCTTTCAGGGAGAATTGGGAGCCCCAGGTCCTCCTGGAGTCCTTGGACTCATTGTAAGTACAAAAACAAATGGAGATCTGGCTTCTCGGCTTTAACCCTTTCAGCCTGCATAACTAGGCACAGATTTTCTTCTTCCAGTGTCAGGGCAGTGAACAGGATGACTTTTTGCATGGGGGAGGTGTGATGTCTCGGGAGAGAGGAGGCTACCTAGGGAGGTGGAGGAGGGCAAACACTTTCTAAGCAAAAGGGAACAGATTAAAGCTTGCTGTTAGTGCCTCTATTCCTAGATAACAGACCCTTTTGATAACACTTAGCAGGGTGTTTCTTCAAAGACACAGCATTCATTCCACACCAGGATCTGTCATCTTTCAGAAAGCAAAAGCCCTGTAAGCAGTGCCCCAAGGACACACAGCTCTTGCTCACCAGAGAGACTGTGGGCAGGAACTGTCTGTCCTCTGGGCACACAGGAATTTTATGTGCACTGTCCCCATCCCATCACTAATGCAGGTGATTATGCACACAGCCACATTCCATGTTTCCTTACACCTTTCCCCAGCAGGAGATAAATGACTGTAAGTAGGTGGGTGGCAGCTGTGCTGGGGGTTAGTGAACACCCAGCTGAATCTGTTGTGATTTATTTTTAGATCTCAGGACTTGTTTCAAGAGATTTCCTTCTGCGCACATCAGGTGGTAGCTTCTGTTAGCACAAAGCTGGTGATGGGTCTAGAGCAGAAGTTCTATGAGAAGCAGCTGAAGGAACTGGGGTTGTTTAGTCTGGAGAAAAAATGGCTCAGGGGGGACACCTCACTTCATACAACTTCCTGAAAGGAGGTTCTAGCAAGGTATCAAGCACTGGAGCAGACTTCCCAGGGAAGTGGTGGAGCCCCCATATCTGAAGTGTTTTAGAAGCCATACAGAAGTGGTGCTGAGGAACATGGTTTGGTGGTGGGCTTGGCAATATTAGATCAATGGTTGGACTCGATGGTCTTGAAAGTCTTTTCCAAGCTTAATGATTCTCTGATTCTTTGTGCCTGGGGTAGATTACTGGGGCCAGGAAGAAAGGAGTTTGCCTGAAGCTGATCTGGAATGAGGACAGGCAGTGTGTGGTTTCTAACCTGCCTTTGTGATCATGGTGTTTTGTCCTACATTAGCTACAGCTACCTAAATGGCCCTAAATTCTGGGGTTTTAGCCCTGAGTGCCCCCAAAATCCAGCACTGCATGTCCTAAACCACCATTCAACTTCATCACCAGATATATCAAGGCTGTCACCTTCTCTGTCCTGTTCCATTGTGTTGGTTTCTGCTGACATCCCAAGTACTCATGTTTTTTTGCTGGAAAAGCAACAGTTCTCCTCTTGTTGCTAAGCCTGGCCTGTCTTCTGCCTTCCCTTCTTCCTGATGAAGAAAAGTCATTCCTGTTGTGAGCTGCTTTCTAGCTCTACACCTAAGGCAGAAAGTTGGTCCTTTGCAGTGATGGTTTTTCAGGAATCACTTGCTGCAGCAGTAGCAGTTGGCTGCTGTCTTTCCAAATCAGTCTGGTGATACCTGTCTGTGAAAATAGAAGTTTCAAAGTGAGTCAGGTCCAACTAATGAGAGCCAGGTCCTGCTGAGTCAAATCTTGTGTCCCAGGGTAATACACAACTCCTAAATTCAGGATGCTGAAGCATCTCTGGTGAGGTTGAGTTGATATGGACCTCCTCTATCCTTCTCCAAACATCCCTTCTGCCTTGTCATCTCTGCAGGACATCACCAGCCTCCTGCCCTGGGGTCTGCAGCATGGGGCTCACACTGCAGGGGCATGGAGAAGGTGTTTGGGTTGGGCTGGCTCCCTTTCAGTTGCTTCCTTCCTTCCCAGCTACAGCCACCCTGGGGACCAGCTGGATTCCCAACTGCCTCCACACACCCCACAGGTGTCTGGGTTCAATGTTTAAGAGCAGAATTCACTGCTGCAGAACAGAATTAGAAGTAGCTACAGCCTCTTGCTCTCCTAATTAACTATGTGGGCAAAGCTTTAAGTAAATGCATTTCTACAAGAAGCCTTTATGTGGGGAGGTATGAAAAGCACATCTGTTCGGGCGGCTGCAGCCCAGTGCTCCCAGTGTGGCTGCGGGCCCAAGACTGCTGACCAGAGAAGCCTTCCTTCAGCACAGCCTGCCCTGTTTATTTACACATTGCAGGCAAGGCTGCTGCACCCAATCACTGACTCTCTTCATGGGCAGAAAGCAGTCAAAGCCTCTTTAAAAGCTGCTTACTGAAGGCTTCTTTTGTGCCTGCACACGAAGCTGCTCACAGCAACCTTGAGCTCCAGCATCCTCCTGTGCTGCAGCTTCTCCTACAAGTCCCAGTACACAGTGTCACGCTAACTTCTTGCTGCAGCAGGACAGCCATGCTGATGGGACACCTCTGGCTTTACCTCCTGTTCTCTCTTCTCCCTGTATCACTTTCAGATATCAGAGCTCAGAAGTGACCCAAATTTCTTGACTATTGCCTTTTCCTCTTTGGGCATGTGTCCTTTTTAACATACCCTCAGATTTCCTCTGCAGAACTCAGGAATATTGGGATAGGTTCTTTCTGGAACCACGAGTAACTTCACTGAAAAGAAACATACTCCAGGGTTGTCTTAAACCAGCTCTGTATTTTAAATTTTCAAACAGTGGAACAGGCAAATTCATCCATGCATAAGTTAGAAAGGACATACCAAAAAGCATTTCATAGAATCATAGAATGGTAAGGTTGGAAGGGACCTCAAGGATCATCCAGTTCCAACCCCCTGCCATAGGTAGGGACACCTCCCACTAGTTAAGGTTACTCAAGGCCTCATCCAACCTGGCCTTGAACACCTCCAGGGAGGGAGCATCCACGACCTCCCTGGGCAACCTGTTCCAGTGTCTCACCACCAGGATTTCTCAGATCTTACTCCAGTAGCAGACTTCAAGGTGGTTTCTTAATTAATTTTCCTTTTTTATTTTTTTTTTCTTTCCTCATTGATTTAGTAGCCAGAATTCCTTATCTGTTTCTTTTTTAGTGAATCTAGGCTCCTGTTTTGGGAGTCTCAACACACTCTCAGGCACCCTAAGCTGTGGTGCAGGAGCAGGAGGATCAGACATTCTCCAAACACCCTGCACACTCTGCCCAGTTGCCACAGGAGCTGCAGCACAGTGAGGCTGGGTGAGCTGGTCATGGGGGACAGCTCACATCTCCAGTGGTTAGTGTGCAGGCACTCGAGGGCCTCTGCTTTGTGGCAAAGGCAGGATGCAGATAGGAGCTGCTCTTCTTTCCTCGTATGCCTGCAAGGCAAAGCCTCTCTGCTTCTCTTCCTTAGAGACTATCTGCATGCTACAAGTCTTGTGCCTCCTTGCCAGGATGAAGTGCCTCCTGAAGGCAGTGCTGCAGTTCCTCAGAGATACTGAGAGAGCAGACAAGAGAGGCATTTCACTCCACACCTGTTGGCTTTTCACCTGATGGCTTTGGTACTTCTCTTTCTCTCACTAGGGTGACATGGGCTCTGTTGGACCAATCGGCTATCCAGGACCAAAAGGCTTAAAGGTGAGACAATCACTGAGCTGTATGAGCTCAACTGCCTCCATGGCAGGGATGAAGATTGTTCTGTTCCTCCCTTGAACAGTGTTCATTGTCCTGAGAGACAGGGTGGGCAGCAGCAATGCTCATCTACTGCCCAGCCCCAGGACTGTTAACACAACATCCCACTGGTGGTTGGCAGCAGGTGCAGGTCAATGCAGAGCCCCAGGGGTGTTTCCCTGTGTGCTTCCAGCCCATGAAGGGTGTTCAAAGAACATGGGATGGAGCCATGGGATCAGCCTGGCCTTTGGCCCTGGGGCTGTGCCAGGTCAGTGCTGTTGATCCCAGCCACCAACCCTATCAAGGACATCAATGTCATAAACCTGAGCAATTGACACAGTTGACTCAGTCTCACTCTGAACTTTCTTTTGTTTCAGGGGCTGATAGGAAACCCTGGAGAACATGGACTGAAAGGTGATAAGGTGATCTGAATACTCCCTTATTGCACTGTGTTTAATTTTGCATGTAAAATCCCCTTTCTAGCTTCTTTTTCTCATTCAGCACCATGCTATTGGTTCTGTTCTGGCTGCTCTTTGCCCCCAGCCTCCCACCCTTCCTCTTTCCTCGACACTCTAGTTTTGATTTTTCATTCTTTTATGCCATCTGCCCCATCCCCTTTTCCATGGAGTATAGATCAGTTATGCTCAGATCCTCTCTGGACCTGGTGAGACACTGGCACAGGTTGCCCAGGGAGGTTGTGGCTGCTCCCTCCCTGGAGGTGTTCAAGGCCAGGTTGGAGGAAGCCTTGAGTGACCTGTGCTAGTGGGAGGTGTCCCTGCCTATGGCAGGGGGTTGGAACTAGATGATCCTTGAGGTCCCTTCCTACCTTCCCATTCTATGATTCTATGACCTTTTGTCTCCCACTGATGATGACAGTAACTGTAAAATTATTTGGGCTTCTATGGTTTGATATTGGTTACATGTTGGGATGTGGAGGAGGGTGAAGACCTCAGCATACTGAAAATGGGTTTGTGTTATTGTGTTTGGGGAAAACACATTGCAACAAAGCAGCACAGCTCACTAGATCAAGCCAACCAGCTGGATCCCCAGGAAAAGTTCCTCTGTGTTAGGTACCTCTGCACATGTTTGGGGAAACTCACCTCAGTTCATCTTCCTGCTGGGAGGAAATTGCCTTACACCGGATTGATGTAAATCACTTTAGGGAAAGAAAAAAGGAGAAGGGCATTGATTGCAGTGATTTAGTGCTGCTGGCACAAAACCATGCAGCTTGAGCTAAATCAGCATGGAACTGTGTAAATGTCTCTGTGTCATGAGAACCATCCTCCTACAGATATTCAGCTGCAGGGTTTATTTAGTCTGAAAGAGTGGGAGTTGCCATCATTTATTGTTGGTTCTGATTGCTCAGGAGGGCAATGGAAAATGACCATTAACTGTATTTTCCTCCTCCTGTCTGCTGTCTTATTCTCTTGTTAGATGTTTGCTTTTAGAGAATGATTTAGCAGCCCAAAGCTGCACAAGGGGGAAGTCACATCAAGCCAGCTGATTCCACTGGCCTTATGCTATAGCAGCTCTTTGCCAGGGCTGCTGTGTCTGCAGTTTCCTTTTCTCCCCAGTACCAGTTTTGCACATGTGTAGAGGGGAGGGACAAGGCAAGAGAAAGACCTTTTCTTTAGGACAGGCTTAGGATATTGTAGTTGGTTTCTTGACTCAACATCAGTTCCTATAGCCCACACATTCTTCTCTTTGCCCCTTGGAATAAATGCTTCAGCATCTTAAGAATTACCAATGTCTAAATCATTGTTCAGCAAAATTTAGACCAATTCATCAATTTAGACCAATTTCTAAATCATTGTTCAGCAAAATCAACTTTCCTGGACATTGGACTCCCTCATTTTGGGTGGTGAATGGCTGGAGAGCAGCCCTGAGGAAAAGGACCTTGGAGTCTGGATTGATGAAAAGCTCAATTGAGCCTGCAGTGTGCACATGCAGCCCAGACAGCAACTGAGTCCTAGGCTGCATCAAGAGCAGCATGGCCAGCAGGGCAAGGGAGGGGATTCTGCCACTTTACTCTGCTCTTGTCAGACCCCACCTGGAGTACTGTGTGCAGTTCTGGAGCCCCCAGCACAGGAAGGACATGGAAGTGTTGGAGCGGGTCCAGAGGAGGCCACAAAGATGCTCAGAGGGCTGCAGCAGCTCTGCTATGAGGACAGGCTGAGACTGTTGGGGNCCAGTGAGGGTGGTGAGGCACTGGAACAGGTTGCACAGGGAGGTCGTGGATGCTCCCTCCCTGGAGGTGTTCAAGGCCAGATTGGATGAGGCCTTGAGTAACCTGTACTAGTGGGAGGTGTCCCTGCCTATGGCAGGGGGTTGGAACTGGATGATCCTTGAGGTCCCTTCCAACCTTACCATTCTATGATGATTCTATGATTCTACACAGACTGCTCTGTTTATCCCCAGTATTTCCCCTGCCACCACTCTCACAGTAACCAAATGGTTAGAAGCTCTCACTAGAGTTCTCCTTACATTACTCCCAAGTGCACAATTATCCCTCCTCCCTCAATAATCCCATGCTTAGTCTTGCAGCTAGGATTTGGAATGAGCTGCTCAAGGAGGTGGTTGAGTTGCCAACCCTGGGTGCGTTTAAAAGTCGTTTGGATGTGGTGCTGAGGATATGGTGTAAGAATGAACTTCGCAGAGTAGGGATAGAGTTGGTGATCCTGAGGGTCTTTTCCAACTGGAATGTTTCTCTGATTCTCTCCTGAGGTGCAGAAAATCATGGTTTTTCCCTCCCTCCCTACCTCTCTCACTGCATTTTCCTTTGCTAGGGTGGACTTCCTTGCTGTCTTACATAGAATCATAGAATGAATCATAGAATGGTTTAGGTTGGAAGGGACCTCAAATATCATCTAGTTCCAACTCCCAGTATAGGCAGGGACACCTCCCACTAGAACAGCCCTTCATTACAGCCCTTTCTTGATCCAAGACTGACAAGCCACCCTTCCTCTTCGAACCTTCTCCATCCCTAATAAGTCAACTTTAGATCAAATATCCTGGATGCAAACACTCAGATCAGACCAACGATGATTCCAGGGTCAGGGAGAGCTTCCAAACAGCTTGTGTCTGCCCATCCCAGCAGTCCAACAGCCAAAGGGCTGGGAAATACAAAACAAAGGAAAATCAGACCTCCTTAGGCATTGATGGCCCCAAGTCTCATCTGCTCAGGTGTAGACACACAGATCTGACATTGCTGCTTTTAGCCAAAGCATCCAAGTCTGCTGTACGTTTTGCATGAGTATAGACAAAGTTCATCAACTGCCTTTACATTTTGGGAGGATTTGGCCTGAAATAGCCTTGTGGTTTTTTTGGTTTTGTTTTTGTTTTTTTCAGTTATTTGGTTTACTGATTTGGCTTACAGTGTTTGGTTTACTGATCAGTAAACCAAATCAGATGAACAGATTTGTTCATCTGTTTGGCCCAGGTTATAACATGTCCCTTCTGCAACTGATCAAAAGGCTGCTGCATTTGCTTACTCCCATGGTTCTTCTGTGAATTGTACCTTTAAAGCTTTCTATTTTCTCTTGCTTTGATTTGGGCATTGCAAGCAAAACAACTCATCCCTCTTTAGAGCTTGTGTACACTTGTGTTTGAATTGTGTATTTTCTGGTACCACTAAGATATTTAAATGGTATCTGAGTTTGCTGCTTGGGCTTGGTTTGTAGCAAGCCTTCAAAGAGCTTGTGGTCTAGATGAAGGAAGGAACATTTAAGTCCTCTATGTTACGTGAGGGCTTCTGAGTCACAGAAGTGACTGAGGAGGGCTTTGCTAGAGTTGGGAAATACACTCTGGCCTCTTGGATTCCTTGCCAGGATCACCTTTCCTCTTGTCACCTGCCTTGTTCCGATGAAAATGTTTTCTATCTCAGCCCTTACTAAGAAGTTCCATCATAAATCTTTCTTTGCCTCCCTTGGTTTTGCCACGTGCCTTTTAGTTGAAGCTGGTCTTAGAAATACCTGACTTAAGGAAATCCAACATATGGGAAAGGCAGAATCTCTGTGTTAACTTAGTGCCCAGTGGTCAAAGGAATGACCCTGCCTGGAGCAGAGGGATTAATTTGTGTTGGAGGCTCCCTTCTGTAATCCAGTTGTGTCACTTTAGGTTCTGCTGCTACTGCTATTTTAGGCTGTGACATCGTATTTAAAGCTTTCTTTTGTTGCCTACTCTTCTCTTTCTGTCCATTAGATTGTGACTTCATTATAACCCTGCATCATCTCCTTCAGACAGAACAGTCTTATTGCTATGACCAGAAATATAAGCAGCCTACCTGAATCTTGTGTGCATTCCTTGTGTCTGTGGATCTGAAAGCTTGCCTCTTGCTGTTCCTGAAGCATTTCCAGACCATGGTTGTATGCAATCTGCCTCTGCAGAGATCCTTCTTCATAGCTTGGTTGCCTTGTGAGTGACAGAGTTCCCCTCTCTGCTGGACATTGAAGATGCACTTAGAAGGGTGGATTTAGTGGGGGCTGACAGTCCAGCAACTGTGCAGCGAGCTGTGCCCCACACATCAGCATGGCTCGAGCACACCCATGCCAGTGTTCCACTCTATGAGCATATGAGGTCCCTGAGCTCTCTCTGAAGATCAAATTGTTTCAGACTTCCAATCTGGTGCTGCTGTCCTGCAGTGCATTCTTCAGGAGTGCTCCAGACAGAGGAAAGACTGGCATCCTACTGTGTGAGCTGAGACAGAGGCCAGACAGCAGAAAGCCTTGCTCAGTGCTCTGCAAGGTGCAGCTCATTAATCCCAATGCATCACATGGTGGAGGCCAGGCATGAACCTGAACACAGGGCAACCTCCCACTCCTCCTGAAGAAATCACAGCTTTCTATCTAGCAGCTAGACAGCAAGTACAGAGCATATCAATGCTCACCAGCCCCATCAGCATCCCTCACAAAAGCCTGGTAACACAGAACTGAAGGATGTTTTTTACAGCTTTGGTTTGCCCACAAAATGTGTCATCCTTCTGTTTCTAGTTAAATGTGTTTATGGAGGCAAGGAGAAGGGGCAGAGAGGGCTGTGTCTGTTCTTACAGGGAGAAGTGGAATTACTGGGTGCTGCAGCCCTAGAGCAGGCTGCCCAGAGAGATTGTGGAGTCTCCTTCCCTGAAGAGATTGAAAACCTACCTGGACATGATCCTGGGCAACTTACTCTGGATGAACCTGCTTTAGCAGAGCAGGTTGGACCAGACAACCTCCAGAGGTCCCTTTCAACCCCCACCTTGCAGGGATTCTGTGATACTGCATAACCCTGAAAGAAAGAGTGGTCTTAAGCAGCCCACGTGATGTGATGAGTGTAGAGGAAAGGTGGAGGAAATCCTAGCTGCTTGTTCACATAAAGGAGTTTTATGAACCAGGACATCTGTAACTTGTGAAGGATGCAGCTCGGTAAAATACCTCAAGTCATTTCTCAGTGTTAACTCCACTTTGTACTGCTAAGCAGAAAGTCTTGGGAAAAGAGATGTCCAGACAAGAGCAAAATGAGGTTTTTGCACAGTGACCCCATCTGCACACTACAGACAGCAAACACACCTTACACTTGCAAATCTGTCACTTCCCTCCTAGCCCCTGTTCTGTGCCTGGCATTAAGAAGTGCCTCAGGGACTCCAAAGCTGCAGCTCTTTTTATAGGTGAAACATGACACAGGCAACATCCTCTGGGCAGAGCCTGTTTGTAATTTCAGGTCCTGCATTCCTCCTCCTCCCCACGAGGAAAGTCCTTGCAGCCCCTATTCATCATCTTGGTATCACTTCTTTTAATTACAAACATTCCTGACCTCTTTCCTCCTTATTTTGTCCCTCGGCTTAAGGACATTCCCCCTGAGTCACAGTTTCACTGTGCTCAAGGCAGGTGAAAGGAGATGCCCTAGTCCTCAGTTTTGGCTTAAGGTATTAATGGCCTTTGCAGATGGATCCTTCATGCTCTGCTACTGCAGCAGCATGTGAGCATCTTGAGTGGAGCTTAGCTAAAGATGTTTTGTCTGTCCTGCTTCCTTCTTACCTCTCTAGTGCCTGTTTCTCAGAGTTGTTTGAAAACTAACTGTTATTTGGTCACTATCCCACTTTACTTAAAGGTCAGGGTTAAAGGTTTGTTCTTGCCTTTTGCTGTGCTCAAGAAACTCTTTTCTTCTTCTAGTCATTTTTTCCAAAATATTCTTTCAGTGCTCATTTACTCCATCCAGGTAGAAAATTACTTAATGGAAAAATACTTTCTTTTTTTCTTTTTCTTTTTTGTGACCCTTTGACAAGGAGTTTTCAGAGCAAACCTCTCAAGAAAAGCTATTTCCCTGCTGTCTTCTGAGAAGAGCCAGAATTAGAGTGGGTTTCAATGGGTTATGCCTTGGACCAGATAAAATGAGTAGAAAAATCAGAAAAGATGAGAAAAATTTGGCAATGCTGGAACTGAACTGGGTCACAGTTCAGTGAAGAAGGCTTTTTTGCCTTCTCCATTGCATCCCATACTTGAGGTTCATCTGAACTGGAGCTGTGCAAATAGCTGATTGTTTCCATTTGCTTCCATTGCCAAAAGAAGAAAAAAAAAAGAAGAGGGGGGTGGGGGGGTGGAAAAGATAGATGGAAAACAGCTTAGATGAAACAAAATATTGGTTGTTTGACTTGAATTAAAATATTTTAGGTTAAAACCCCAAATAAGCAAAATGAATTTAGCTTTTTTTTTTTTTTGGGTTGTTGTTGTTGCTTTGGTTGTGTTTTTTTTTTTTTAACAGCAGCGTTTCCATTCTGCTGTATAAAAGATTTGTTTGGAAGATGGTTGAATGAAATGTTCTGGGAACAGTCACCAAAATATTCAAGCAAATTTAGCATGAATCCATGAAACATTTCCATCCTTGACTCTGCATAGTTCTTCATTATTTTTCTAATGAACGAGTCGCCTCCAGAAAGTCTTTCCTAGCACAAGCCTTAACTGTCCACAACCTCATTATGTCCAGTCTCTTACTGAAGTAGTTAGAATTATTTCAGCTCTCTGATAGCAAATGGGTGGATTCTGCTTGAATAGAAGTAGACTTCCTCTGTCATCTCTTTGTAGACTTTGGCTCTGTTGCAGCAGTCCATGTGTCTTCCATGTGGACTGTGTTTAAACATACAGCTCTCTGCTCTGGTGTGGCTTGTTCCCTTACTAGGCAGCCAAGTTCAGAGGCATGTGCTGTGCATGGCACAGAGCTCCTCTGACAGTTGTTTCTGTTGGGTCTTGTCATTGTACCAAGTTTTTATAGCCATTCCTCCTTTGACTTCCCAAGCAGAATTTTCCTTTCTCTCATTGACTTCTCTTTTGTTTAAGTGAGTTATCAAATAAATGAGGTTGGAAAGGACGTCAGGAGGTCATCTTGTCCACCAGCCTGCTCACATTAGAGCTGAGAAGCAATGCAAGAAAGCCCATTGCTCCTAAGAATACCTTCAGGGATACTTATGTTCTACCCAGGGAATCAAAATCAGTCACAGTGGTTGAAAGAGGGGTGAGAAAGATAGATTAGAAAATATTGCCAGTGGTGGTGTGCTCAAAGCTGGGATCCCCATCCCAGTGAACTCCAGCCTACCCCTCTTAGGAAATCTCAGCCTAAATATTGGCAGCGAGATGACACTAAAGCATTCCTGGAAGTTACTCTTGTTTTCTTATGGAAGAGCACTGATCTTTGATGCCAGCACTCCAGGATACGCTCACAGAAACCATGAGTATTGTTTTCTTTTCTATAGAGCCTTGTGAGAGAAGAGGTCCATTCACTGAAAGCTAAGCTAGCTCTTCTGTTCAGCTGAATTTCAACACTTCACCACCTTCACGGTTGCTGTTAGCCAGAGGAACATTGTCTCTCTTCTCATAGCTCCTGTAGAAACACAATGCTTGGGAATTCATATTTTTCTCTCTCCTGCAATTGCATTTCTCATTTTAGATTCAATGTTGGGAGGTAAACACTTCCTTCAGGACTACAGTTGATATCATCTACGTTGTGGCAGTAATTCAGTTTTGAATGTGGATAGTGTTGAGACTTTTGCTGTACAATGCACCATCTAGCATCTGCCTGGGTGTTTTGGCCATTGCTGTTGCCATCCCGTTGGCAGCTGGCACTAGTGGTGGCCCCCAGGGATCAGTGCTGGGCCCAGTCCTGTTCAATATCTTTATTGATGATCTGGACCAGGGGATTGAGTCCAGCATCAGTAAGTTTGCAGATAACACCGAGTTAGGAGCAGGTGTGGATGTGTTGGAGGGTAGGAGGGCTCTGCAGAGGGATCTGGGCAGGCTGGATGGGTGGACAGAGGCCAATGGGATGAGATTTAACAAGGCCAAGAGCAGGGTTCTACACTTTGGCCACAACAACCCCAAGCAGTGCTACAGGCTGGGGACAGCGTGGCTGGAGAGCAGCCAGGCAGAGAGGGACCTGGGGGTGCTGGTAGAGAGTAGCTGAACATGAGCCAGCAGTGTGCCCAGGTGGCCAGGAGAGCCAATGGCCTGGATCAGGAACAGTGTGGCCAGCAGGAGCAGGGAGGTTCTTCTGCCCCTGTGCTCAGCACTGGTCAGGCCACACCTTGAGTTCTGTGTCCAGTTCTGAGCCCCTCAACTCAAGATAGATGTTGAGGTGCTGGAAGGTCCCCAGAGAAGGGCACCAAGGCTGGTGAGGGGCCTGGAGCACAGCCCTGTGAGGAGAGGCTGAGGGAGCTGGGAGTGTGTAGCCTGGAGAAAAGGAGGCTCAGGACAGACCTCATTGATGTTTACAGGTACCTGTTGGGAGGTTGTAGCCAGGTGGGGTTGGGTTCTTCTCCCAGGCAACCAGCAACAGAACAAGGGGACACAGTCTCAAGCTGTGCCAGGGGAGGTCTAGGCTGGATGTTAGGAGGAAGTTCTTGCCAGAGAGAGTGATTGGCATTGGAATGGGCTGCCCAGGGAGGTGGTGGAGTTGCTGTCCCTGGAGGTGTTCAAGAAAAGCCTGGATGGGGCACTGAGTGCCATGGTCTGGTTGATTGGATAGGGTTGGGTGATAGGTTGGGCTGGATGACCTTGGAGGTCTCTTCCAACCTGGTTGATTGTGTGATTCTGTGATTCTGTTTTAACTCTCTGGTGATGTGTACCCAGGGTGATCAGGGAGGAGCAGGTGTTCCAGGAGATATCGGCTTCCAAGGAGACAAGGTAATTATTTCCCTTCACTCCATCATTTTTATCCCTCGCATAGCAGCATGTGTGGCCAGCAGCTTCTCAGCTCATCTTAAGCCACCAGCAGCTGGAACCTCACCTGTTGTCAGGTTCCCCTGCTGGGGTATGCTGAGCCTTTCTTAAAACCATGCCAGCTGACAAAATCACGCCAGCCCACTTCTGCTGGAGGCTCTCTACAAAAGGGGCCATGTCTTCATGCAGAAATGGGAAGGGATGGGCTGGGGCCGAGGGGGGTGGGTGTCAATGTGTGTGGTCCAGCGCTGCAGACTTGGAGCTCGGTGCAGCAACTTAAACCCTGACCCAGTGAAGCACTTAACACCGTGTAGAACTTCTTAGCAAATGACTTCTCCCCTGTGACTACAACATGATACTGACTTCAGCTGACTAACACCGTACTTAGCGCTGCTCTGGGGCCGACATGGCTCTGAGCCACAAGGAACTGCAACTGCTCATGTGTTCTTCAGGGCTAAATTCAGCCCTGGCTTTAGCTGAAACATCTCACTGACATTAGTGCAACTGTCCCAGCTCCTTGTAGGGCTCAGTACAGTCCTCAGAAAGTGATCCTGTCTCTGCTACAGAGGAGCTAGAGCCTGGGGAATTGTTGTTTTGGGGGGTTTTGATGATTCATTGTGTTTTCTGAAAAAAGTGTGTGTCTTTCAGGGCAGCCAGGGTCTGCCTGGGGTCCCTGGGCCACGAGGGAAACCAGGCCCCTTGGTAAGTGATCAAGCATCTTGCTCCCTGCTCTCCCTTTGTAAAGGTTCAGTGCCCAGCTGGAAAGACAGCCTGGCAGAGATGTGCTGTTCCCACAAGCAAGCCAGGAGCCAGCTCATTTTTTTCCATGTTTTTTTCTTCATTTCTGCAGGGAAAAGTCGGTGACAAAGGTCCTGTTGGGTTTCCAGGACCACCTGGTCCTGAGGTATGTCACATCACCTGCCCCTCACATATTTCCTTTCTGCTGTAACTTCTGCAGCATCCTTTCTCCAGCACACCCACACAGTAACTCCTCTCCCACTTCGTTTTGCAGCAGCAGTTATTCAATGTCTGCAACTTGCCACCCGCTGAGAATCAGCTCTCTGATAAGCACCCATGTGGCACTAGAGGGACTGTTAGAGATGCCTATCTCCTTTCTCTGCTGGAGGTTTACAGCTCTCTAGCCGTGCACAGGCAGGCCCACACAGGGTTCTGATTAGGAGGCATATGCATGGAGCTGTTGCTAATTCATACAGAAAGCAAGAGCCAAGCGTTGCCTCCCACATGGGCACCCAGCCTGACAGAGGGAGGGGATGGCTGCCACTGCTACTGCTCACCATGACACCTGATGTGTTTACCTACCCCAGACTGGTGTGTTCTGGAGTCAGAGCCTCTGCTACCAACAGCCAGATGGGTTGCCTTAGGACAGTGGCACAACAAGGCTGCAGAAATGCCAAGGGAGACGTTCTGCTGTGCCATAGGATTTACTGTTACTTAATGAACTGAGGTCCACTTCTGTTCAAACTGGGAAACTGAACAAACTGTGTATCTTCTAACTTCTGGCCACCCTGCATTCAGGTTTCCTGGTCTTTAACTACCATTCCAAGCCTTTTTCTTCCCAATATTCTTGTAAAAGTCCTGTGTGTAACAGCTTGTTCTGTTCTTGCTCAGGAAGGTCAGTTCCCAAAGTTGCCTCTAACCTGGCAAACAGCTCATCACAACCAGCAGCTTCTCCCCATCTTGCAAAGCAGAGCATCCTATCATTTTGCAGACAGAAGATCTCAAGCCACTAGGAAAAAAACAAAATAAAAGGGAGACCTTCCAAAAAACTGTGACAAAAGCCAGTGTAATAGAGCCCCAGACTGTCTCCAAGTCAGCAAGACACCATCCAGTCTCTGCTGACACTGGTCTTTGTACTCACCATGTTACTCTTCCTCTGCTTTTGCAGAACAGAACACTCATTTCATGAATCTCACATCTTAATTCTCACCTACCCTCTTCTTCAGCCTAGGGGTTCACTCCCCTGCTGGAATATGATGGTAGATGAGGGGTGATGAGGTAGGAAGGATCAAGATGGGTTCATAACTCTGCATCTCATGATTTCCTGCTTTATCCTTCCACTTTTTGTCCTGGATATTGTGGAAAGGTTTTGGTAGGTTTTTTGTTGTTTGGGGTTTTTTTAACAATTTTTCCCCCATCAAAATATTGTTTCATGCAGAAATAGATTCTTACTGCCCTTACCAAAGAAATTGTCACAGTGGGAGGATCAGCTTCCCCCAACACACCATTACCTTTCCCCCTCAGAAGCAACCAGGCAACGTTTGTAAGATGCTAGAGAACCACTTCCAGCACAACTGCTGATCTGTTTTCCCCTTCTCGGTGTTCTGGTTTTTTTTTGGTTTTTTTTTTTTTTTGCTGGGTCTGGAAGAGCTCTGCCACCGAGCAATCTTTCCTCTTTGTTGCTGTTGGAAGTAACCGCGGATTCCTTTGTTTCCTCGGCGCAAGGCTGGTGGGTGGAAAGGAGTCGCTGCCTGGCTGAAGGCAGCAGCAGCTAATGAGCGTGTCAGCACCTTCGCTAAGTCCTCGCCTGCTTCCCCGGCCGCTGGGGCGTGCGGTCCCTCTCGCGGAGCGCGGGGGTTATGCGCTGACTCAGAAAGATTAATTAAAAACCCAAATCGCCGGGTTTAGCTGGGTGATGACAGGGAGGCCCTGGCAGCAATAAATCTGCTAAGAAGATGGACCTGAAGGGAGCTGCTGGGAAAGGCTGCTCGGGACTCAAACCGATAGCAGCACTGCTGCCCATGTCCTTTGCCGCTCCCTCCAGCAGCCGCACAGTGCCCTGCGCGCAGGAGCTGCCCTCACTCATTGCCCTCACTCAGGTGTCCCCTGAGGCTGGTCCAGCTCTGCACCCTGACCGATTCTCATTTTCTTCAGGGCTTCCCAGGTGACATTGGCCCACCGGGAGAAAATGGTCCTGAAGGCCTGAAGGTAAGTGGAGCAGAGACTGAAGATCGCAGTGGGGTGGGAAGCAGCCAGGGAAAACAAAGTAGTGGGACAGGGAGAGAGAAGCAGCCCTGGAGATTCCTAAAGATTGGCCTGGCAAACCTTTCAACTTGGTCTGTTTGGCTTGAGGTCCCTCCAAGTGCAGGGTTTTCTTTTTTTTTTTCAGTTTGTTTTTTTTTTTTTTTAAACTAAATTGACATTGGATGATGTCCCATGGCTGTGAAAGAGGCTTTCTCATTTTAATTGCCCTTCTGAGCTTGAGTTTCTATTTTCTGAGTATCTTTTCCTTTGGTTCTTTCTCAGGGAAAGCCAGGAGCACGAGGTTTACCTGGGCCAAGAGGACTGCCTGGACAAGAGGTGAGTGTCCTCACACCAAAAGCAGATTTGATTTAAAGAAATAATGTTGAATTTTGAAGATAAATTCATGCTGAAATGGTGCCTGTGACTTGAAGTCCTCCAGTCCCTCAGAGTTTGGAAGCAGATGCTTATATTCCACGACCAGAGACCAGCAGAAGAGCAGCTTCCCCCAGAGCTGCAGTTCTGTGATCTTTGCTTCTAACCACTTCTGGCATCTGCTGACCCTGAACTCGGCATTGGCTTTTCCTTTAAAGTCTGCTCCTCCCCACCCACATGCACCAAGGATGGGTGTCAATGCCCTTTTCCATGCACAGGCATGTCCTGACCTGGCTTTTGCTTTCTGCCTCTTTCAAGTGTTTGCATGCAAAGCAGAGACACCGAGGTTGCTGTTCTGCAAAGATCCCTGTGCCCCAGCACCTCACATCTTTCACTTAAGCACTTCACCTGGAAACTCGAAGCTTCATTCCACTCGCAGTGGCTAAGACAGGACGATGGTCATTGATGTAATCGCCCTGGAGCTGCAACTATTTCATAGCAGCAGAGGACACATGAGAGTCCTATGCCTATCCTGCTTGCAACAGTCCTCTGCCTATCCTGCTTGCAACTCCAGTGACTTGAATGGTTTCTTCTCACTTAGCCCAGTGTAAGCTGTTTGTCCAGAGCCACGAGACATTGTGCAGTTAGCACTGACTGCATGCACGGGCAGGAGCTCCTTCTGATAGCACTAATAATTCTTAACTTTTCACTGCGAAATCTTTTGCTTGTTCTCTAAATGGGATTAGTGCAAATTAGCTCATTTATTTGCACTGAAATAGGGGGTGGAAATTATTCTAGACTATTTACAAAGGGAATCCAAGCCCTGCATTCCAGGTTCAGGCAGGCATGACCAAGCTGCCTTCGATTTACTCAAGTTAGTGAGTGTAAAAAGTAAGACTGAAGACATGGACATGGAGTTTGACAAGAGCTGTGCTGAAGGACTTTTGAGTGTGCACCAGACCATACCACTGTGCTTTCACCACTACTGTTACCCAAGGGCAAGGCTGTGCATTACATCTTCTTTAGAAATGTGGCATATTGTGGGTGGTTTGTCTGAGCTCATTGAGCTGGGTTCCTGACTTCCAGTCCCATCTTCATCCCGCCAGCTCATGCCACTTCATTACCACGGCTGGCCACCTAAATGAGAACAGCCAGAACTGTGGATGCCAAGGGCGCTTTTAATTTCTCTCTTGGCAGTTGGTTTTAGGCACTTGAGATAATTTTTGTGAAGCTTAATTGAAGGTCTCCTAGAAACTGTAGATCTGATCCTATCATATTAGAAATTGGTGTAGAGCCAAGGGAAAGGACCGAGTCCAACTGCTGCGTGAGATTTTGAGATAGCTCCGTCCTGCAGCATGTGTAGTCCCATTTGAAACAAAAAGGGAAACCTTCACACAGTTGCCAAATGGTTCTGTGGGAAGTTTTGCAACACCCTTTTTGTGGGGTGAAAAAAAGAAAAAAAGAAAGAAAGAAATTAAGAAAGAAAAAGAGTAGAGAGCTCTACAGCATTCACATCCGTGCCAAATCAAATGAAGCAGAGCCATGTGAACATGTCCAGAGAACCCTATGGGCCAAATCCAGCCCATGATAGGCCAAATCAGCTGGCACTGACTTTGACCAAACTTTTAATAGCTTTTACTGCAGGACCTGATAAGAGATTTTTTTTTTTTTTTTGTTCCCCTGAGATGGGGAAGGGAGGTGAGAAACCTCAGAGATGTTGAGCTGCCTACTCTGAGATTGAGAAGTGCTCAGGAGTTAAAATGTGACAGCTGAGCACATAGACTGTGTTTAACTGCTGCTCATACTGCAGACCTTTTGTTCTTGCTGCAAGGTGACTCCCAATTTTGTCACTACTCTGTCTTTTATTTTCATTTCTTTTCACCTCAGGGGGATGAAGGACCCTTAGGACCACCAGGAGTCCCTGGCTCAGAGGTAGGTTTCAGTCTTTAACTACCAGCTGTTGACCTTGCAATGGATTTGTAGTTAAATTGACATTAAGCTTCAGATCTCCTGGTTTAGGGAATGATTTGCCTTTCTAAGAGATAATCTTGTCCAGGGCTTGGTACAACTGCTTGATGCAGGATGGCTGAAAGTCAAAGAAGTGTCTTGTCCAGTGTGTTGAGTGAGACTCTAATTTTATTACTTGCTTAAAGCCTCAGACCTTGAACATTCATCTAATATTTAAATAGCAAAGCACTTTGACTGGAAACCATCTCTGTAATCAGCTCTGATGTATCTTCCTTGATTTGTAGTATTTTTCAATGATTAGAGAGAAAAGCAAGGGGGGAAAAAAAGACCAGAGGGAGTCCTTTTTGACCTCTACATGACTCTGAACACAGTGACATTTCACAGGAACACGGTTAGAAGCAGCAAAAAGAATATTCTCGTGTCCTTGGGCTGGCCAGCTCAGGATTTTACAATGTACATTAACTGTCATTGCAGGAGAGGAAAATACCTTGAAAATTGGTAACTGCTGGAGCTCTTAGGTGGATCAGGAAAAAAAATTGCTTTATCTTGCACTTCCTCTATTGTCATCTGGTAGATGCTTTTATTCCTTTCTGAGCCTTGGAGTACCTGTCTGGGCATGTTCCCCATGGACTAAACCTGGGGACACTCAGGTGCATTCCCCCTGTGTTGCCTTGGCCTCAGTAAGGGCTACCCCACCTCTACCAACCTGACTTCATGGGGAACATTGTAAGCTGCATCAGATAGGTTCACAGGCACACTGCAGTGACCAAGGGCAGCTGCAAGCTCTTCATGTTTGTTGGTTTTCCATGTTTGTTTGTTAGTTTTCCAAGTTTGTTTGTTGGTTGGTTTTCCATGTGTGTTGGTTGGTTTTCCATATTTGTTGGTTGGTTTTCCAAGTTTGTTGGTTGGTTTTCCATATTTGTTGGTTGATTTTCCATGTTTGTTTGTTTTTTAGTTTTCCATGTTTGTTGGTTTTCCAAGTTTGTTGGTTGGTTTTCCATGTTTATTAGTTTTCCATGTTTGTTGGTTGGTTTTCCATGTCTGTTGGTTTTCCATGTTTGTTTGTTGGTTTTCCATGGGGTTTTTTGTTGGTTTTCCATGTTTGTTGGTTGGTTTTCTATGATTGTTGGGTTTCCATGTTTGTTTGTTGATTTTCCATGTTTGTTGGGTTTCCATGTCTGTTTGTTGGGTTTCCATGTCTGTTGGTTTTCCATGTCTGTTGGTTGGTTTTCCATGTCTGTTGGTTGGTTTTCCATGTCTGTTGGTTGGTTTTCTATGATTGTTGGTTTTCCATGTTTGTTGGTTGGTTTTCCATGTTTGTCGGTTGGTTTTCCATGTTTGTCTGTTGGTTTTCCATGTTTGTTTGTTGGTTTTCCATGTTTGTTTGTTAGTTTTCCAAGTTTGTCTGTTGGTTTTCCAAGTTTGTCTGTTGGTTTTCCATGTTTGTTGGTTGGTTTTCCATGTTTGTTGGTTGGTTTTCCATGTTTGTTGGTTGGTTTTCTATGTTTGTTGGTTGGTTTTCTATGATTGTTGGCTTTCCATGTTTGTTGGGTTTCCATGTTTGTTGATTGGTTTTCCATGTTGGTTGGTTTTCCATGTTTGTTGGTTGGTTTTCCATGTCTGTTGGGTTTCCATGTTTGTTGGTTGGGTTTCCGTGTCTGTTGGGTTTCCATGTTTGCTGGTTGGTTTTCCATGATTGTTGGTTTTCCATGTATTTCAGGGGCGATCTGGCCGCAAGGGATTTCCGGGAAGACCTGGTCCAGATGGCCTGAAGGTGAGGAAACAGTTTGTTCATGATCAGGGAAGCAGTGGGTAGAAGAAAGGAAAGGAAGAGGGGATACATTTCCTCAACTCTAAACCTCTTCGAGCCTAGGGTATTTACTCCACAGAGGGCAAGGAGAACTCAGGATTTCTCCTTTTCTCTGAGTTTTGAGGTCTCTGCTTGGTTTCTTCAGCAAAAAGAATGGTGGTGCATTCTTTAAGCCATGTGCTTTATTATAAACAAGTGTGTCCCTCCTTTGATATTAACCAACTTGCCCCTCCATCAGCTCATGTTATTTTCCATTGCTTCTCCATGGTTTTGTTCTAAAACAATGCACATCATTCCTATCTCTGCTGCCTAATGAGCAGCAGGAGCCAGGGCAGCCTGCTCCACAAACCCACACTCAAAAGGAAAGAGAAAACCCAACAAAAACAACCTCTTCAAACAGTAAATAGCAAAAATGTGGTCTGGCAGCACATCTGGAGTATCTGCCTACTGAGAAAATGCAGCTGCCATCACCCAGAGACAATACTGGTTAGCAGCGAGTGTGGCCTCTGGATGGCCTGTCCAGGGGCACTCCACCAGCCTTGTGTGCTGCCACAGCTGCCCTTATCCCATGTGGGTTTGAAATTCTCCTCTTGCCTCTCACTTTTCTCATCCTCTGAATTTCTCTCATCCTGCACTGTGATTTCTCTCATGTAGGTTCTTTCTCTGGCTTTCATGGATGCTCCATGTGGCAGTAATGTGCCTGTATTAGATTTTTGCCTGAGAAGAGTCAGGGTGCAACATTTCCTGGGACTATTTGGGTTGTCTTTTATTCTCATTAATTCGCTTGGATCCCTTCTTCTCTGTCGTTCAGGAACTACACCTCCCCATGGTGTCTGTACTCTTGCTTTCCCTAGATGCTCCTCAAATCCCTTGGAGAATCAGAGTCCTCCCCTCCTCTCTTCCTGCTGCTGATACATTTCTGTCATCATCTGTCTGATTTACTTGGCATTTCAGATCGGAATGTTATGGGTCAGAAGCACCCCAGCTTCAGGCACATCCCTGATGAGAACTCAGGCCTTACTAAACATGGGGCTAAAGCAACCAGGGTGTGCCACAAGAAAGTGGACAGCTTATGTTTCACTACCTGAGCTTGGTTTTGTGAAGCATTTTCCACCACAGCAGGACCAGCTGCTTCTGGGGCGTTTTGCTCCAGAGCAGCAAGTGTTTGCTTCATGTTTGTGTCAGCTGCGTTCCTCGCTTCAGATTATCTTTCAAGTCACAGTTGGGTCTGCAAAATGTTGGAGTTTTGCTGATTTTTCATGATTCACACAGAGCAGCCCAAATCATGGGTGTGCAAAGAATCAGTCATGTACTGAGTCTGGCTGGGAGCACCACATAACCTGTGTGCTTTCTCTCTCCTTGTCTTGCAGGGTGAGCCAGGAAACCGCGGCCGACCGGGGAAAGTTGGTGAGCAGGTAAACTCTCTGTTTTCCTTGTCTTTTGGATAACCTCCTATGTACAATATCTCCTAGATGATCAGAGGGCAGTAGCCAGGGGCTTCTGTCCACCTCAAACCTGTCCATAGTCATGGTGCTCCAGCTGGGATGCTTCTAGTCTGGCTGCAAGCTCTTGGTGAACAGCATTGATAGTGACCCTGGTGCCTGTTTTAAACTGAAGGTTTCTCCATAGTCACAGTACTGTGATAAAGGCACAGTGCAGATGGATGTGCTGCCAGTCCTGGCAGCAGGACAGCACTTAGAGCAGGCTTCTCAAGGAGGCAAACCTACAGTCAGGAAAGAGACTGAATTTCTGTGTATTGCTGTGCTCTTTAAAAGGGCAATTTCCAGGCTTTGTCTATGTAGCATCCTCTGCTTCGGGTGCTGTGCTGCTTTGATTCCCACTGAATCTTTTTGGAAAGCAGAGAAGATAGCAGCTGAAGAAACCAGGCCCTGGAAAAGAGAGGCACAGAGCTTCATTTCATTCCACTGAAAGAGAGAAAGTACTGCTGGGGCAGCAGGAAATGTGCACCAGCCCTGTAGGTTTAAGGGAACCACAAGCATCAAGGAAAAAGAAACAGTTGTTCCCATGTCTCTGTGATTGAAACAACCAACTTGTCTACCACCAGCCCTGAAATTGCAGCCACAGAACCTCCAACATGTTCTCTGTGTTCCTGCATGACCGCACCAAGCTGGCTGCATTAGCTGGCCCTGACTGCTTCATGACACAGCTGCTCTTTCCCTGACCAATGGTCAACAAGTTTGGTTAGATTTTGTTTAGCTTGTCAGCCACTCTGGCTCTTCTTTCCCTCTATGGAGCAGGCTGGAGATTGCTTCCTCCATGGGTTTCTGACCAAGCACATCCAAAAACCCAAGGTGGGTCAGTTCCAGTTCCAGCAACCTGATAAGTTTCAGTACATATCAAGAACACTGATTTCTGTTTGGAAAGTAGAGCTGTTTCTATATTGTGGTTCATAGTTTACTGCATGAGAAGCAAACAACTGAAGGACCAAAGTTCTTACACACATCTGAGTTCTAGTTGCAGCTTTATCAGTTTCTGCATGATCTCAGGCAACACCTTGTAGAGCTCTGTGCCCAAGTTTCCCCTTCTCTGGAAGGCACAAGGCAGCTCTGAGCAGTGCTTAGCACAATGCCTCCTGTTTTCTGGTGGCACCTGTGGATACTGTTACAGCTAAAAAGGAGTATTTCAGAAGTGCTTTAAGATCCTTAGTAAGACATTGTCCTTGCAGAACACAGCATCATTAGGATTATTATTGTTTAACGTCCCTCAGGACTGACCTTGGATGAAAACTGTAGGCAGTGTTCACCAAAAAGAAAACACAGCTGGCCTCCACTGACACCAAAACCAGCACAGTGGTGTGAAAGCTGCTTGTATTATTCTTAGTCAATTAGTCTCTGTCTAGAAATATCACCTCAAAAAAATTCTATTTCTGTAGCAGTCAAGTCAGAAGAACAAAAAATGTCACAGCAGGTTAGTGAGGAATAACCTCCTCTTCCATCACACCTTGGCTGAGCAGCACTGGAGTGTTGGGGTTTCATTCCTGCCTCCACCTAAGCTTCAGCATTTGGTGTTGGAGCTGGGTTGATTTTTTGCAGATGTCTGAGAGGTGGAGCTACCCAGGTCACCTGGCACTAAAACACACCTTCACCTCCCCCTTGTTTTCTCTTGAGGAGCCCTTGGTGGTTTCTATTCCATGGGAACAAATAGCAGCAGTGGAACTTTTCAGGCTTCCTGTTCTGCCCTCAGTAGGGGTTCCCTCTGAGAGCAAACCCTCAGCAGGAGAAAAGATCAGCCATCCATCTCATTTAAGCTCTCTTCCTTTTCATAAGGATATCTATTTAGGCAAACTTGGGAGTTTCTGTAAGGTTGCCAGTGGCACTTGAGCTCTCACTTGGAAAAATGAGATAGGGCAGTCCTTGATGTGCTGTTTTTCCATTGCAAGGACACTGTCTCAGGAAGTTCATTCATAACATGCTTGCTGTCTTCATATGCTGGAAGGACTCCAGCTGTTGGGCTCCCCTGTACCCTGGAAATGTGTGGTTTAACCCTTCCTTGCCAGTAGATTGAGGCAGAATAGTATGAAGAAGAATGTGGAGCTCTTCCAGAGCCAGGAAGGTAAAACAAGAGGATTATCACCAAACTGTCCATGTTGAAGGTCAGACAGCCCTTCAGGAGAAGCAACAGCCCACAGCAGACAGGATAGCAACCTGGGGAAGTGTGCCAGGGGACGTTTCTGCTCTGCACCAGAGTCTGGAGCCTATGTCCATAATGGCAATGAGGTGGTCCTGTCATAGCAGGAATCCCTCCTGCTGCACAGGAGGTGACAGCCCTGCTCACTCACATGGGTGATCTTTGGGTCAGCCATGCACCCACTGCACCATGCTAGGAAGGGCAGTGGCTCCATGGCCCCTTGGGGGTATCTCTTCCTTCCAGGAAGGGGCATCTGGTCCCAGTATCAGATATCACTCTGCAATCGTTTGTCAAAAGAAACCAGGGCCATCAGCTGCGTCCTTCAAGCACTCTCCTTGTGGTGCTCTTACAAAGGATGTGCTGTAATGCCAGCTTTGCAGGGGGGGTCTGACGTGTGGAGATATGGATTGACTTGATCGAGGTCAAACGAGTGCCTAGGAGCCAAGCAGGGAATTGCACCAGCATTTCCCAGCTCCCAGAGCAGCGCCTTTCCCCACGCATTCCCCTGCAGGGCACCTGAGCTGCAGACCTCTCCTTCAGGGATTTACAGGCGCTAGGTGCACACAGCCTCTTGCTCCGTGTTTTGCCAACGTGTCGCCACCTTGCCTTCCCCCGCTCCTTAGAGGGCAGTGGGACCCAAACACAGCCCCGGGACACAACGGAGCCCGGAGCAGAGAGGGTTAAACCGCATGGCTTTGCTTTGCGGGTCAGAGCGTCCTCCCTTAAACTGCGATATTTACTGTTTTACTTTCCCTTTCTTTCATCTGAATGGGAGGATTGTACATTTACTCCCTCCCGTCCTTTGTCCCTGGTTTGTTTTGTTTTGAGTTCTAGCGAACCAGTAAAACAGAAAGGCCATGATCGGTTCCTGCTGGGAGCGACTGGCGGTGCCGTCCCTGGGAGACCCTGCTCACGCTGGGCTCGCCTCTCGCTTCTTTCTCTCAAATGGGCTATGATTTATGCAAGGCTTCATTGCTGACTTGCTCTCTGTTGATGCAGCCAAGAGGGGGGGCTTAATTATGACAGAGCCGGACAATAAATGGGGTAAGCCAGACTGGAGTTAGGAATTACAACCCTCCAGTTCCCCCCTTTCCTTTCCCCCCAAGCCCCCAGCAACTTTTTAACAATCTCCATCCCTTTTCCACCGTGCCCTTGGCCGGGGACTGCAGCAGACTGAATCATGAGGGACATGCTGAACTCCCCCTCTAATATAAATGTTTTACATTCTTTGCTGTATAGTGTGGGCCTTTATCTGGGCAGCCACCGCTGCTGGGACTTCACGTGCATCATTACACACGCTGCCTGGAGTCCTGTTCCATGCAGGGCTGCTTTTCAGCCCTGGGAACCTGGGAAAAATATGTTGTGCCACAGCCATTTTAGTGTAATGGCCACAACTCGGGGCTGCTGTGATTTAGTATTTGCCACCAGTGACTTTTCTGGTTCTTAAAACCTGAATGTTTTGCAGTTTGTGCTCCCTTCAGCGTCTATGCCATTTTGGCCACTGAAGAAGATCATTACCCAATCTCTCCCAGTTGTTTCTTATGCTCCCAATAATTTATGGAGATTTTTTTTTTTGCCTAGACATATCTATCTAGATTTGTGTCTGCTTGCAGACACAGCAGTCTTAGTTAATGGAGCCCAGAGCAGACAGCATTGGCTGCAAACACTACAGAACTACTGTGCTGGAAGCCTGGCCGTGTCACAGGGTCCCTACTCTGCTGTCTCACTTCAACCCCAACTCCATCGTGGTCACACCATGGGATACTCCTCTTGCTGAGTATGTGGGGAGCAGGGACATCTCCCCTTGAGCAGAAACTTGACAGACAGACAGAATGTGCTGCCCAGGGAGGTGGTGGAGTTGCTGTCCCTGGAGGTGTTCAAGAAAAGACTGGATGAGGCTCTTAGTGCCATGGTCTAGTTGATTGGATAGGGCTGGGTGTTAGGTTGGACTGGATGATCTTGGAGGTCTCTTCCAACCTGCTTGATTCTAGGATTCTATGAATTTTCCCCAGGTTTGGAGTGAAAACCAGGCCAGAAATTTGGGCTGTGCTCCTCATCCATCCTGATGTTTGCCTCTACCCAGCTTACATTGGCTGTGATAACAAATGGCACACCCATGACAGTGAGAGAGGTCTCAGGAGGCCAATGGGTTTGGGGGTTGCTTTGGGGTTGATCAGTGTTCTAAGAACCATCTCTGCAGCACCACTGGTCTGGCAGGTTTTGTTTGTTTTATTTTTCCTAAACAATCTTGTTCTGAATGGTGTCAGCATTTGCTGTAAGAGCAAATCTCTCTTCTTCTGCAAGGACTGACCCAAGTAACCCAGAAATATCTTAGAGAGCATCTTCTCAGTGAGCAAAAGTGAGCTTGGCAGTTCTGAGACATTTGAAACGCAGGAATAGATTTATTCTTTCTTGCTTTATTATCTATTTTTGCCTACTAATGCACTTCCTTGTTCCATCTCATTGCTTTGCTGTTCTCTCTTCTGCCTTAACATTTGCCTTCTTCATGGCCTTGAGCTACTGGAAAACTCCAGTAACTGGATATAGTTTTCAATTCTGTATCTGCATTTAAAATCATAGAATTGTTTCAGTTGGCAAAGACCTCTGAGACCATCAAGTCCAACCATTAACCTAACACCACCACAGCCATTAAACCATGTCCCAAAGTGCGATGTCTACATGATTTTTGAACATCTCCAGAGACAGTGACTCCACCGCCTCCCTGGGCAGCCTGTTCCAATGCCTGAACACCTTTTCAGTAAAGAATTTTTGGCTAATATCCAATCTAAACCTCCCTTGTGTCCAAGGAAAGCGTAATCGATTCAGCAGCTTTCAGCAATGCCACCCAGTGGCAGCCTTGATACGCAATACTGCAAATTTACCTGCTCTCCCTCTGGCTCCTGCTCTGCACACTCTGTTGTGAGCCCAGTGCTGCTTTGCTCCCACACTTCTGCTGTCCATGCAGCCTGACCACTATAATATGCCTGTGCACCAGTTTCAGACACAGCAAAAGTCATTTCACTGCTGATGTCAGAAGGGTTGGTGACATCGAGCCCCTGATGGGGTAGCAGAGCTTTCCTGGCTGCAGCTGCCTTCCCAAGGTTAATCAATAAAGCCACTTTCCTGGGACATCATCTCTGGATGAATTTCTAATGGAAGCATCTAACTCCAGCTCCAGCATAGCCACTGAACTCTCTACCTTCTCTCATGAGGTTTTTTTTTCCCCCACACTTTTCACATGGATGTTGCTCCCATGCTGGGATGTGAAGACAGCCGCTCAGAGCAGAACTTGTGTGGCTGCTCCCTGCAAGATGTGAAGCCAGCTGAGCATCCACACAAGAGACGCTTTTGTTGAGCCCATCAGCACGCCTCATTGAGGAGCTCCTCTCTCCAGTAGTGTTCAAAGGATGTAATTTAATTGCATCACATGAGGAATGTTAATGCATGAAGCCTCTTGGTGTTTGGAGTCATCGTCAGAAACTGTTCCCTCTAAAAGTCACTGGACAGTGACCCAGTTGTATTTTGTGTCTCTGAATGGATCTGCTGAGCCTCACACATATGGGAGTAGCAATGGAACTGGTTGTGTTGTGCTACAGCTTCACGTTGTGAGCATGACTTCATAAAGAGAAAGAGGCTTTTGGTGGCAGGAGAAGATGCACAACCTGAGTAGTCTTCACTGTGATGCTTGGATGCTCCCCTGTAGCTGGGTGGTACCACCTGAGTGTGAACAGAACCACAGTGATCCACAGACTGCAGATGTGCTGGGCACCTGAGAATGGAAAAGGCAATGGAGGAAGAGTCAAGAGGGAACCCTTGCTTCCTTTCTTGCTCATCCTCCAGAAAGGTGATAGCAGGGTGAAAAGCTCTCCCATTTCTGAGACCATGCTACAGAAGTCACCTTGCTAGTGTACCTTTTCTCTCATCGTCTTTGTTAATGCTGAATGTTTTCTTGACCATGTCATTTAAAAACTTCTTTGATGTTGAAATGAGATGAGATGCATTTGCACCAAGGGACTTGGAAATTTGTTAGGAAGACCTCAAATTATCCTAAAAAAGAGGAAGATTAGGGTGGTATCACTGGAGAACCCATTTCCTCTCTCTGATGTGCTCAGGACCTTTCTTGGTACCAATCAAACCATTGCTTAAAATCAAACAAGCTGGGGTCTAGCTTCATTTGTCTTCCCTGTGCTAGCTGGGGGCAGCTTATGAAGAGTTTCAAGAGAAGATGAATCCTTTTAGTTCCAGACTCATTGGAGGAACTAAATACAGATACCTATCTCCCAGAGCCCCTTGCTGGGACTAGAGATAAAGCTGTGAGAATCTTGCAGTAAAAGGGAGCACCTACCACAGCAGAGGGGATGGTCCCTTGCATCTCTAGAGCCAGCAACCCACTGCCATTGGTAGGGAGGCTGCTGTATTTTAATTCTCAGGAATCTTCTCTTGAGATTGCATCTGTTCCCATCTTCCTAATTAAAAGAAGTTCTGTTTGTTTCTTCGTTTTCCCAAAAGGTTAAATCCTGAGCCTAGGCTGAGGGTTTTTTTTCCCAAGGTAGTTTCTGAGCAGTGTGATGGATCTGCTGCCCTGGCTGTGTCCTCAGTCCCGTGTTTTCTACTGACACCTTTCTGGGTCAAAATAGGTTTGCACAAGAGTTTGAGGAGCCCAGGTCAGCCCAGAGGAAGTCTGCCTGGTGGTGAGACACTGGCACAGGTTGCCCAGGGATGTTGTGGATGCTCCCTCCCTGGAGGCATTCAAGGTCAGGTTGGGTGAGGCCTCGAGTGACCTGTACTAGTGGGAGGTGTCCCTGCCTGTGGCAGGGGGTTGGAATTAGACGATCCTTGAGGTCCCTTCCAACCTTACCATTCTATGATTCTATGATACAGCAGTGAAGACAATGGCGACTCTCAGACTGCACGACCCAGGAGCTGCTGCTATCAATGCTCCCAAGGAAGCTGTGCTGATGTTTAGGGGAAAGCCAGGCTGTGGCCTCAGCCTTTCTCTGAAACATGCTTCACCCATCCCTGATCCCATGTGCTGTGGCTCCTGCAGACCCCAGCACTGCTGTTCCAGCTGGCACCTAAAGCAGAACGAGCTGTGGAATGAGACATTCCCATGATAAGGAGCAACTCTGTCCATGCTGGTAGCCAGTAGGAATTAGTGAGCACTGTGGAAGGGATGCTGTGCTGCTTTAACCAGCAAGGTGGACCAGAGAAAAAGTCTTTCACTTTCTCAGCAAATGAAAGTGAAAATGAACTGTGTTTTTCTCTTTTCTCAGGGTCTCATGGGGTTCATTGGCCCTGTAGGGGAGCCCGGGATCGCGGGAGAAAAGGTAAGATCGCTCGCGGTGAGTCGGTGGTTGTAACTTCTGCAGGGTGGGAGGAATATTGTGGGGATTTAAATTGCCCTGTCAGTGCAACACTCAGCTGGGAATGCAGCACATCCAAAGCCTCTGAGCTCGTCTCAGGCCAAGCAACAATCATTCACTTCACTTTTAGGAATTAGTATGCACTTGCCCTCCAAGGAGATACTGTCTGATATTCTCTGGAAATTTCAGCTTTATTCATTCACAATCTGCAAAAAACTTGCATTGAACAGTCCTGGGTTTTCTGGGGAGGAGGGACCTGTGTTCCTGGTCAAGGCAGGAGTCCAAGTAGTTCAGGTTACAGACAGACTTGTGCAGAGATGTGTTCACAAGCCCAGGCTGAGTCGCCCACGGGGGTCGCACAAGACTGGGACTGAGCCTGCATTGAACAGATCTCAGCAATTTCGCAGGTACAGAGAAGGTACAAGAGAGCAGCCACCTGCCTATCTGAGCAAAGGCTGCTCCAAACATTGCCCTTTTTGTTTGATGAAGACCATCCCATCCGCCCACCCATGTGGTTGCTCTGGGCACACCACTAAGGACTGGTGCCCTCTTGTGTGCAGCACAGATGCATGCTACTTTCAAGAAGAAAAATGGCTTTATTTTCCATTTAAAAATGTAAATGGACATTAATTTGTTTCCTATTAGAGTGTAAAATTTTATTCAGGGAGTGCTTCCAAAGGCAAATCATCTATGTCATTCATTGTGTCTCATCTGCAGACTGCTGGTTTTCATTGGTGGTTTAATTATCCACAGTCCAGCCATAAAGATAGTAAAGAGCATAAAATGATGCGTTCTGCACATCAGTTCTCTTTATTACTTCAAGCCCTGTCCTCTGGGTAATGATGTCAGGACTCTGTGACAGTTATAGTGTGCTCACTGCAAATGCATTTTACTGCCTGTCTGCGGCAGCCTTTGGAAAGCCCTTTGCACTGCATGGCCTCTGGTGGAGCAGGAGCAGGCACAAAAGCACTAAAATGACTGACATGGTGTGGGCTGCGTTTTACAGGAGGAAAACAGAGGAATAAGGAGTCTGTGTTGTGTCCAAATTGGTTAGACAGAAAATTGGTGCTTGAGTGAGCTGTCTCAGTGGCAGCTGCAGCCCTGAATTGAATGAGGAATAAGGAGTTTGCCGTGCCGGAGACGTGGGAAGATCTTTTTTCCCCACTCCAGCAAATTCACATCTGGCCCTGTGACTTCCATGCCAATGACCTGAGCACATGAGCTATCCTCATCTTGCAGATGGGCTCTGTAACACCATGATTACACTGGTGTTGAGGCAAACCCAGGCTCTCCTTTGAAAATCTGCCCTAGGAGATCCTCTGCACAGCTGTGATTTGTATCAGACAACTTCTCTACCAGGGCAGCCTTATGGATGACAGGAATAACTATCATCAAATCAAAACCTCAACCATGCCTCCAGTTGGCATAGCATCCTGCAGCTTCCTATGAGATAAATGAAGTGGGAAATATGCTTTCATTAGACATAGCTGAGTCAGCAATCTCTGTCCTGAGAGCTGCAAAAGTTAAGGTTGAAGCCAGTAGAATCCAAAGATTATCAAAGAGAACAATGCACTTAATACAGATTTAATAAAATCCATGCATTCAGGAGGGGGGAAAAAAAACCAAAACAACTTACATTGGTTTACAGGGGCCAATTGGTGACAACACAAACTCTGGGGTTTGTTTTTAATAAGCTGCTTAGAGTCCAGAAAATATTTCCCCTTACGTTTTGGCTGTTGGAAGGTAGGTCAGATTTTGGGCGTAAACTACTTGGCAACATTTGCTGACTCCTCCTTCCTCATCCCCCCAAGCACACAACTTCACACACCTAACTCCCAGTGCATTACTGGGGCTGCAAGGGAGAGCACACCAAGCCACGGTGGGAACTGCCACTGTCTCCAAAAAGGAGCAGTTGATGTCCTGTAGCTAGAGCTATGCCTTCAACTTGTCCTTTCATCAGCAGGTTGTGATGGTGCTCACCTCATCTCCTGGTCTTGGATGGGTTGTAGGGCCTAGGAGATGTTCTGCTTTTGGAATGAATAAGTGATTTTTTGGCATGTGAAAGTGTTTTTGAATGGTACCTTGCTTTAGAAGCCTCCTAAAGACAGGCCACCAGATAGCAGTTGTCTATGCTGTGGTCTCAGTATGAGCCACAGGACAGGGAGTCCTCCCAAGACACCTACAGTCTTCTGAAAGCAGCAGCAGCCATCTATTCCAGGCAACATCTCTGGGGTTTTCCAACTTGATTGCCTGCTCTCAGCAGGACCTTGTGATCACAGATTTCAAATTCATACTTCCAAAAATGCCAGGATGTACAGGGATCATGGCACTGCAGAACAGAGAGGGATGTTGTGCATTGGGTAGGAAGGGATGGAGATCTCCTGGGATCTGGTCCTAGCACTGTACAGAGTTGCAGGTGTTCTTGAGTGCATTGTTTCTTGTTCCTTGGTTTGATGGCAATAGTAAAGTCCCTTCTTTGGGGATATGGAGGATTAGCTTATTCTTGCTGTAGTCCTTTAACTACTCTGATGAGATGGATACTTGAAAGAGGGTGATGTGTGGTGAAAGAGGATTATTTTTTACTGCAAGCCTTTCTGCTAGAAACCTTAGAGCATAGGCTGCAGGTTTTGGATCTTCTAGTTGTCTCATTGCTTTAGATCCCTGTTGCTCCAGCTCAGAGTACTTGTTAAGAGATGTCCTCACTCTTCCCCATACTTGTATCTCTCCTAGGGTGACCGTGGCTCAGTGGGACCCCCAGGCCCTCCAGGAGTCAAGGGGTCGATGGTAAGGAGTAAGTCTGCATTCTCTCACTCTTGCTGCTGCCTCTCTCTCTGTCCTAGCAATGGGTGCATCTTCACCTGGTCTTTTGGTTATGTGACAACAGCTGCAGAACTCATCCTGTCTCTGGGGGGTGGGAATGGCCATTTGATGCTGGATATTGAGGTATAACCTCTCCCCAGCACTCGAGTCCAGCAATCTGCCCCTCAGGAAACACTGGGTTTTGGCACATGTTCTGCAGCTCCATCAGCTGAGGACCTGTTGTTTCAAGTAGAGATAACCAGGAACTGTAAGCTATGGCACCTGAAGGGCTGCCTGTTTGCAAGCATCCTGGCTACTGAACAGGCAGAGTCCAAGAACAGGGATCTGCTGCTCCATGATTCCACCATGTTGCGAGGGGTAGCTAGAGATGCAAAGTTGCTTGGCCATAGCACAGCAGAACACCACAGGTAAAATTGCTTGGGGCCCAGTAACATCTGGTCTTGCTCTGACACTTACCTCCTGTCCACCATAATGCAAGACCCAAAGACAGAGTTTTATATTACTTCAGCCCATTTTTTTCTGGACTACTCAGAAAAGCTAGATGCTTAGACCCCTAAGCATGACTGCAGCTGGAATTTTGGCAGTTTGACCTTCTCCATCTGCCCCAAGCAATTTTACCCTGACAAACAACAGACCTGCCTGACCCTGCAAGCAACCAACTGTGCCTTTTTTCCTGCCTTCCTGCTTGAATTCTGGAAGTCACACCAGGCATTTTCTTCTTCTTTCTCTTTTAGGGGCACCCAGGGACACCAGGAGGAGTAGGTTTTCCTGGGATCCCTGGACCAACAGTAAGTAAAATCTATCACCATCTTGTAATGCCACACATCAAAAATCAGCATCTCACATCCTGGGCACTCACAGGTTGAGTCAAGCAGCTGAGTCAAGCAGTAGTGTCCCATTTAGTTTGAGTTTGATACGTACAAGAGATATGGGGAAAGGAATGGGGCATGGGTCGGGACGACATGGACAGAGATGAAAGAGGGATGAAGAGAAAAGATGTAGTTTGATTTCAAACATTTGTAGCCCATTTCCCTAATAGAGCATCCAAAACTCACACTCCAGCCTCCATCTTCCAGCTGAGCACAAGCTCAACAGCTCAAACTGTTAACTGCAGGGCAGTCTCTCTCTGTTGGCAGCAGCTGGCAGCATGGAGATCACAGCACACAGTGGCTCTATCGTGTGCAGCTACATCAGGCATTCTCAGAGCTTCTCAGTGGAGTGAGAGGAGCAGCTGAGCAGCTGCCCCCAGATGCATCCTCCATCTGGATGGGCTCATCTGGTACATGTGCAGCTGTGGCTGGAGCGTGCAATTGGTGTGGAGGTAGATTCTCGTGTGGCCACAGTTTCCCACAGCCATTGCGCAGCTCTCCCAGCAGCACAAGCACCACTACATGTCCTTTGCTGGAACCAGCAGGAAGGCAGCTCCAGGGAATGGATTTTGCTCAGTGTGTGAATTTCCACAGCTTTGTTAATTGGGAGGAAGATCAGAGCAGTGAAAGGCCTGGGCAGTGCCAAATGTTTGGCCTCCAGATCAGCAGCAGCTCTGCCCACTGCAGGGAGCTCAGGGGATGCTCTGGGTTCCCCCAGCTGCAGCCAGCTGCTGCCTGGGGAGAGATTTCATAGTTGCAATTCAATGGACATAAGGACAAGAAAAGGTCTGAGGTCAAGCAGCACCTCAGGGTGACCTCTCCCTACCCAACACACATCAGAGTGGCACTGGCCAGGCCCTTACTATGCAAGGAGCAAGATGCTGCCCACAGCCATCAGCTGCTCTGTGGCCCCTCACAGCAGTACTTGCCTTTAACAGAAGTCTAGGAGGCAGGTGGATATCTCTAGATGTCCCTTTCTTAGCAACTTTCTTAGTACACTAGCTGCTGCCTGACTTTGGGGTAGCCGGAGCATTAGGGAAGCTCCCTGCTTTCTCCATGTCTGTGAGCATGGAGTGGACAGGAACATGTCCTGTGAGTCATGGGCAGAGGTGGGGTCTTCACTCACGCTGTGGCAAAAGGCTCCCAGCCCTGAAGCTTTATCTAGTGCACCACTAACCAGTAGCTTCAGTTGAGGCTGGGTTTTTCCTTACCTCACTAGAGCCTGACAAAAGCAGCATGAGTTGAGACATCAGCTCTGAGTGGAGATGCTGAAACCTCTCTGCAGAGCTCTTTGAGCAGAGAGTGTCCCCAGGTCCTGCTGCTTCCCTCAGTTCCCTGTTCTCCTGCAGGCAAACAGCAAGTTCATCCAAGCAAAATGTTTCCTCCAAGACTGCATTTTAAAAAGTCATAATTCAATAAGTCAAGCTTCCCCACAAAGCCAGTAAATCAAATAATCTCCTAATATCAGATCCCCACTCATTAACTCCAGCTGTTTCTGCCTGTTTCTCCACCAAACATTCATTATTTGCTTTTCAAGCCAGACCTGAGGCATGCTGTTGTTGTTTGTCCTGAACTGTTAAAATTTTTGAGCTTTAGCAGCTCTTGATGGCTGATTAATTCAACAGAGGGTGATTGGGAGTGGGAAGCAAAAGCAATGATAGGAAACTCTGCCCTTAATTTCAGCTTCCTGAGGCTTGTGAATTCCTATTCCTTGAGACTTGTGAATTCCTTTTCTTTCCTCTTGCTCACCATCCTGGCACATCTTTTCTGTTAACACACAGTTTTGAAAATGCTGTGCACATACAGCAGTACTAAAGGTCACTCATCTCCTCCTAAACAGTTCCTTGAAATTCCCAGCATGATATCCAGTACTTTCCTCCGCATTTTGCCATCAGAACAAATATTGCTGTGCTTGTGTTTTAATAAGCCATTTGGGAGAGGCTGAGACTTCCAGGAGGATATTCCAAATACCAACAAAGAATTTCATTTCAGTGTGAGCTTATCATAAAAATCTCTATAAAACAGGCATCTGACACATCCACTGCTTGCCTGTGCCAGTCGCTACTGACTCACTGGCAAAACCAAGAGTTACTGGGACTGCAAATATAGTTACAGGCAACTAACTTTTCCATCTTGAGTGAGAACAGCTAAGTGTTTGTGTGCTGAACTTGCTGAAAGATGCCTCCATTCCAAAAGCAAAATCTTTATTAGCAGCAGTGGTAAAAGCAGCAAGAAGATGACAGTCCAGTTTCTTTCTGACCCTTGGTAGAGTTCTGACAGGGTTGACAGTTGGTAAAAACTATTAATGTATAAATAGCAAAGCTTGATGTGGAATGTTTGAGAGAGTAACAAGGGAATGTGTCCATTTCAGGTTTCTTTTTCTGACAGCAGAAAGAGACTAACTTTAAATAAAAGGCTTTTTAAAAGTCATAATATAGAAATAAATCCTGGTAATTGAATATATCCTTGAAATTTTGAATCTGAGAAGCATCCTAACAGGAAAAAAAAATCTTTTTTTTTTTTTTCATTTTCTTCTGCATTTTCTGTCCCACAGTAATGACTCAATTGTCTACAAACCCAAGTTAAAAGAAAACCTGAAACCTTTCAGTGAATGTAAGAGCAGGACCATCCACAATACCAAAAAGCCAAACAAAATTAGCATCTCTGCCAGCACTAACAGGGCAATAGTTGCTTGAAGATAAAATCAGCATTTGACTGAAAGGGTCAAACTTGGATGCCTAAGATGAGGTGTCTGATTTTGTGTTTGGACAACTGAAAAGCAGATCAAGATGAGGTGTCTGATTTTGTGTTTGAACAACTGAAAAGCAGGCCTTAGTTGTTATTATTTTTGTACAGATACTGAGCAACAGCTGCTTTTAATAGCTTTGAAGGGAATTCTGGATGTTCAGCTTCTCTTCAGATCACACCACTTAGACAATAACCTGCACCTATTAACCATACAAACCACAGCCAGGATCCTTAGCCTAAATGTTCATAATACAAAGACAATCATCAGGTTAAAAAAAAAAAAAAAAAAAGAGAGAGCATCTACAGACAAGTAAATCTGGTCACATCTCTGGCAAGAGTTTATTGAACCATCCTGCTAGTCAAGAGTTTGTGTCTGAGAGCCCTACAGATCACACAGGGCTGTGGGATCCTATCAACATCTGCTGCCTTCCTCTTCTTCTCCATCTCCAATTTTTTCCCTTCTGATGGTTTGGGAGTTCCCCACCCCCCCTACACTTTGTAAAATGACCCAGACTAGAACTCATCCAGCTGGAAGTTAAGGACTGAAGCTCTATTTACAGCTCAGCACAATGTACAAGCAGAGATCTACACTATAGACAAGAATAGTTACAGA